>PVJD01000014.1:0-485997 GCA_004026545.1 Mormoops blainvillei
AAGGCAGAATAATGGGGAGGTTTTCTACTATAGATTAAAACCAACCAACAGGGAATTTTCCGAGACTGGCAGTCACAGCTTTCTCTTCAGACATCTTTTCCTCCAGCCACGCAGGCTTGGGCAGGGGGTGGGCGGGTGGGGGGCGGCGGAGGGAGGGAGGTAGTTGTCCTGGGGAAGGATTGTCACCATGGAAAATGCAAAAGCAGGAACACCTGCCTCACTTAGTCTCACGTGAGAACATGGGTGTTTGAAATCCACAGCTAAACCCCAAAAGTCACGTTAGCCCACAGCTTTGACCTCTTTCCTGGCCCATGCAGTTGCCCCACAGAAAAGCCGCCTTTAAGTGGGCTTTCTGTCTTCTTATTCCGGGAAGAAGCAGGACAAGGCAGGGAGCTGCAGAAAGAGGGTTGAATGTAGGGTCTGGATGTTCTGCGGAAAGCAGGGCTCTGGAGCTGGGGCACAGGCAGGGCAGCTCCAGGGGCACAAGCTGGGGACACTCCTGTCCCCTCTGGGCCATAGCCAGTGACTGGAACATGACTCTCTCTATTCCCTTCCACAAAGGCGCCCAGGGGCCCTGAAGAAAGGGCTCCGATGGCAAACAGGACAAGGCGGTGAAGCCTTACTGGAGGCTTCTCTTTAAATAAGACGCATGAGCCCCACCTGCCTAGAACCTCCTTGGGAAAAGCACCAGGTAAGAACACAAGCTCCCCCTCATTGTGGCACCCTTGACCCAAAGGGTCAGCAGGTAGCTCAGGAGAGACTGCTTATAGCATTGTTCTGCTTCCCCTTCCAGGTCTATTTCACTCCTCAAGGAAAGCTCTGGTCACTAGTGGGAAGCTATGATGCCCTAGTGGAGCTCTGGCTGGTGCCCCGGGACACACACCACTCCTTACAAGCTCTCTACAGGGCGTCTGTCCTGCAGGCTCACCTGTGGAGGGCTCCAGACCAGTCCTGGGGTAACTTTCTGACAACCGACAGGGCAAGAGAATGTAACATGGGGCTCATGCCACTCTTTTTGCCCATAATCACTCTGGTTCCAGCCCCTGGTGGAGCCTCCTGGAAGAGAGACAGGATAGTAAGAAGCTAGAAAAATTCCTTGGTAATTGGAATAGGGATGCTGAGATAGGTAGCTGAACACAATGGCTGAACAATTTATGGCCAGATTCAGGGTACCTCCCTAAGATAACACCTAGGCCTCAGCTGTGTTTCAGCTCCAGACCCAGAGAAGCAGCAAAACCAGGTGGGTGACACCAGGCCCAGCTGTAATGACTACAGACCTCCTGCCCTGCCACTGACCAACCAGCAGAGACTATGACCCTGAAAGAGCACACCTGGAAGACTCATGAATATTCCCTCACCTGAGACCTCCCCTAAGATTCCAACCTGCAAGAGAGAGAGAAAAGCCTTAAGACAAAGGACCCAGTTTTTGCTCTCCCTGTGGGGAGCAGCCCGAGCAATTTCCTTTTATTTCTTCTCCCCTCCACTTCTTTCTTTGCAGACACTGTCTCCGAAACTCTAAAGCAATGGGCAGCTGGCAGCTTGTCTCAGCCTAATCCCCTGAACCCTTCAGTAAGACCCCGTTTTCTCTGACTTCCCCAGTGAGCTAAGGCAGCCTAGCTTAGGCTCTCTGTTGCTTCTTCTGTGCTAAGCCCTCCCTTGTTTCACTGTCCCCAGCTTTAATAAATGTATTCTCATAGTCACCCGGATTTGTGTTGTGAAATGTTTCTCACACAAAGTCAAGAACCCACACACTGGAGCTGGCCCTAGGAAGCCCCACTCAGGGTCAGGCCCCCATCCAGTAACATAACAGCCAGGTTTCCTGGAGAAATCCCCGCCATCTGATACAGCAATAGTTCCATTTGAAGAGGGAAGCTTGGATCTACCTCTGTTTCTTGGGTTCTCTCTTCTTTCCCCAGTGCATTTTCAACTGAAATGCATTACTCTTATGCAATGAAGTGTAACACCCTCTTCCCATTCATATGGTGAAGCCCAACCTCTCAATATAACTGTATACAGATAGGGTCTTTAGGAAGTAATTAAGGTTAAACTGGGTCATAAAGAAGGGGCCCTAATCCTTATAAGAAGAGGAAGAGACACCAAGATTGTATGTGCACAGAGGAAAGGCCATGAGAGAACACAGTGATGAAGTAGCCATCTGTAAGTCAAGCAGAGTCCTCACCAGACACCAGCCTTGCCATACCTTGGTTTTGGACTTCCAGTCTCCGGAACAGTGGGAAAAAAGTTTCTCTTGTTTTAGTCACCCGGTCTGTGGTATTCTGCATAGCAACCCAAGCAAACTAACACACCTGCCTTAGCCTTTCTGTCCCTGGGCACTTGGGTGTCTTACTAGAGAACAGAATGAGTCATTTCAATTTCAGTGACCACTACAAATTAACCTGAAGAGCAGAAATACTGCATACTGGATTTGAGGGCAGTGCCTAATGGTTAAGAACATGAGCTTTGAATTGATGAGCTGGGCCTATGGGAAGGTTAATTTTCCTCTGCATGCCCTAGGATCCTCATCTGTCAAATGAGATGATAATTGTACCATTATCACAGTCATAGTTAAAATAAAATTAATAGCACAGAGTAGGGATTCAATAAAATATCTGTCATGCTTCTTATTTCCTTACTGGCCCTACCTCTGGTATGCATATAGTATGAACATTGGCCTAGTTTCTCCCCAGGTAAATAATGAAGATAGATGCTTTCCATCTCCCAGGTATGGTGAGAGTTTGAACAGAAGCAAAGATAATAAAGAGGCAGGGAAGAATAACACCTCAGAATCCAAGGCTGCTACAATCATCATCATCATCAGCAGCAGCAGCAGCATCATCATCATCATCTCATTGTTGTCTTCATCATCCAGCTCTTACACTACTTCTCTCTATGATGACTAGCAGTCCCCCAGCTCCCCCGCCAAGATTCCACCCCATTGTTCCTGTGGCTGACTCACGGGTATGAGTCAGGTGAAGAGCTGGTGACTTATGGCCTGCTTCTGAAGCCACTTACATACACAGAAACCCACGTCCCCAGTTTTCCTGCACCACCCAGCCTCCACCAGCATAAACAGCAGCAGGTGGAGGGGGCAGGTGAGAAAGCTGAGTCACTCTTGTACATTCACACCACCATCCTGCCTGCTGGGTCCTGGTCCCCTGCCCACAGGGAGAGAGTGCCCTTGCCTCTCTCCTTCGGATGACCTGAGATAAATGAGATGGGGGCAGGGACGGTGGAAAGCATACAGGGAACCCGCAGAACACAGCTACCATCCAAATGCAAGCTGCACTGTGGAGAACTGAGTGGCAGGCTTGCCCCTCCTCCCCCCATTTCAGCAGGGCTCTGGGACAAGACCATGCCCAGCAGCAGGCAGCCCTGACAGTGAGCCTGGCTGGTCAGCTGTTTGTAGCCCAGCTCTTTCCCCTCTCTCCTGATGACCCTTCTGCCCATGTCAGCAGCTGAGGCACCATACCAGCTCCAAGTCCAGCTGACTGGGCTTCTCAGACATTTATAGATGACTGACTGGTAGCATGGTCCAGAAGGTGAGGCCTTTGGGGGTCCCAGGTGCCCCTGAAACCTTAAGACTTAGATCTAAACTGACTTTGTTTCCAGTGGCCATTGCTTCCTCTCCTTCTACCAGAAACTCCAGGAGGCCCAGTGCAGAGGAAAGCAGGGACACGCTAGAAGGAAAATGAGAGCATTCTGGGATGCGTTCTCTGCGGCCAGGCCACTCACCATAAAAGGCTTTCACAAGCCCTTCCTCCTCTCCCCCATTTCCTCTCAAAAAACAAAAACAGAAACAAAAACCAACAAGAGCAACAACAACAACAAAAAAGCACAGAGAGAAAAATAGTGAGAAGCACAATAAACTCAGCAGGTGACATTGGTATTAATCCCAGGATTTTCTCACATGGAACAATTTAAAGAGCTGATAAAGAAGCACATATGAGAAGCGTTATTTCTGAGTGGGGACAAAATACCCGCCCGCTGCCCTCCGCCATCTCCACTGTTTACAGTAAAACTTCATCACGAGATGCTATTATGCTTGGCAGTTACTGTAAATGCTACTGTCGCTGTTGACTTGCACAGCCCCAGGAAATTTTATTCAAGACAGAGCAGCTTCAGCGGAGAAACCCAAACCGCCACTTGTTTCTCCTCACAAAGTAGAAGGTACCCTAGAGAGAGATATAAGCCATTCTTGGGCTGGAGAGTGTCGGCTCCCTGCTCCCACTCTGTGGGCTGTAAGGACAGTAATGAAGTCAGCAGGGCTGGTGGGATAGATTCCAGAGCAAAATGAAAAGCAGTTTGGCCATTACGAGGAAGGCCAGAGAGCGTCGTCCTACATCTTCTATCTGTCTTCTCAGCTACCTTGATGGAGGGAGAGAAATAGCCTATTCTGGGATCTATAAATAAAAAATAGACACGAGGGCCAGTGTGAATTATTCGGGGTAGGGAGGCAACAGGATCTGCACTTGCCTGAGCAATGATGACAAAACACAAGGACACATATGAATTTGTTAGCCACCTACACCACTTTCCACTTCCCTTCCCCAAAGCAGATACAACCTCTGGATATAAGCCACTAAGGGACTTGTTTAAAATTCTCTGTGATTAATTCATCGCATTTATCTTACTTTCATCTGAATTTTAGAAAGGAGGAAAGCTTTGGTGCCTCGCCCAACATCCTGAAGCAAAGCCTTATTCATCTCCATATCTCTGGTGACACGTCGAGGCATCCACTGAACACTGGCTGAGTGATGGTGTTGCACATATGAGCCAGGTGTGGAAAGAGTAGTGAGCTTTTAAAACATGGAGTCAAATCTTGGCTCCATGATTTGCTAGCTATGTAACTTGGAAGCATACATCCAATTTCCTTTTTTGTAACTTGGGGATAATAATACATATATTATGAAACCATTGCACAGATTAAATGAAATATGGTTGTTAAAGTGCTCATCACGGTGTCTGACACCTCAATAAATCCTGTTGAATTTGAATTGGAAGTATCAAATATTGACCTCACCAAGCCCCCTAGAGAAATGCCTGGACCTCTGAATCGGGCACTGTCAGGAACAGGGATTATTAGCTAAAAATACGGGTTGGCTACCCCTTCCTCCAGCATCTCTGAACCCCTGCTTTCTATTTCCTTCTGCCCACTCCCAGATGATGTATGCTCGGGAAAAGCTAACAAATTTTAATATCATCCTAAGTCAAACATCATTATGGAAGTAAACCTACTGCAAAAAAAATATATATAAGGCATCTCAAGGCCAAATGTAAATGGTTTTTAGATTTTCCATTATTTTACCCATGCCCAGGGGAAACTGGATAATCAAGAACTGACTATACTTTTGGATGGCTTGCTTGTTGTAGATTCTAAAGCAGAGACCCTCTACCTGATCCCAGAGAGAATCCACTGCTATATCCCAAGGGGTTGATGGTCACTCGGGTAAGTGGTCAAATGATCCAGATGCCTGGTGTGATGATTACAGCTGCTAATGGCCATCCTTAAGCCACGTAGAGACTTCATGTTCTGGAAACTTCTCATATGAAATAACTTGCCTTGCCTCTTAAATTTGCTTAAGTCCACCTGCTGGCTTTACTCTGCCCCAGTCTCAGAAAATCAGTCTTAACTGTAAACAGGGAAAAACTAGCTTCCCTATATATCTCTCTGAAGCAAGAGTTAGTCTTTCCCTATCTGGTGTCAGCCGTTTGTACTCTAGATGTCAAGTCATGGCTTATTGTCTTATCCAATGTGGAGCCATTCCAGAAGACACATTTCCTACCTGCTAATCCAGAGGTGGTCATATTCCTTAACTGAGCCAGGGTCCCAGCAGCACTATCCCACCTGCCTGTGCCCTGCCTGCCACCTCTGATTCTGACCTGGGAACTCCTGCAGATGGTCAGCCAGGAGTCTAAATAGCCACCCTGCACCTAACAATCAGCTTCACTCTTGGATGATGCCACTCCGTAGACTATAAACTCCAGAAGGGCAGATTTGTGTCCAATGCATTCATAGATATGACCCATGTGACAAGTATTCTAGAGTATTGTCTGGCATAAAGTAGATCTTAATAAATATTTATTTACTGAATATCTTGCCCATCTCTTTCCCTAAACTCCTTCTTTCTCCCAATCTTTGAATACAGGTTCTTGCGTCCCCACCTCTGGAATACCCAGTCTCTGACTTCCTCCAGAAAAGACGTTTGGTATAGTTGAAAGTTCAGGGACTTCACAGTCAGACAAATCTAGATTTAAATCTCAACTATATTATCATAAGTTAAGCAGATCTGGGTACGTTGTTTAATTTTTTGGCTCAGCTTCCTGATCTCCATCTCTAAAATGGGTATAATAGCACTCTCAAACTTGTTTCAAAGATTACATTATGTGGTAAAGTCTCTAGAAGAATTTTTGGCACATATATCAGGTTCAACAAATATTATTCCTTTTTCCACTTTCCCATACACAGAGATGTCTTCAAGAGTCAATGGATAAGTTAGATAACATTCCTTGTATACTTATGTTGCCTAATAAATGCCAGTTCATTTGTCCCTATGTTCACTCAGTCACAAAAGGAAACATGCCCTGAGTCCCATCATGTGCCAGGCATCCTGCTTGGTACTGGGGATATGAGGATGAAAAGACATAGGCACTACCCCCAAAGACCTTATGGTGTGGGATAGGGGAAGGAGGCAATTTAGTAGCTACTTGTATAAAACTAGATAAGGGTGATAATAAAGAAAAAAACAGAGTTTTGGGGGCTACTCAGGATGGCAACTATCTTTAGTCATCTGTCTCTACCTGTGCATGAATTCCTGATCTGCCTCAGCTAGCCAGTACCTAGTCCTGACTGTGGAAGCGGTGCCAATGATTGGCAATAATTGGCACTGTTGAGGTTCTAGATTAATTAATAGGTCATAGAACTGTAGACTATTAGAATATGGAATTTCCCAAAACCCACTGAGCAGACCATTTCAGTAACCTTCTCTCGACTACCTTCCCTGTCTCTCTGCAGCAGCAGGTGTTGCTGCCAACTCTTTCTCTTCTTTCGCCCACTCCTGGGGTAGGCAGGAATTTTAAAGAAAAATACCAAGTTCCCAACATTATTTTGTGTGGGAAGGGAAAAGAAAATAACACTATGTACCTTTGTGCCAGATACCCTGCTGGGCATTTTACATGTTTGGTCATTTATTTGTCACAGCAGCTCCACAGGACAGATCAGTATTGCTGTATGCATTCCATCCCACTGATAGGGAAACTGAGAGTATTAAATGCTAATTTAAAGTAAGTTACAACCCTGGCCACTGTGGCTCAGTTGGTTGGAGCATGGGCCCATAACTGGAAGGTTGCTGGTTTGATTCCCTGTCAGGGCACATGCCTAGGTTGCGGGTTTGATCCCTAGTTGAGGCACATGAGGAGAGCAACCAATCGATGTTTCTCTCACACATCAATGTTTCTCCCTCTTTCCAATGAGGATAAAATAAACCTTTAAAGTTAGTTACTAAGTTACTAAAAAAAAAAAAAAAAAGCCCCCCAAAACCAAAACCCTACTCTGGGTGGGTGCGGGTTATTGAGTGGTCAAAGGCACTCAGCTAGAGGGTTGAAATCCAGCCTGTGTTCTGCTCACCACTGAGCCCCTGCATGGGCTACATCCACCTGAGGGAAGGGACATCTGCTTCTAGCTATACAAGGGCACAGCACACTCACCATCACCCAACAGGCTGCAACTGCCTTTCTCTTCTTCAGAAAAAGAGGCCCTATGGGCTAAGAGCAGCCCAACTCCAGAATTCGAGCTCTCCCCACAATTCCCTATTGCACCTCCCAGGCTTCACTTTACTGAGGACATGGGAGCCACCACACACCACTACCACACGCTAAGGCATTATAGTGTACCAGTTGTTAAAAAAACGCTGTGAGAATTACTGTCCCCACTTAGCACACAAGAAAACAAAGACTGGAAAAACCAAATGGATTTCTCTAAGTCATACGAGTAGGTGCCAGAACAAGAATTTGAACCTAGAGTTTTTTGGCCCTGAAACATAAATTCTTTCCACTACGACAGGCTGCCTCAGGAAAGGAACTGTTTGCTCAGAGACATAGAATTACCTGGCAACACAGCTGGAATGAGAACCTGACCTTCTGATTCCAAATTCGATGAACAATTGTCATTGACTGGTTGAGGCCATCCCAGTCATCTATTGGTACATAACAAACCACCCCAAAATATAGTGACTTAAAACAAAAACAATGATTTTGTTCAAAAACCTGCAACCTGGGCAGGGTTTGCAGGGATGACTGGTCTCCGATTCATGTCGCTTCCACAGGGATAGCTTCACTGGGGCTGCAGGGTTCATCTCTGAGATGACTGTCCCTTGGGAGCTCGACCAGGGCTGTCACCCAGGGCTGTGGGTTCCTCTCTGTGTGGGTCTCTCCACTGGAGTGACTTGGACTTCTTGGTGACTGGGTTTTACAAACAAGTGTTCTAAAAAACCTGCAAGGTTTCTTCCAACCCAGCCTTGAAAGTTCCAGATTGTCATGTTTTTCTACATTCTATTAATCAAGGAAGTCCCTAAGGCCAGCCCAGTTTAAGAAGAGGAGAATTAGACTATACCACTCAGTGGAAGGAGTAGAAAAGAATTTGTAGCAATTTTTAATTCACCACAGTGACCTTGCTTCCGGAGAAAGTTACCACTGACACTTTCCAAAATACCCTCCATTCAACTGTTACAACATCAAACAGCCTTGTGATACAGAGAATCAAACACCCAAGGGTGGGGATGGGTGAAGACTGGACCAGCACCCTCACCCCTGACCTGCAGTGACTGTGACAACCAGCAGGAGCTGAGTTGACTCTGAGACCACCACTTTGAGCACATCACAATCCTGGCGGCCCACGGCCACCACTCACCCCCACCCCCACCCCACAGCAGCAAAAATCAGCAGAGAGAAATCAATCGGCACCGCATCTGGTCTCCACGCACTCGCTGACTCCTGCCAGGCCCTCGGCCCCTCACTGTCACAGGTATTAAATTCCCCCGGACATGCGTGCCAAAGTAAGCCAGGGTTGAAAAACACTAATAAATCCATCTGAACACTGTGCTCTCTTGGGGCTTATCAGTATTTCAGTTCTAGTCACAAAAATAACATACTGTAAAAGACTGATTAGTCATCGGATAATTGAGTTCTTAAATGTCAAAAACAATATCGTATGAATATTCAACAGATCATGCTACTGAAACTTACCTGTTCCATCAACAATGACGAACATTTCTCCCCCATTGTTCTTCCCCACAAATTATGTTAATACGACTTTTCTGAAGTGATGAATGTGGTTCTCTTTAAAACATATTGTCTTACAGGTTAATGCGTAAGGAGCCAGTTAAAGGGAACCAGGGGTGGGGAGTTGGTGGATTTGCATCTCTCTGTGTTAGCTTCACCTCTCTGTGCAGACAGAGGGGGATATCAGCATAGAATTCCTTCCAGCAAGGCATAGGCTTAAGAGCTCTACTCTCTGTGAATTTTCTTTATTACTGCCTTTATTTATTTATTTATTTATTTATTTATCAGTTGCTTGAGACCTAGGGGACTCACCATTTTCCTGCAGCCTACGTTTTAGCCAGAACCAAGGTTCAGTTTTTTTGGAAGCTGATACATAACTTAATTCCATGGGAAGTAGGGTGTGCTAGGCCAAATGAATTTGTGAGGACTTATCTATGTCTCTCTGAACTTGCACACCCATGCGCGCACACACACACACATCCAACCTATCTAGTGGGGGAGAGGAGAGGGTGTACAGTTTTGGCTGGAAGGAATTTTCTGAACCTGGAGTCCAGAGAGGAGGAAAGTCCCCCAAGCAGATCCTGATTTCTGTTAGCCTGGCCTCAGCAGATGCTGCAACAGCTGGAGCCAAGAGCAGCTTGGTGGGGTGGGAGCTGATGTTGGGGTCAGCTCACAGGCCCTACAGCATGCCAGGGGCCTTGCTCTTGGTGGGAGCAACAGGATATGCCAGGTGCCAACTGCTCCTTCAGCCGGACACTGTCTGCTCTGAAGGCTGTTCTAGCTTTTTCTAGCCAGAAGCATGAGACCCTTGAGCTGGAGTTCTTTATTACCATCCTCTGCCAATCCTAGCCCCAGCCCAGCCCAATAGGACTCGAATGTCCATGGATGATGTTCTTGACCTCTCCCTGGCTCTCTGGTTCAAGGATTTACAATCACTTCCACCATCCTGTACCTACCCTCTGCTTCATCCTCAGCACATCTCTGCCTGTGCTAATCTTGTTACATGATTATGTACTTAATAAACCTTCAAGAATTTTATGGTTCTGCTCTCCTACTCCTTTCTTTCCAAGTAAAGCTTTTACAGTCACGCATCACTTAGTGGCATGGATACCTTCTGAGAACTGCATCGTTAGGTGATCTCATCATTGTGCGAACATCATAGCATGCACTTACACGAAGCTAGGTGCTCTATATAGGCTACTACACACCTGGGCTATATAGGATAGCCTATTGCTCCTAGGCTACAAACCTGTACAGCACGTTATTATATGCAATGGTAAGTATTTATATATCTAAACAAATCTGAACATAGAAAAGGAATAGTAAAAGATAACAATGTCATGCCCGTAAAGGATACTTACCATGAATGGAGCTCACAGCACTGCAAGTTGCTCTGGGTGTGTCAGTGAGTGAGTGGTGAGTGACCATGAAGGCCTAGGACATTACTCTAAACTTTATAAACCCAGTACAGTTAGACTACTCTAAATTTATTTCAAAACTTATAAAAAACCTTTTTCTTTATTCAGTAATAAATTAATCTTAATTTACTGTAATTTTTTTACTTTATAAACATTAATTTCTTTAACTTTTCAGCTTTTTTATAATAGCACAGCTTAAAACACAAATACATTGTACAGCTGTACAAAAGTCCTTTCTGTATATCCTTATTCTCTAAACTTTTTCTATTTTTAAATTTTATTTTTTATTTTTTTACTTTTTAAACTTTTTGTTAAAAGCTAAGACACAAACACCCATCAGCCTGGGCCTACACAGAGTCAGGATTGTCAATACCACCATTTTCCACCTCCCCAGCATATCCCACGAGGTCTTCAGGGGCAATAACACACCACAGAAAGCTGTTGTCTGTACCACGCCCTCTCCTGGAACACCTCCTAAAGGACCTGCCTGAGGATCTTCTTGAGGAGGTATCACTCTTGTCCATGGCAGTTTGCTTGGTTTGTTTTTTTCTCATCATAAATTTGCTTGCAAGCAGATAGTGCACCATGAACATTCCTCTCTATTAATGGAAACCTTTCAGTGTTGTGGTCCATGTTTTTAAGCTTTTTAAGGAGCTTACTGAGGCTTCTACTAAACCTTCACTGTGAATTTTCTTGAGGGTTCCTATTCTTCTCCTGCAGTTTCATTTTCCCTCGCCTTCCCTTCAGCCATGCATTGCTAATCCAGTTCCAACAACTCCTCATTAGTCAGTTCCTCAGGAGCCACACCTAGGAGCTCCTATGTCATCTTCATCCATGCCTAATTTAAAGTTGTTTGCCATCTCAACCATTGTGCCACCTTTGTGCTATGATGTTATGACAACTTCAAGGTCACTGAACAATAGGAATTTTTCAGCTCCGTTATAATCTTACAGGATGACCATAGGGCCTGCAGTCCATCATTGACAGAAATGTCATTACACAGCACAGGACTGTATTTCTTTCCCAGGAACCCTGGCGAACAGTCATCAACACGTACACAGACGCAAAAAACTATTCTCAGGTTTTGCCATAACTCCTGGCCACATCCATGTTTCCCAGTCTCTCCCCACCCAAGTCTGCACTTTCCCATGCGTCCATCCTGTAGGGGCTGGATTCCCTGGGGAGCACAGCAACACAACCATCTGCTTACAGAAAACACATGGAGAACCACTCTCCCCCTTCCTGAGGTTCCAGCAATTCAAAAGAACCAGAAGGAAACACGGCAGTTGTTCATTCATCGCAAAGTTTCCTTCCACCTTCTTCCTGGCTTCACACGCACAGGCCCTGCTCCACATACATGGATGGGCTAGCCCATCCATGGTAGGTAACAGGCAGCTCCATTCAGCTAAGCCAGGGGGCTGTGAGCATCACGTGCTGGCCCTGTACAGAGCTGTTACACCAGGCATCGGTGGGGAGGAGCAATGCCCACTGCACACGAGACTGGTCCTGCCCTGGAGAGTCTTACAGACCATGTTCAGAAGCAAAGCCCGGGAGAGGGCTACCCTGAGCAACTGAACAGGCAGCAGGCTCCTGCTGCTTGGGGTGGGCATGGGCTCAGCTGCCAACCCACCAGGCCAGAACAAACTGGAAACTGGCCCCATCCCTCACCCTTGCCAGCCAAGTCTTAGAAGCAGAGGGGTTGAGTCTTCTTAAGCATGTTTTTAATTACTGCAAAAATGTGTCATCCTCAGCGGTAGTGTGGTTCTCAGTTACCCACACGCAGATTGATGCTCTCTGTATGAAGCGGTTAGCACAGACATTTAAAAACAATTAGGATCGTGGCGAGGCAGCTCAGAGAGAGCTCGTTAGGCAAGAGGATGGGGAGTCAGGCTGCTATGCTCACCAGATAACAAAGTTATTTGTACTCTGGATGGGGAGGAGGGAGATGATAGCTTTCTTTTATATTTCCCTTTTGACGTCAGACAGGAGCGCTGGACACACACGAGCAGCACTCCCAGATGATGAGACACACGCAATTTTAATGCTTTAGGAGGCACTGGCAATAAACAGGGCTAGAGGAAAGGCAGGTAGCTCTTCGGCAAAGCCTCTGACACCCTGTCTCACCCAGCAGGTTGAGGGGGCATGAAGTGGGGGGCCAGGTCCAATCAGAACTGGGCTGGGGGCATGGCTGAGCCCACAGCCCGAGAGATCCCTCCCTGTGCACAGCACCTGCCTTAGGAAAGTAGCCCCTGGAACCAAGAAAATGCCTGGGGGATGCCTCTGGTGAATCTAGGTGACCCAGGCTATACCTCCCTGCCTTATGTCCTTGGTTAATGCCAGGTATGAGGTAAAACCTTCACAAGTTTCTGGGGGTGGGTGGAAGAAGGGAAGGGAAGAGTGAGAAAGATCTCTTGCCAGACTCACTAAGCAGTTCCTTTGTTCCTCTAAGAGTCTTCACAGGAAGTCCCCAGAACCACATCTTTCCTCCTGGGTTTCCAGAGAGCAGCGAGCTTTGTATATCTTGATCAGCCCCTGCCCAGAGGGAGGACTCTGTAGACAGTGTCTGTGTTAAACCACTTTGTTCCGAGGTATAGCCATTCACTCCAACATTTACTGAGGGGAGTGTGCCAGGAAGTAAACTAGGAGCAGATGGAAAGGCCTGGAAGGAATCGAGTAACCATGGTCAACAGTCTCAGAAGCTGAGAATTGCCACTGCTTTGATCCACCACACTCTCCCTGGCCTTGTCATCATGCTTTCTCGTTGCACGCTATTCCCTGAGGTCTCTCACACCATGGGCTTTGGGGGCCATCTGACCTAAGTTTAAAACCTAGTTCAGCCCCACCTAGCTGTGTCACCTGGGGCAAGTACTTGACCTCTCTGTTGTTGTTTTCTTCCATTTAGATTACGGGCTATTGGAAAGATTAATTAAGATCATGTATAATATGTAACAATTATAATAATAACAATTATTATAACAATTATAATAATAATAACAGTAGTGTGAGTACTAACAATGTTACGTGAGCCTTGGTTGTACCTGTGCTTTGTTTACAGATGAGACCTTCCTATCTACAAAGATCACCTGACCTTATACCTTCCCCAGGGTCTACACCACAGGCCAACAGCTTGCAAACTCTCTCTGATCGTGACTCAGTGAAGACCTCTTGGCCCACCTACCATACATTTTCCCATTTACTGGTGATTCTTTTTTAAATGGTGTCAACATTTTCAAGTACATTAAGTACATTAAGGGAATGTTCTCTGATAATACCAAAAATATTATCCCAGTTAATGGAGAGAATAGTACTATTTTAAATAAACACGAATGAAGATGTGAATTTTCAGCTCAGCTCTCAGTATATGAGTGAGCCAGATTCGTTTCTAGAAGGCCTCTCTCTGAGCCCTGGACCAGAAGCAGAGAACTCACAGCAGAGGGCACTAATCTGACACCATGGGAACCCATTGCTTCCACCCTCTCTCCCCGTGGGCAGATGCAGAGCCCAGATCTCCCCAGTGGTCAGCCCGACTACTTGCAGGCACCCAAGACATGGCAGTATTTTAGAGCTCTGATGATTTTATAATTTGCAGAGACGTTGATATCCCCATATGCCGCCTCAGAGTGGGACTGTCTCACAACAAGTATGAGAGAATCACACCTCGGCAAGGAGTTCAGTAAATTCATCTGTGAAACATATTTCAATTCCAAAGGCAATTTTCTAATTAGTAACGACACACAAAGCCTTGGCAATCTGAAAGCTGCTCTCTCAGCAGCACTGGGTCCTTAAACTAAACCAAAGAATGAGACACCAGCCACCTCTCTGGTCCAAGACATGGGCTTCTGAAAACCCCAGGACTGCGGCTTGGAAAGGAGCGGGGTCACACAGCCTTCCAGGCACTGGAACACCTATGAGCAGACAAAGAAGTGGATTTTTCTCTCTACCAAGTCCCATCCTGTTACAGACTTGCCTGGGAGCTGATGGGCTTAGCAGGCAGTAAAACGTATTCATTCATTCAACATTTATTGAAGACTTGCCAAGGGTAAGACCAGAAAAGACACGGTTCTTGCCCATGTGGAGCCTATAGTTAAATGGAAATTATTACACAAATAATTGACTAACTAAGGAGTAGCAGTAGGGGCCCTGACAAGGATCCTAGCTAGCTGGCAAGGTGGGAAAAGTTTCCTGAAAGGAAATGATGCTTAAGCATAGTGAGGTGAATTTGAATTCCAACTGTATCACTTACTTTGGGTATAAATTTTAGCTAGTTAATCACACTCTCTGAGCCTCAGTATCTTCACCTATAAAATGGGCATATGATAACTATCTCATAGGTTTACTGTAGGGATCAATTCAGATAATGTACTTAATAGAACCTGGCACAATTTAAGGCACTTATTAGGTGCTCAATAAAAAAAAATACAAATAAAAATAAAATTAAAAAACATCTCTTGCTATGGTTTCAGAAGGTCTCCCAACCTGTGGCAGATCAGATGCACAGGAAACACAGCTCAGTCTTCTACTTCATCCTCCCAAAAAGAGGGCTGACTAGTCAGTCATGGGGACCGTTTCTGAAGGGAGTCTGTAGCACCTGACAGGACAAGCAAACAGGTGCCGAGGCAGGCTCCTCATCAGGGAGCCCATTACACGAGAAGGATCCTGCAAATAAATCAAATCCCATCGGGCCTCCCAAGCCTAAGATTGCGGTCACTGAAGGTGGCCATTGGAGGAGGAAGACTCCGTGCTAGGAGGGAGACAGTGTCTCTGGCCTCCAGGCTGTCTTTGCAGGAGGAGCAGCAGCGCACCCCTACTAGTGACCAGGGGTCTGGGGTCTTCAGACTACATTCCCTTAGGATACTTGAGTTTTAATCCCAGTGTTAACCTTAACTCAATAGCCTTTATCATCTCCCCTCCCTGGGTTCTCAGCTTCCATCTCTAAAATGGAAACAATCCTTCCTCATTTTCCCTGGTGCCCTAGGCAGGTTGTAAAAGCCAATGAGATCCTAAATGGACGTGTTTTAAGCCCATTAGAAGTAAACAAATCCCAAGCAGCATCACCTGCAGCCAGTCAGTTCTCTTGTTCTCCATGCGAAGGATATGGCAGCACCACCCCCTCCACCACCTGCCCAGGACAGAGGCATCCCCTGTCCTACCTACATTCACTCTGCTGCCTCCAGGCTGTGCACCTCCAGCACCTGGGAGCATTCTCCCCATCTCTCCCCTACATCTCATCACATTCCCTTCCCTGGGCCACAGTCTCACTCACTGATCGCAGAGCCCTGAGCCCTCTCAAGCTTCGGGCAGCCATCGTCAGAGGCCCTGGGCATTTGTTTTCTCACTGCACGGGGCTGCACACCGATACATTTGTACCACAGGAAGCAGAAAACTAGTTTAACATCTCATTTATTTCATAGATGAGAAAGTAATTCCCTGCTGAATGATTGTCCCGAACCAACAATTCAGAGAGGAAGAATTTACAGTGCTGCCAAGGACCAGGGTGCATTACTGCAGCGCCATTATCTAACAGAGCTGGGACCTTTTTTCTCTCTCCTGTTAGCCTGAAGAGAAAAGCCATTAAATATGATTAAGGTTAAGAGATTGCTAAAATTACAAACAGCCGCCATTCAATTATTTTGCTCTATAAAATGCAACACAGATTGGAGTTATTTCTCTGAAATGTGTTTTTAGAAAATAACATAACACAACTAATGTGGTTTGATCTAGCAAATCAGGTTCCAGATACCACTTCTAATGCAAAGCTAAAAGGTTCATAATTTAACTCAAAGTTTATAACTTAAAGTCGTCAGGTGCTTGCTTTATTAAAAAAAAAGCTTTATAAAGAGAATAAAATCAATATCATCTCAACTAACATTCTGAAGTCATCTACAGACAAAGATTTAATCAATTTTATCACCCATTAAAGGGATAGACAGAAAAACAACAACAAATTAAAAAAAAAAAAGAACTAGCAACAACTCGGCCTAACATGTCTACATTTGGAGGGTGGGGAGTAAATCTCTCGGGTATTTTGTCAGTTTTCAGAGGGCCAAACTTGGGTGCTGAGGGTGTTAGTTTCACAGGGAAAGTGGAAGATGAATGGAAAAGAAAGTACCTCCTCCAGACAAACCTATTCGATCCCCATGGCTCCAGAGACCACACCTGGGGGCAGAAGTCTTGCTGCCCCTGGACTTGTGGGTCACTTAGTGGATGACTTGCTCTCAATTTAGAGAGAATAAAGAGCTCTATTGCATTGAAATGAATTTCCTGTCCAGTTATGTTGAATGTTAAAATAATTGGAAATTCAGAAAAACCTCTATGCAGATATATTTGTGGCTGGAGACTTCTGGTTATTATGGTTAATAAAACACAAGAATTATATTACACTCTGCTCACAGACTCCAGACAGGACTCACAGTCCCTCTAGACAGAATATGAGCCATTTATGAGAATAAACTTTGTACACAAACTAAACACATAAAGCCATGTATTAGAATTGGACAAAGCATGGCAAGCCAAATAACAGCTAGCTAAATGCCATATTCCCAAGGGCAGCTGAGGGAAACTCCTGCTTTCAGGAGCCACACGTGAATTTTTTCTCCTGGCTGTTCCTAGCAACTCAAAAACAGTAGCCTCCTCACACCGGTGGCTGGTAAGGAACTGGACGGGTTCTCGGCTCTCTGATCCTATATTCAAGCCCACGCACTGGACAGGCACATACCTCTACAAAATGGAACAGAGACGAGGAGTGTCAAAAGTTTGTGAGAGAGGAGGTGCCAGGGGGAAGGAACAGAGTCACCTGGCACTGGCTCATTACCTGTCAGTTACAGGGATATTATCTAAAGCAGAAATAGAAACATAGACAAAGGATTTGATCTGACTGATGAGTGTATGTACATAAAAAGAAAATAGGAATAAACATTTTACTATGGGAGAGTCCCTGAAAATCAAAACCTGTGACCACTGGGATTGTTGTGAGGAACTCTACTCTCCCCAGTCTCCTCTGAGCTCCTCATGGACCCCTGACCCACACACTCTTCACTCTCATCTTTCAAACTTCTTATATTTATTCAGTAGCATTTGCCAATCATCATTCTAGGAGGTTAGTTCCCGCACCAAGGAGCTCTTTATTTAGTGAGGGAGAACTGCATATATACAAGTAATTATAGATCAGTATGATAAATGATTGAGATGTGAATAATGTGCTATAGGAGCCAGGAGAAAGAAAGATATTCTAACTCCCTGGGGCATACAGAGAGGATTCATGGAGAAGGGAGAACTCAACCTGGGCTTGAGGGTGGGAATTGCTAGCTGGGTAGGGGGATGGGTAGAGGGAGGCATGTGGAGGACAGAGGGTATAAAAAAGGCACAACGCTGTCAATGAAAAGGTCTGTCAGGGGATGGTGAGTAGTTCAGCATTGGCCAGAGCACAGGACGGGAAAGGGAGAACGATTGAAGATGAATCCAGAAAGATAGACTGAAGGCACATTGTGAAGGTCCTTGGGCATCACACTAAAGACGATGGAGAGCCATGGCAAGTTTTCAGCAGGGCAGTGACATGATCAGGTGTGTGTCTGAGAAAGAGAGCTCTGGAGACAAGGTGGTGGATGGAGGCAGATGGGGTGAAGGTGGGGAGAACAGACAGAAGGAGAAGAGGCAATAATCTTGGGAAGAAAATATGAGGATCTGAGCTATGGCTGTGGCTGAAGAGATGATCAGGCAGTAGCTGATTTAAGAGGTATTGAGACAGTAGAATCTATAGCACTTGGTGTTGATTGAATGTGAGCAATAAAGAAAAGGGAGCATTCAAGAATGAATCTGCAGCAGAGATATCCAGCAGGCATTTTGGAAATTAGGGTATGGGATCCAAGAGGGAATTTGGGCCTCACAGGGCCAACAATCTCTGCTCAAGGTCACAGAGAGATGGGACCGTTATATGTCCTCTAGCAGGGCAGCCGTGGCTCCCTGATTCATGGGCACAGGGAACATTTTGCTATGGGTTAAAAGCCCCCAACTCCAAATCAAAACAGAGATTCCTGTGAAATGAAAGAGCAAAAGAAGATGTGCACCAACCATGCAGGCCTTTGTGCCAGCTGTGTCCTCTCTTCATCTCAGCTTCGTCTGTAAAGGGCCATGGTGGTGAGACACAGAGGAGGTAGACTGAATCAAGGTGCTCTTCTAATGCACTTACAGGTAAGGCCCCTCACAGTCCAGACGCAGAGCACTTTATCTGGGCCCAGGGGATACACCGGAATTAGGGTGATGGGGTTACAGACCCCCAGGTTACACGTGACATTGACAAGGACACTGTTTTTCCAGGTGAGTTCAAGGCAATCAAACAGAAAATAGAACTAGGTAGGAAAGTGGGATTTTCAGCTCCCTGGGGTATTGAGTCTATTCAGCTCCTGGGCTCTCCTATGTCTGCCTGCGGATTTATCCAGTTCTACCCACTAGTGCCACCCTCAGTGTCTTGATCAGGACCGTGTATGGACTCCTCACGAATTTCCAACACATCCTGCCAGTTCAGAGGCAGCTGGGCCTTGGGAAGAGATCCCAGTCCTGGGTCCTGCTTTCCCCCAGTGGTGCTCAGAGTGCCTGGCAGCGGAGCCCTGCCTGGGCTCCTGGTAAGGGCTCAGCCACACCTCTCCCCCGGCTCCTTAGTGCCTTCCTACTGAGCAGGGAACAGCTAGAAGAGGCAAGGTAGTCATCATATGATTGGTTCTGAAAGCTTGGCAGGAGTGGTGTGCTTTCCGGATGAACACAGAAGAAAGCAGTATGCTTCTGTGGGGTCTATACAGGAGGTGAGTAGGAGGGTGGGCTGGTCCGGGGTACTGAGTGCTCACCTCAGGCATCTGTACCTGACCCCAGGGCTCTTTCGGGGGCACACTATCCAAACTCCTTCCACTCTTCTAGGCTTGATGAAATATTTTGGGGTGGGAGGGAAATGGACAAACAAAGAAGTGCCACAACCATGGGTCCACCTGAACTGTGATCGGCCTCAAAGGACACCTCTCCTATAGAAAAGCTTTTGTTATGCCCATGTGGCTAACCAGGCAGCCCTAGTCCTGATCTTATTCTAACCCCAAAGGTCACCCCCTGCAGCCACTCTCCATGATGCTCCCCCCACCGACTTGTTTCCTCTGCACTCAGCCAACCCGAGCCAAGGACCCAGTCGCAGAATGCACATAGTGAGAGATGGGCCTCACTGCTCACCAGGAAGGAAGGAGAGAAAGGAAAGATGCATATACATTGCCAAGACTTCTGTTGCAAATGTTGTAGCAGGCGAGGCTGGGCTCCTTTATACACTTAATCATGTTATGTTCCATTTCTAGCTGACACAACTCAATAGTTTGTGACACAGCACCACTCAAGACTCACTATCAGCTTAGGAAGAGGGAGATGAAGCTGAGAGAGGGTATGATGAGGGAAGCTGTGAGGAGATGATGGAAATGATAGGACCTTTAAAAAAAGACAAAAACAAAAACAAAAAAACTCTGTTGTCAGTTTAGATTATAGTCTTAGCAACCAGGCCAGGTCCTTGGAGGTTAAAAACGTCTCCCAAACAGAGCAGAACTTTCTGTACAGAGGCACTGAGCTGGAAGAAACCAAATCTTTTCTTAAGAAAATGGGATAGCTGCGGTTATAGGGTTAAGATGGCATTTATCTTGGCTTCTGAGAGCAAAACAGATCAGTGAAAGCAGTGGTTCCGTTTCACCATTCCTAACCTGGACAGTTGCCCAAACTTATCTCTTCCACTAAACAGTAATTTCATTGGAGGTAAGGAACACATCCTCTTATCTTTATGGAACTGTGCACTAGCAAACAGTTGCTGGTCTCGCATTGGGCAGCCAGTAAAGACTTGTTGATCTGGCAGAAAACATTGTTTCTACCCAAGAGAAGGTCTTATCTTCCTTGAGGAGATAGAGAATAAATAGAAATTTAGAGTGCGGAGGAACCTTACAAATCAAATCATCGAATTTTCTCATTTCAACCACTGGAAAACTGAGCACAGTGATGTAAAGAAAAATGCAAACAATGACACAACCCTTACTGACTCAGCCAGACCCAAACCCAGGTCTTCTGAGTTTTTGTGCCACTCTTCCTTCAATGACACTTCACTACCACTGCAGAGTGAAGGCACGTGACTTCAGAGACATCCACTCATCCACCCATCTTTCCCTGCCTCCCTTCAGTGCAAGGCTAAGTATGTGGGTGGTTATGGTGGGGCGGGGGGCAGTGGTGTAAGAAGATGAATCAAATCACATCTCACATCCTGCTCAGTTCCCTGTTTGCCTAATTCTTGGGAGTGGAAGGCATGCAAACATGCAAAATACACCCAAACCCTACAATCTGAGCATGTTCATATAGTGCTACTTAGCACAGAGTATTGGGAAGGTCAGGTAGGATGCAGGTGGAGTAACTTGGGAAACCTCAGCCAAATAAGGTCCATTTTTAATTTCCCTAATAAAGAATAGGTGGTGGCCAATCACTGGAAGGAAGGAAGGCATTCTAGTCAGAAAGAGCCCAAAGATTCCCCCCTTCTGAAAACTCTTTCAGCCCCGGGCCTCGGGTATACCATTGTTACAGGTCTTCTGCAGCCCCACAAAGTGCTCCTCAAAGTCTTCCTCTAGAATCCCATAGTCATGTCACAACTGTAAAACATCTATTGCATCAGGCAATGAGATGGTCATGGGCCACTGTCCTTGGACTACTAACTAGGTCCTACCTACCTGTTATTTGCTCTCGTAATGCCACATCTCATGCCTTCGTAGCACTGTTACCACTGTCACCCAGCATTTATTTATGTCATCTGTATTAATGTCTGCCTGCCCAACTATATGGGTGTAAGATTCCAAAGATAGAGTCTACCTGGCTGTATCCCCAACACCTGGTATGCGTGACACACAGTAGATGCTGAGTAAGTATTGGCCAGGTGAAACCTACCTGACAGTGGGAACATATACTCATTTGCATGGACCACAGAACTAATGAAGTAAAAAGAGGAACAAAAAATGTTGGGCACTTTTTCAAAAAATGTATGGTGAAAGGAAAGAGAGATAGTACGGAGGGAAAGGGGAATGCAGACGTCGGGAGGGTTTTTGGAGGCAGAAGGCTTGTCTAAAGATGGAGGGGTAGATGCAGTGGCCAGGTGGAGATTGAAGTGACAAGGTGGCACAGGATGCAGATGATAACACTGGGCCAGGTTACAGAGGAACAAGATCATAAACAGGAAGGGCTTTGCCTAGAACAGGAGAGGAGTATGATTCTTCCGTAACAGAGAGAAGCAGATACTGCACATAAAAATTAGATATCCACAGCACCCCCACGCTGACATCTTACCTACAACTGTTACGGGATATTTATTTCCACCTGAATTTGCACAAAAAGGGGTCATTTATGGATTTTTTTCAACTTTGCTCCCAGAGGAGAGGAGTAAAGAGTATCCTACCCAGGCAGCTTTGGTCCTCTATCTGCCATCTCATGGAACCCAAGGCACAGCCCCTGCAGTCCTCCAAAAAACACCTGCCAGAAGGCCTCTGTCCTTGCCTCCACCCTCAGCTGCTCTCCCCATGACTTCCTCCATCTGCTCTCTGCGTGGAGCCATGGAAGTCCCACCCTCTCCGGGGTCAGCCCGTCTCCACAGCCTTTTCCCTGTTGTCCTTTAGGCCAACCTCCTGAACAGGCACCGCAGCACAGCGCGCTTCCAATCTCCTTGAAAACAGAACTCGCTGGCCTCAGAAGCCAGAGGCTGCTGGGCACTGAAGGCACCTGTCATGGCATCGCAGAAGTGGGTGCTGTCCTCCCAGAATGCATTCCAGCTCATCCACCTTCACTCTCACAACAGCTCTGTGAACTGGGGAGCTGGACATGCAGCCAGCAGCAGTCAGCCCACTCCAGCACCGCCGTGGAGGCTGAAATATCAGCCTCTCTGTCCAATAGCCACTTTCCTGTTTGACCAGGGCTGCTCTCCAGGCCTACGCACCCAAGGGCCTTTTCCTTCGTCTTGACTGCAAGAGAGAAGGGGTTCTTTGCTTGCGTCTGGGAACCATGGCGATGGCCACAACAAAGGCACGGGAAAATTGGGGAGCTGGCGACGACGCACAAGGAGGTAGGCCTTACAGCAGAGAACACCAGTCCCCTCTGTCTGGGCCCACAGGACAGTCCCACCAGCAGGAGCTGCAACGAGCCCATCTTGATGCTTCTCTGAAGCCGGAACCGCCACTGTGGAAAATTCTGGTGACCTCGTGCACGTTGAAGACAGTTCACTGATTCTTTTTTCCTAAATGATTGGTTGGAAAACTTGGCTCATAAATGTTTCTAGAGGGATGCTTTTACCTTCCAGGTGAGCATGTTGTGGCAGGGGTGTCCAGCCTTTTGGCATCAGTGGACCACACTGGAAGAAGAACAGTTGTCTTGGGCCACTCATCAAGTACATGGCGATACATAATAACAAAAAAAATCTCATAGTGTTATGCTGCATTCATAGACATCCTGGGCCACATGTGGCCCATGGGCCATGGGTTGTACACCCCTGTAATGGATAGAGCACAGCCTCTAGAGACAGGTCATTTTAGAACCCTCTCTGACTGTTGGTAGCTGTGTGACTTAGGGCAAGTTGCTTAGCCTCTCAGCCACATGAGAGTAATGAGACCATCTTGCAGGATTTTTGAGAGGGTTCGAGATGATGTAGGGAAGCACCCACACCATGCCTGCCACATGGTGTGCATTCAGCAAATCGGAACCTATTATTATGACTGGGGCTCGTGCGAGAGCCAGAGGATCAGGCTTGGAGACCAGCACAATTTTTCACCTCCCTTCCCCAGCTTGCCTCTGTCTTTAGCAACGATGATACTTACAGCCATCCAGGGGGGTTGGGGCCAGGAGCAGTGGCCAAGGATGGTGGAGGAGGGAGGGCATATCCCTTCAGCTCACCCTTCTCTCACTAACACGACAACAGCAATCAGCTTCTCCTCTTCTCTAAGCTGTTTCCATGGTTCCCACCCAGGCTGCCTCTAAAAATCTGTCACACTTTTAGCATAATGTGCAGCGAGCACCACGACAAATGTCTCTGTGTTGCTCGGCAGGGTCCAGGCGGGTCTCTTTTTCCTGTTTCCTGGGGAGACGTCTGGCCCTGGGGGTCAGGCCAGCCACCTGAAGCCCAGATCTCCCTCGAGTGCTCCACTCTGTCCAATTACCTGTGCATGCCAGGTCCTTCTCACAGGTGGACCCATTAGCAGCGTTGCATGTGCCGCGCGTCAGCTCTGTAATTACACCCTTCCATGGAAAGCGTGCTGGGAGAGTTCCATGCTTTCTGTTGGGTACCTTGCTCCGTGTTGTTGTCGAAAAGTTACGGTGCAGCCTGCCTGTCTGAGGGTAGCCACTGCCCCTAGTTAGCTGGGGTGTTATTGTGTTTTTTTGGTTTTTTATTTTGTTTTATTTCTTTTTCTTTTTCTTTTTTTATGTAAGCTGGCTTTTGAAGACTGAAAAAAAGCAAGTAGAAAGAACATATAACTTGAAGTCAATAAACATGGGTTTAAAGTTTATTTGCATCATTTATTTGTTGGGCAATAATGAGTCGCTTAACCTCTCCAGGTCTGTGAAGTGAGGATAATAATACCTAGCCCTATAGCATTGCTGTGACAATCGGATGAGACAGTGTATGAGAAGGTCTTTCTTAACTATGCAGCAATAAGTAATCATTCATTATTCTTCTGGAACCAGGAATCTTGAACCTGAGCATGCAGTTAACTTGTTGAATGGCTAGATAAATCACTTAACCTCTGTGAGCCTGTTTCCTTATCTGTAAAATAAGATTAATAATACACACCCTATCTTATAGAATTGCTGTGAGGACCAGCTAAGATGAAAGACACGAAATCACTTTGGAAAATATAAAGAGCTCCATACTTGTAAGGCAGTGGTGTCACTTAAAGCAGGCTTACACATAAAAATGGGAGAGCTACGGTTCTAGGTATTTCACTGGCCAGTTCCCCAGGCCATATACACTCTGTCCGGGGGCAGGTGGAGACCAGGAGGCAGCAGGGAAATGAGCCATAGAGAAGATCTCCAGGGGCCACGTGATGTAACTTAAAGTAGCAAAATGTGTTAAGCAATTGCCATATCCCAGACTTTGTGCCACATACTTCATTACATGACCTCGTTTCATCCTCCGAACAGCCACACAAGAGAGTATGCACTATTAGCCCCATTCAGTAGATGAGAGACTGAGGCTTGGGGAGATTAGGCAACAACCCCAAGTATCACAGCTCATTAGAGGCAGAGCTGGGACTTTAAACTTAGTGCTGTCTGATACCACAGCTGAATAATAATAACAGCTGTTAGCACTTGTTAGGTGCCTACTGTATGCAAGTTGTGTTCCAATGCCTCACGTGTATTGAGTAGTTAGCTCTCACCTATAATATAAGTCTTTTATTTTCCCTATTTAACAGATGAGAAAAACGAGGCCCAGGGAGTTTCGGTAACTTTCCCAAGCTTTCGCAGCTAATGAAACCATCACACTCTATGTCGACTTTGAGTTATGGGCATCACTAATGTCCCAAAAGCCCACCCAAGGTTGTGCAGAGACCAAGGACTCTGGATTGCTCAGGTTCTTTACCCCGACGTGGAAACAGCTCCTTGCTCAGGGTCCAACACTAATGCTGTGCTCCACCTCCACCCTGTAGGGGTAGATTTTGGGCTTAGCAAAGATCCATCATCTATGGAAATTGTCCTTTTTTGTCATTACTGATACTGCTACCATCGTGTGAATGGTGATTTAAAGCTAACAAAATATGTTTTTATCCATTACTTCTATTTACTTGAAAATGGTCTTATGGACCTCTAATTGAGAGGACTACAGTCTAATATGGAATTAGCTTAGGAACAGGGGAACTGCCACTGAGCGAATACCTTGTTATGTTCTGTGCCACGTAATCACCCACAACAGTCCCATTACACGAATGAGAAACCTGGGGCTCAGAGACATTAGGTCGCTGGCCCAAGGTCACATGATTAGTAAGAGGCAAACCTGGGTTTGACCTCGTCTATGCACTTCCCACTAAGCCTTGAGATGTACAATGAAAAGCACTTCTGAGAGCTCTCGTACACTCATCCTAGGAGATGGAAGGATGGCAGCCTCGGGACAAAGCTCCAGGGACAGGAGCTGGTACCAAATGCTGGGGGGGAGGGCAAGAAATCCTTAGCAGAACTTATAATATCACTCCTTGCAGAAAAGCTACAAATCATTGCCACTGTCCCTAAGGCAGTGTCCCATCCTGTAATGCGCATGCACACACACCACACACACCTGCTCTTTGCTGGTCCAGGTAGAAAGAATCCACTCCATGTGACTCTAAGGGCCCAGCACCTGCTAGCTGCCTTGTCGTATGTCACCACCAGAAACCATCGATCAACAACTCAGTCCTCATCCTCCCTGACAGCAGGGCAACATTCTTCACTCCCTTCCTAGGGGCCTGTCTCTCTCAATGGACTCTGCTAGACAGATACAGAAAGTGAAATCCCTAGCAGGCCCTACCCTACTTCAGAATTCCCACTTTCTAAAGAAAACATTTCTTAATGCAAAACAGAGGGCCAAGAGAGCAGTGCTCAGGAGAGAAGGCACCCTCTCCTGGGCCAGTTGCTGCACTCCACCCCATAACTGGCGAGGTAGCATGAAGAGCAGCTGTGCACTTGGGATCTATAGAGCTGGGTGCAGGTCCCAATTTTGCTGTGTGCCCTCCAGCAGCTTACTTCTCCTCTCTGGGCTTCTTTTCCCTCTTCTGCAAAATCAGGTGTTGGGACTCCAAGCCTGTTTGGGCTGTGAGAGTCCACAGCCAGTATCTCCACCAGAGCAGTTCATTTCCCAGTGCCCTGAATAGAGTGTAAAGGAGCAGTCGGTGATGACTTGGAAAGTTCATCTCTTGCCTGGAAGCTGGAGATCTGAGACCTTCAGGTTCCCAACTCCTATCTGCCGGCTCAGGTGGGAACCTCAGGCAGCTGCTGCCCTGACTCAGGATAAATCCAGCTTGTGGCAAGGTGGCTGGCTCAGAAAGGGTGTTCTGAAGAGGCCTGCAGGATGGAGGGGTCAGGAAATGAATAAGCATCTTTGGCTTTCTGCCTCACTCTCTCCATTATCTCCTGGACTGCCCAAGGTGACCACCTCCCAGAGTCCACTTCAGGTCCCCCACCTGGCCCCACGACCTGCATTGGATGCTGGTCTGCCCAGAGTGTTATGGCCCTGGCCTTGCCCATGCCCTGATGGATAAATGTCCTCCATGCAATGAGCAACCTTTTCTCTGATAGGTGATTAGCTATGGAGAAAGCCAATTAAAATAGAGATCATCTTAACAAGAGGGTGTGGGTATGCATTTGACTACAGATGCAAAATGAATTACTTTAATTTCCAAAGAAAACTCTTCTGATCTGAAGAGCCTGTTTGGCTGTCAGAGAGATGGATCCCTGTGGAAGATAAACCCTGCACTTCAGGGGAGCCTGGGATGGAGGGAAACGAGGTGGGGAGAAAAGCTCAGGATGCCAGTTCTTGAATCACTTCTTTGATGGGCATATTAGTTCAACATCTGCACAGCTGCCAGCGTATCAGCATTGCTCCTCCTGTTACGCCTGTGGCAGGGACGGGGCAGCTGCCCAAGCAGCCCCTACAGTACCCATAGAAAGAGGAGCCCTGGCTGTAGTCACTGCACACCTGTTTGTGGGCGCCAGCTTTAGGAGAGGAAGTAAGTCCTGGGCCGATCTCACCTGGGGACCAGAGGATGCCTGGGATTTAAATTTTGTCTGTTGTACTGGGAGTGAGTCTCTGTCCCCAACTTTGCTATTGAGTTGGACAAATCCAGTGTCTCTGAGGACTCAGCTAAGATGCCACCTGCTCTGTAAATCCTCCCCTGACTGCCTGAGCCTTTGTAAGGAAGCCAAAGCACTTTTCCTGTTATTAGTTATTCGGAGGCAGCTAGTGGTGAAACACAAACCTGGAGTCAAGCATCTCTCTGTTCAACTCCCTGCTGTGTATGACTTTGGGCAAATTACTTAACTTCTCAGCGCCTGACTGTTCTCATCTGTAAAATGGCCTAATAGCATCTTCCTCATATATTGCTATGAAAACTAAATGAGAAAATGCACTAAAGCATCGAAAACAGTGACTGGTACATAGCAATTATCACCATCATCTTTATATTCTGTTTCCTTATTAATACCCCTCTGGGAACTCGCCAGTCCTGAGCAGGCAGGAGACCCCTACCCCCCACCACACATGCAGCCTTCTCCTAGTTTCATAATAATTTGCCCCGTGACAAAAGAAAGAGCTAGGCAGCACTGTGTCTGTACATCAGACTCCAGACAGGCTTCTGGAACCCATTCCTTGCAGGAGAGCCTGGCCTGTTCCTTAGCACAGCTCTCCCTCCCTTTTGCGGGCTCCTCCCTGCTGCACAGGTTGTAGCTGAGGTAACAAAGCCCACTGAGGATTAGGAAGAGAAAAGAATAAACAGCTGAGTGCTCCCCAGGTGGTCTGGGGCCCAGGGGAGGGAGGTGGCAACAAGCCACTGGGTATGGACCTGGAGGTGCTGGCGAAGTTCGGTGCTGATTAGCCAGGGCTTGTGGTACAGCGCTGCAGGAAACTACCCCCTGAAGAGCCTGATTGCTTAAGCATCTCTTTGCAAAGTGTTTATCTTATTTATTTTTTTCTCCATGAAAGTTTAATCAGGTACCTGGATGAGGCGCTCAGCAACCCTCTCCAGAGAGCAACAGAGGTGGTGTGATTGGCCTTCTCATTCATAGAGGGTGGCGGAGGTGGCCACTGCCCTGTGCTCCCTGTCTCACTGCCCCCAGCCCACACCTCTAGGGTCCCTCCCCACCGAACCCCACTCTGTGCCAAGCCCAGGGAGTCCAGCTTCCTGGCTGACAAACTGGAGGCTCAGCCACCTTGACCCCATACACCCCAGTCTGGTGTGAACAAGGTCCTTGTTCCCACCCCCCTCTTGCTCCAAGTCTGCCTGATGCCTGGCCCCTGGGGTGCAGAGCGGAGGCAGAGGGTCTCTCAGCCAGCCCCAGCCAAACCCTCTGCTTGGACAAGTCTGACGAGACTTGAGACTCCTGAAGTGCCTTATCCATCCACTGGTTCTTGGCAACCCCTTCAGTTCTCTTTATTTACCCAAAGGCATTTGCATAACCAGAAACCAAAGGACTGTCCTCTCCTTGCCTTACTCCAATTCTGGCAGAATGTGTTCCTGAAGTGACTGGCCTTTGATGGCCTTGACTTCAGAGGGTTGGGATGCTGGGGTCACCTGGGACTCCAAGCTGAAGGGAGGCAGCCCGCCTTGCCTCCTTTCCAGTCCCCATGTCCCAAGGTCCCCACTCACCCTGAGCCTTGCTTCTGACAGCTCCTGGTTTGCCCCTCCCCCTCACTTATCCCCAGCCTCCTGGGATTATGAGGAAAGTCATTACCTCAGGATTAAGCTTCCATTTGATTTTCATCAAAGACTCTGGTCACTGAGTATTTGCTTAACACCAGACCTTTCAGGCCCCATCAAATTTAACAAGGCCTGACAGATTTGGGATTAGAGAGAGAAACCTAGACAAATCCATACTTTCGCAGGAGCCCCCAGCCAGTGCAACAGGGCCAGCAGGGTTCTAGAACACCGGGAACCCTAAAGTGAGCCCCTTCCCTGGGTGACAGTGGCGGGGGCCCTGCTTCCCAGGCTGGCACCCCTCACTTCAGCCCGGCCGCGCCTCGCTTGGATTCGGTGCTTTCATTCTCTTGAGTGAGGGAGCTCAGCTCAGTTGTGATCAGTGCAGCGCTGATTGGGGGCAGGGGTTGAGAGGGAGGTTAGGGTTAGCGGTTGCGTCTTTGGGCCCTCGGTTTCGTCATCTGTAATATGGGAGTGGATAGGAATTATCTTCTTATGAAAATTGTTGGACAAATGAGCTAAGAGAAGCTATGTAAGATTTCCCTGTGCAGTGCTTGGCGAAGTCATGCAAAGTAGATGCTTTCTTACATCCTTTCTTCTTTTCTTGTTATTTTGTTATGCATTTTGATTAATTAAAATATAATAATGTCACACCTCCGCCCCTTGCTTTCCCATTCAGTTTTTCTACCAGAAACAAGTACAGAGCACCTTTCTCCTTCCCAGCTCCTTTAAAAGCAGAGAGTGGGATGAAAATTACACACAATGAAGTGAGGAAGCATTCGTATTTCTTTGAGGCCTACTGCCTCATTTCTCCCAAGCTTTCTCTCTGGTTCCTTTTGGCTCCACTTGCCTGCTAATTTGGCCACCTCCAAGAACCTGGCTTACACTCAAACTTCAGATTTAGGGTAGGGGAAGAAGAGGGAGTGGGGGGTGAGGGAAGCATCACTGTAAATTTTATTATCAATACAAAGAAAAACAATGGTGTGTGTTTACTGAAAATTAATTTTTTGGAAATTACTTTGTCATTTGTTTTAGTCTCCTTAATTAAAATTTACTTGGTGAAGAAAACACCCCATAAATTAACTCAAATGCAATAGCAAATTAATTAGCATTTAGTTACCCGACATTACTCATAGGCCGGACAAATTATTTTCAGGCTGTGTTGGGCATTTGGCGGAAAAGGGTGGGGGCGGGGCTGGCCAGGCAACTGGGGCTCCCTGGGCTGGTGCTCTCCAGACAGTCCCTGCCAGGATCCCTTTGGTCCCTCTGACCTCATGTCCAGGCCAGCCCTTTGTGCAATATTTTCACTGGAGGGCATTTCCTCTCTCCTTGGGAGCAACCAGGAAGAAGAGGTATCATCAGGACCGCAAGGCTTGCTGGAGGCCGGAAGGCGGGCACAGTGCCCTCAGGGGGCCTCTTCCAGCCACGGGGATCTTAGGGTCTGTGAAACACAGGCTTAGAGAAACCAATCCCAAGCCCTTTCTTTTCTTGTTTTATGAGATATTCCTGCTGGACCTGAAGAAGGTATTCCCAATGGAGAGAACTGGAAGGGTGGAGGGAAGTGAGTGCAAGAAACAAGCTGCACTGAGCTGCTTCTGCTGATGAGCCGCCCTTAGCACTTACAAAAGGGGATAAGGTACTTAGAGCTAGGTGGCAAATGACCCTACCTGGATTTGGTGCTGGTTCCCCTTGCTGCTATGTGACCTTGGGCAAGTTACTTAACCTCTATCTTGGTTTCCTTGGATATTAGTTCCTATCTTCCAGGGCTGCTGGGAGGAATAAAAAAGACAGTGCATGCAGAACCCTGAGAAGAGGTTCTAGCTCACAGCTAGGGCCCCGGAAGCACCAGCAATGGCCATGAGGGTGCCTGAGTGTGCTTGGGCCTGAAGCTGAACTTCTTCGTGCCTCCATGTCCTCATCTGTTTAGTGGACACAAAGGGGCTTCTTGTTTTGAGAAGTAAATGATTTAATACATACAAAGTGCTTAGAACAGTAGAACAGCCCCTGGCACACAATAAGCACTCAATAAATAGTTTTGTTGTTGTTAGTATCATTATTAATATTATTTCATCGACACCCTTTTTGACATTGTGACCAAGTCAGGGACATGGAGCCAGAAACTAATGAGGGGCCAGTTCCTCTCAGCCTCCTAGGGAAGCAGAGCTGTTAGGGAGACAGGCTTTTCCTGGGAGAGGTTTGTCTCCATAGAGCACCAGGCCCTGCGAATGAACAAACCAGGCAGCCCGCCTGGCCTGCGCCTGCGGCACCGCCATGCTGACGCGGCCCGGTTCCCCTCTAGCTAGGCAGAGTGGCAACCCCATAAATACTCTCTCTTCCTGACAAACAGGAGGATGGCCTGAACTGTGAGCTCCCTGATAAACTATGATGTATGACAGCATCTCCAGCAAAACAACTGTGCTCCTCCGGATCGGATCGGGGCTCCTGTGGGGAGGCAGGTAGACGTGGGAGTGACCTGGGCCTGTGACCAGAAGAAGGGTTGTAACAAGGAGGCTTCCGACCTGCCCTGTACCCTCTGTCCGGCTGCCACAGTCTCCTCTGCCAGAGTGACAGGCTCTTCAGGAGTGATCTACTGGATCTGCCAAGGACAGTCGCAGGGAAAGAGGATGAGTCAGCAAAGCCCTCTCACCAAACGGTCTGTCTCCTCTTCAGTGGACAGAGTTGGAAGGCCAGGCTGAAGAATTAGCGATGCTGGGCACCAGGTTAAGAGCAGATACTCTTAGTCTGCCAAGGTGGTTAAAATCCTAGCCTCACCCACTAAGCACCTACATAGCCCAGGGCAAGTTAGTTAAGGACCCTTTGCCTCAGTTTTTCCAGCTATAAAATAAAGATAACTATAGTGCCTAACTCATGGGGTTGTTGTGAGAATTATAGGAACTAATAACATAAAAAGTACTTATTTATCCAAATACCTGGAACTGTGTAAGTACCTGTTATTATTATTAAATTATAATTTATTTTATGAAAGATGTGCTATTCATTCACTTAACACATTTTTATGAAGCATTATTGTGTGGGAGACATTGTATTTGTGAGAATTGCAGTCCTAGCACTCAGCAACAGGTGCCTCTTACATAGTGAGGTGCATCCAAGCATGTTCATGAAAATGGTGGTGCCCCATCAAATTTTACATTGCTGTCATTTATTCCTTTAACAAATATTTATGGAGTACCTACAATGTACCAGGTACTATGAATGGCACAGGAGTTGTAATGGGCCACACAAAAGCCGTCCCTACCTTCAGTCCTTCAGAGCATACAGTCTAATGATGATGCCAATAGCACAGACACTAGCGTTGTCTGCTCAGCAACCCTCACCCTACCTTCTTCCTGCTGGAGCCCCAATGTGGCCCAGGACCATCCTGCCCGCAAATCTATGGGCCTGATGGATCCAAGGGTCCCCTGCCTTTGATTGTTCTGGTAAAGGGTGTGTGAACCAATTCCTATAAAATCATATGTGAGAAGAAGGCTGCTGGTGCATCTGGGAAAGCTTCCCCACTCTCTCTCTCCCAAGAGAGAGCTACGGGGAGAAATAGTCTTTTTCCTTCCTCAGAAAAGTGCTGTATCTGCAGGTGATGTCTGGATTTATGAAGCCATTTTAGGCCAGGACGGAGATAAAGCTGGTACCCAGATGTCAGAACAGAGAGACAAAAGGGACCTGGGTCCCTGAAGGCACCCTAGAGACCCTGAGCCCACTAACCCTGAAGCCCGATTTACCTTTGAATTTCCTGCTATAGGAAATGACATATTTCCCCATTGTTAAGCCAGTTGGAGTCAGGGTTTCTGTACTTTTTTGCTAAAGCATCCTGTGGAATCATAGGCCAATAATAATATACATTACTATTAATAGTTAACATTAAAAAGCACCTGCCATTTCACAATACACTTTCACATTCATTATTTTGTTTGATCCTCAAACCAGCACCATCAGAAAGATCTTCTTTTCATCCTCATTTCAGAGATGAAGAAGCGACGGCTCTGGGAGTTTTGGGGACTTGCACAAGGTCGGTTGGAAAGTGAGGAGCTGGTTTATTCACCCTTGGGTTGGCTAATTCCACCTCCTGTTCCAACAGGGCTGCTGTGGCTCCAGAGTTTTGTTTGTTCTTTTAAACATCTTTCCTGGAATGAACTGTAACTCATTTTAATAAATAACAAACATCCCCAGAAAGGGGCTTCGTGCTGGTCTCAAACCCAACCAGCTTGAACTGCTAGGGTTTTTCTTTCCCATAAAACTTCAGCAGATCTCATCAGAAATATGAAACTTCGGAGCTCTCAAGAAGGCAGAGAGCACTTAATCTCTTGGGTGATGACCTCCATTGACTTCTCCCAGGGGAGAGATAAGGTTTACTCTGCGGACACTGGGACATCACTGAAGAATAGGGACAACAGGTTGTTGCCCTTAGCAGTGACAGTTGTATTATCTCCCAGCACAGTTCCAGAGGGTTGCAGTGTCAGATTCAGGAAAGGAGCGCCATCAAGTACGAAAGAAGAAACCACATGGAAGGCCTACTAACAAGCACTGTCTCAGAGAGAAGCAGGGGACCAAGTAAAGCAGGGCCTGAGAGTGGGGATATCTTGTGGCAAGAGTAGTCCTGATCCGGACTGGGTGAAAGGTGGATCAGGGAAGATACCTGCATGTGTTTGTGGTCAGAAAGGGGCAAATCAACAGACCAAAGACCAAGGACGAGCTCAGGGACAGGGCCAGAATCCTTGGAGTGAGGGGCAGGTCCCACAGGCAGAGCAAAGCTCAGCCCAGTACCGTAGGACATGGTCCAGCTGATGCCCCTTGGGCCACACTTGCTTCTATCCTTTTTTCCTCTCATTCTTAAAGGAGACACACACAGATTCTGAAAGGTTTAGAACAAGGATTAGTAGAGCTGCCGGTGAACCACTAATCCTAGGGATGGCAGGGGAGCTGAGAAAAGGGTAACACTCTGCTGCTGGAGTTGATGATGGCCCAGGGAACAGAAAAGGAAGCAGATATGACATTCTCTTGAGGAGAGGCCCGAGGTCCCCCAGTAAGACAGAGTACCACCTGATCAGAAGCCACAGTAGGATGGCAACTGCAGATGCTGAGAGGCTGGGGAGTAGGAAGACTAACCCCTTTATCTTTAAAAGGAGACTTACATGGTCCCCGAGAGAACAGCACAACTCAATAAAGGCAGGGAACAGAGGGAAGGGCTTGAGGAGCTGTGAGGACTGAGAGGCAACATCAGTAATTTTTCACCCATCCATGCTGATGTGGCCTGGGAAATCAAGGTGACACATATGCCAGTCATGGCCACCGTTCTCCACCCCTTAAAGCAGGAATTTGAGATTTACAAAGAGTCCAGTGTCTTCTGGGGCCAATCACAGTGAATAAAGTGGGTGACTAAGGTGGGTAAGATCGCACTTTAGTCAGTAACCATTTTGGGGGTTTTTGGTTTGGTTTGGTAACTGTCGATATTTTGTAATAATAGAAACTCAGGCTCAGAAAGAGCATGTGATTGCCCAGCATCACAAAGTCCGCTCTCAGAGTTGGCATGTTTGAGAGGTGAGTACAAGCTTTGAGCTCAGATGGTTACTTTTTATATCTATAGAACAAAGAAACAAATAACCATTTCACAGCATTTTGCTAAAGGTGTAAGAAATGATGTATGCAAAGGTTTGGTCCTAAATCAGCCATACTGATGGCACTAAAGGAGCACTAGTTCTTCCCCATCCTCTACCGGAGAGACTTGCCAGCACAAGGGGCCACAGTTGAATCCTTTTGTGTAGCACAAACCCTCTCAAAGCTTCAGAATTTCTACATTATGAGCCCGGTTGAATGTTTGATTTTCTGGAATGAATGCTATGTGAGTAATGTTATTGATGTCAATAAAATAAATCAATCAACATTGTCTTTACTTCTGGTCTTTGCTCCTACTTTTCGTGGTCTAAGAGATATTGGAATTCTTTATGGCACACTCGGGCTTTCAGCTTCCAGCACACAGCAAAGGTGGCAAGAACAGTGAGCATTACCTAGGCACTGACTGTATAACAGGCACCACACTATTATTTGCATCTAATCTTATGTAACACTCACAGCTGGCCTATGCAGTGAGAAGCATAATCCCCATTTTCTAGAGGAGGAAACCAAGGCTAGTTAACTTATCCAAGGCTACCTGGCTAGTTATGGAAGAGACCAGAGTTAATCCTCACTCCCTCTGGTGTTAATGCCTATGCTCTTCTTAATAACACACACCATCCCAACTTGCCATTTTATTTCAAAATGTGTCATTTCATTTGCCTTTAAAAAAAATCACAATAAATGCCAAGGCTTCATTGTTTCTCTTCATCACTCAGAATGCACTGCAAAAGTTGTGTAAGTGCTTTGCTCCTGTTCAGATTCCATTCCAGAATGAACCCGTCCCTTTATCTAATTTTAACTCTTCAGCCATCCTTCTATCCAAATGTGTGAAATCTCTGACCTTTTCAATATCTTCACTGGGCCATTGGACAGCTGCTCCCTGTATCACCATGGGCAGCTTGATTTTGGTCTCTGAAATGTGGGCGCCTTTAAATGCTTTGCTCCATCTGCATGTGCCACTTTTAACTTCACAGCAGTCACACCTGAAGGTGTATTTGCCCTCATCCAAAATGTGACTTTAAATTTTGTTCTAAACATCAGCCATTCACTTTCAAGTCGACACAGGACAGCACACACTTCTGGTTTGAGGATTGCCTTTGAAGCTGCTTCTTCAAAGACAGAGTGACTTACCCAATCCCACTTTTCAGTTACTATCAAGGATCCTCACCTTCCAGAAACTGTCCAGAAATCTAGATTCATACCACAGAGTGATACCCATGTAACAGTAAGACTCTACTCTCTATCAAAACTATAATCTAACAGTTACCCTTTCATCAGCCAATTACTTCTAATAATCTACCCTAAGGAAACAATTGAAATACAATGATTTATGTGGTGTCCACTGTATATTATATATAATAACCAAAAATTGAAAACCACCTTAATACCAACAATAAGAGAATGGTTAAATAAATTATAGTGCATAACTATAATGGAATATTGTGAAGCCTTTAAAGATCATGTTTTCAAAGAATATTTAAAGATATGGGAAAACATTCATGTATAGAATTCAATTTAAAAAAAAAGAAAAGAAAACCACTTTCAAATATATGAAAGGCTGCTAAGTGGGAGAGAAAGTTAACTTATTCTGAGTGGCTCTTTGGAGAGATGCAGAAGTAGCACCATAAGAGAAAGCTACCTAGAAACATATTTAGGGGTAATTATAATTTTTCTAATGATTGCAGCTGTTCAAACTTGTAAAAGATATCTTGGCTAGGTAATGATTTCCCTGATCCAGGAGGAATTCAAATGGAGGCTGGGCAATCACTCGATGGGAACATTGTAAAGGAGACTCAGGCACTGAATATGAGATTAACTCAGATAACCCTCAAGGATGCTTCTATCTGTGACATTACCAGATTGCACTAGTTGCTTTTGCATCCCAACCCGGTGTCTGCACATGATCAGTGTTGGAGAAGACTAACTGGAGAAGGCATGAAGGATGAAGACATGGCCAGGGCAAGCAGAAAGTCTGGTCAACCACAGAGATACCCCATGACAGTAGGTGGGCCCAACTTAGAAACTGCCCTGGGTCATGTTTTACTAAAGTATGGTTGCTCCTCACTCACACTTCATGGGTCACTCTTTCGCCCTTCCAAATAAAGAGACTCTTTCCTCTTCCTTCGTGCTCTATTTTGCATGGGACAACCCTCACATCCAGCCATTTTCTTCTTGTCCAGGTAGAGCCTATAATCACCTTTTCAGCATGTAGAGGTATGGTCTTCACTGAAGAGACTTTAAATACAGAGCTGGAGGGACAGAATAGTCTGTGATATTAATGATATTGATAGTACTGCCCTTCCTCAGAAACACACTCTTTTGCCGTAGGTCAGGGTTATTTTATGTCTATTTAGTTTATACATGGGAATGTTGGAAAATATTAGGTTGTCGGCACCTTCAAGTCGGTGACTGACCACTGGGAAAGAACGGAGAAGTTATCTTGGAAATGTCTAAAGAGAAGAGATTTGTATAAGACAAAAAGATAACCTGAAAGAGCCCTACTGGCCAAAGTTGGAAAAATGTGAACAGAATAAATATGTAATATTCTACTATAACCCAAAATATAAAATTTATGTCCGTGAGTCCATACTGACATAAATAAATAATTGGATAAATAAATGGGGAAAAAAGAAACAAATATCTGGGGTAAAAAAAAAAATCCAAAAATTTAAATAGATACTCTGCCCTCAGTGAAGGGGTGAGTGGAATTCCTCACTTCTTACATGTGTGCTGCAAAAAGTGACTCTCTACCAGAGAGTACAGTATGAGGAGAAATAACATTACAGTAAAGAACCTGAGAAACCTTACCTCAGTCAGGTGAGCAAGGTCAACATCAACACTGGCTAGTCATGGTGACAGCATGTAGCCTTGACATGATGTGAAGAAAAAGGCACTTTACCTCTGTGGTCTTCCTCCCAGGAACACATGACCCCAGTCTAATCATCAGCAAAGCATCAGACAAATCCTAATTGATGGACATTCTACAAAATACCTGTCAGGTGCTCCTCAAAACTGTCAAGGTCATCAAAAATAGGGAAAGTCTGAGAACTGTCACAGCCAAGAGGAGTGGAAATAGGCATGAGGACTAACTGTGACGTTGTATTCTGAATAGGGTTCTGGAGCAGAAAAAGGGCATTGCTGAAAAATTAGAAAATTTAAACTTTTAGTCAATAGTAAGTATCAATAATGGCTTGTTAATTACAAAAACATATCATACTAATGGAAAATATTAACAACGAGGGGAACGGGGTGGGGCATGTGGGAACTTTCTGTACTATCTTCCAATATTTCTGTCAATCTAAAACTATTCTACGATCAAAACTTTTTTAAAAAGTCTAAGAAACTAAGGAGGGTTTGACTGGTATGAGAAGTTTACGGAAGGTAACTGAGGCCAGAGAAAGAAACAGTATTGGATGGGCCTCCAACATGGGGAAACCAAGAACAAAGCAATAGGCCAGGGGAGTCGGGGAGCTCTGAGGAAGGCCGGTTTCATCCTGAACCCGAGGTTTTGCCTGAGTTCTGCCCAGAAATGCTCCAGACTGTAAATAAATGCCTAGGCCTCCCAATCTGAAAGAGATTGTCTGCCTGGTGGAACTGGAGCAAAGATCAGAGGCTTTGTGTTAACAAGACGAAGCTAAGCTCGGAAGCTGCTTCGCACCAACCCTTTGGAAACCTGTGTCATTTCCTACAGCCCCAGCTCCAGGGTTTACTCACCTGGAATAAAGTTGTTCTTTCACTTTGAACAAACAGCTGAGCGAGCCGATGGCTCGTGTGCTTTCCAACAGAGAAGGTGGGGGATAGAAGAGGAGCTGGGAGCAAGCCCTGCGGCCCGCAAGTCAGCGTTTGGGTGGCACATAAATACATCTTTGTTTTACAATCTCCATCTCATGTTTCTTGGAAGCAGAAAAACTAGAAGCCAAAAAGGATGGTTTAGGGGAACCCCTGGCTTCTGCCCTCCTGGAACTCGGGTGCCACTGAGGCCTGGAGACATCCAGGATGAAGGGGGCCAGCAGTGAGTGAAAGGCTGAGAAACCAGATACAGCCCTTTGTCAGTAATCAGAAAATTAAATTTTCTAAAGGCAGGGCATAGCTTCCTGAGACTTAGAACCCTGTGGACGTGGCCCCTGACTCCTGTGTGCGGGGCCCAGCCCTGCTCCCCATCTGTCGGCAGCCAGACCTTGGTTTTACCTCCACCCGAGACATCCTCCTTTCAGAGGCTTCTCTGGGGCTGGATGGCTCTTCGTTCCCAGCAGTGCCCTCAAGATGCACCCCCTCATTTTTCCCACTTGCTCACATCCCAAGGAAAAGTAGTAGAGAAAAAGTTTGGGGGTCTTATGATTAAAAAATTGGCCGGGCGATGTTTTATGCATGCATCTGTTATGCTAAAATAACCATCCTTTCTAACCAGGCCCACCTGCTGTCTTTTTCAATTTTAAGTATTTCTAAGTAGCAATCAAATCAGTATAATTTGTTCTTTATCTCGGCAAAACCATTGTGAAAGAAAAATGTGACCATTATGTTACATCAGGGAAAAATACAAGCCCTTTATTTGCAGCCTTCTCTATATTCTATCAGATCTCACAGTTGTCATTATGCCAGTTGTATTTAATGTTGTTCAAATGAACAGAGCTTTCTTTAATCACTGCAGCCTTCTTTCCCCTAAATGCTTTTTCCAAGGTTATGGTTTTCAGAGATAAATACATAAATACCAATGTTATGAATACGTTAAGGGTATCCAAGAGACAGCTTTCAGGATTTGTAGCAAGAACCTGCTGTCATTGGAGTTACACAATAGCTGGCTGATGTTTTGAGTACGAAGTTACTGGGTATTAGGAGAAGGCCTGATACCCTGCACGGAGACAGGAGGCTATTTTGAGCCGATCACAATAGACTAGTCAGCAAATGCTGACTTTATAAATCTGGTATCAGGATCCTCACTGCTAATAACCAGCCAGCAAGGCCAGAGCTATGAGCAGCCCATCCCCCTTCAGATCTGTCCTGCAGGCTTCTGGACCACACCTGCAAGCAGGGCTCCTCACGTCCTCAGGACACCAGAGACAGGCAGACGTGAGGACTAAGGTCAGATGTGTAGACCATCTACTGCAATATATTTTATTTGTAAATTAGGAACTAGAGGAATAAAGAGATTAAATGACATGCCCAAATGCACATGTCCAGTTATCAGCACAGCTGGGATTAGAACCCCAGTCTGCTAAAAAAGTGTATTTTTGCTTCACTGCCAATTTGAGTACTCCAGCTTTTTAGCTGAGATTACATGGGATGATTTCAAAGTTATATGAATCCTACTTATTCATTCAGGCATTTCCTTAGCAAATATTTACTCTTTGCTAAGATGCTGAGAAGAATTATTTTTATCAATAGCTAATAGTTCTGAGTGCCTGCTACCGTGCTGAGCACTTACTGTAAATGAAATCATTTAGCCCTCACAGTAACCCTAAGGGGGAGACACTGTTATGCTCTCCATCTCACAGATGAAGAGGTGAGGCACAGCAAGGCTAAGTAGCTTACCCAAGATCACACATCGAGGAAACCATCTCATCCAGCAGTCTGAGTCCAGAACCGGCACTTTGAATCACTACTGAATCACTACTGGGGAAAAATGAACCTACATCATTGTAAGTGCTGAATAAATGTTCATTGAACAAAGCATTGTATCTTACCCCTGAGAAACTTACAATACAGAGAGGAAACATTTATGTAAACAAATAACTGAAATGCAAGATATGATATAATGTGTCAAAAGAGAAACATAAACAAGTACCAATGGGAATGCAGAGGAGGGAGCAGTGAATTCCAACCATGAGACTGGGGGCGGGAGCACAGTCAGGAGAAAGCTCGGAAGGAATGGGGACGAGGTGGAGGGGCAGGAGAAAGGGGTCCTCTCTGCATCTTCTCATGTCTGGTAGGACTTTTAAATTCAAATGGTTATGTTAGGATGTAAAGGATAGATGATAAGTGAAAGTTACACATATTTATAAATTATAAGTCCCTTGTTGATTTTATATATGACTGGTGGACTGCGAGCTCTTCGAAGGCAGGGAAAACATTTCACTCATTGAGTGTATCATCTTTGCTCATCCCAGAGTCTGACATGAAACAGGTATTGCTGGGTCATAAAAAGAAGGGATGGAGGGAGGCAGGGAGGGGGAGAGAGAAGAAAGAAAGATGGCGGGAAGAAAGTGGGGAGGAGGGAGGATGAGGGGAGAGGAAGAAGAGGAGGAAAAATAACCAAAAGGTCAGAAAGGACACTATGCCAGTCAGGTCTCTCCAGAGAAGCAAAAGGAATAGGATTACACATACACGTAAAAGAGATTTAAGTTATTGATTCATGCAGTTAAGGGGGCTGGTAAGTCCAAAATCCGTAGGGCAGGTCAGCAGACTGAAAACTCAGGCAACACTTAGTGCTATAGTCTTGAGGCAGAATTTATTCTTTTGGGGGGAAACCTCAGATTTTACATTTAATTCCTTTAACTGATTGGATGAGGCCCATTCACATTATCCAGGGTCATCTCTTACCTAAAGCCAACTGACTGTAGATGCTAACCACACCTGTGCAATCCCTTCACAGCAACACATAGGTTGGTGTTTGATTAAATAACAGGGCGCTGGAGCCTAGCCAAGTTGACACAGAGGCTATCGCAGATGCTGTTCCAAGAGATGACACTGGTAAGAGTGAGGCACAGAGGCAAGAAACAGATGCCAAAATTAGAAATTAACCTTTACCCTGAGGATTCTCGTAGGGATCTGGTGGGGAACGTGGGCTATCAGCCAGAAGGCATCATAGGCAACTGGAGACAGTGGAAGGGACATGGGTGTTTATGGGTATCTGTGCTTCCTTTCGGGGTGGCCCCACTCCAGAGTCACTTAAACGGAATCTCCAAGGTGGGTCCCACAGTAGAAATTTTGAAGCTCCCATCTGATTCTGATGTAACCAACCAATACTGTTGATACTGTCATGGAAATCAGAAAAAGGGGACCACGGGTGTGTTTTTGTAAGAGGAATCTCAAAGACCTAGGTTCAACTTCTGCACCCACCACTCATGAGCTATGTGCCCTTCTCTAAGTTATCTTCCCTAAGCCTCAGTTTTCCCATCTATAAAATAGACTTCTCAGTACCCCTAGAGTTGTTGTGAAAGTAAGATAATGTATGTAAGGGCAAGAGCCCAGCACCTTGAAGGCACTTTGCAGGTTTGTGGAACTGGAATACTCATCTTGGGACGGTCATCTGGTGCTGTGGGTGTGCCACAGAGTTTACTGTTGAAAGGCTCTGAGTTGGAGCTTTTGGGAGGCCGTCCCACCCTGACCCGAACCACAGCCTGCTCCCCGTCTGCAAAGCACACTGGGAGTAGCAGGCATCCAGAGCCCACCCCCAGGCCTCTCTGTGTCTCTGCCGGGTCTGCCTCTTAGCACAAGAAATGCTACAGGATTCAGGCACAGCTTCTGGAAGGCGGTTACCTCTATGGTGGAAGTGTGGGTATGTTTGTCCTGCTTTATGGTTACTGTTTTTGTTGCTTCTGTCACACCAAAAATGTCAATAATAGGCTTCTTCATCCCCACACCCAGTATGTTTTTGTAATCTCTGTGGGAGCCGTGGGTTTTCCATGACCACCAAGGCCTTGGAAGCTAAAACCTAAACTTGGATCTGCCTCTCCACAACCCACCCCATATCACTTTGGGATTCTAAAAATTCCCTTTACAAGCCCCTTCAGTACCCAGTGTCCAAGAAAGCAGCAAGGTGGAGGGGGAAGGGCAGGCTTCGGAGGCAGGAAGCTCAGCCTGGCCTTGCTGTTTCCCAGCTCCGTGACCTTGGGAAAATTAGCCTCTCTGAGCCTCGGTGTTGTCATCTGTAAAACAAAGACGATTAATATCCGAGTTATCGGGTTGCAGGGCTCACGCGGGATAACTTGGGGTTAACTGGTGTTGGGGGTCCTCTCCCCTGCTGTGCTTTTTTCAGGCTACCCCCTCTCTGGGCACTGCCCCTCACCACCACCTCCTCTCTCTCTCTCTCTCTCTCTCTCTCTCTCTCTCTCACACACACACACACACACACACACACACACACAGAGAGAGAGAGAGAGAGAGAGAGAGAGAGAGGCTGATATTACTTAGATGTTAAGGTAAAGTTCATTTTAAAAGATGTTCTTATTGAGCTGTGAAGGGTCCAAACATGTTTCAACATTATACAAGGTGGGGAAAAAGTAGGTTTACAGTTGTGAGTACATGAAACAAAGTGTTTATTCTTTGTTATTATTTTTAATGATTGTATTATTTTCCATGCAAACAGCTATAAACTTACTTCTGCCCCACCCTGTATATTTGCAACTTAAAAAAGAGATACAGCCTGGAAGACCCAAGTGCCTCAGAGTTCACACACCCAACTCCAATACAGCCCAACTCTAGTTGAGACTCCTTGGACAGGTCATTAACTTCTCTCAAATTCCCACTCTTCACCTATAAAGTGGGGATTGTCCTGGGGGAAGACATGGGACAGTAATGCACGTGAAAGAGCAGCACAGCTACAAATGTTAGATAATCACGCTGAGTTGGATGTCTGGTTGTTGGAATGTGTTCTTCCACGGGACCTTCTGAAAGTCTGCAGCCTTCCTGCTCCCTGTCCGCAGCCAGCGGGGCTGCATGTTGGCCTGGCTGCAGAACCGCAGACTTTAATTGCACCTCAAAAACTCTGCAATTAAAAGAAAGTCTCAACTAGCCAAAACCTACCATCGTGAACCAGAAATCCTTAATTAATTTAGGAATTCAGCTTGCACTCTCCTCCTTTCTGTCACTCCAACCACACATGCACATACCTTTTCATTTTCAATTTTCTCAAGGCAGAGGAAGCTGGCAAGCTAACAAGTGGGCATAGGTTTTCTCCTGGAATCCATCTTCTAGGCTAAGATAGTCTCAGCTCAGAATCTCCTACCCTTCCTATTCAGGACTGTGCAGTGTTTGGAGAGGGACACAGAGTCATCAAAGAAACAGAGAGCCTGTTTTGTTTCCAGCCCTACTTGCAGGAAAATAGATTATACTCTATTTTACAAAGATGTGTGACTGCGTAGGTGAAGACAAGGGGATTTTCTCAGCAACACTCAGTTAATCGGAGAATTCAATTCACCTCCACAGCCATTGCCACAAACATTATGTAATTGAGATGTTAGACCAAGTGATTAAACATCGTTTGGGGGTGAAAGGGGGCAGTAGTGGGATTCATTTAATTAGTTGATTCTCAGGGCTACAGTGGAATAGTGAAGTGTAATAATATTTAGGGAGAACCCATCCCATGCAGAACACTGAGCTCCATGCAGAACACTTCTGGGACAATTACGCTCACTCTGGCAACAAGTCAGTGTGACTTAACTCCCATTGTAAAGGTAAGAAAATGGAGGCTCAGAAAGTTGATGTGGTTTGCTAGAGTCAAAAAAATTGCAGAGCTACCAGATACCAAATTTCCATATTTTATTCACAGTGATGACAATAGCAAAATAAAACAGCACCTTTAATTCTCCTAATATTGAATCCTGGAATTTTACAACAATGAGAGACTGAATTTCAATTCTTCCCAAGTTTATGCTCAGAGAGCCATTTCCACATGAAGGGTCCTTTGTTTTGGTCCCTAAGAAGATCTGCTTGGACCTGGTGGGTCAAAGGGAAGGAGATCAGAGGAAATCAATGTAGAGGAGAGGGATGTGGTCAGGTTCAGGAAGGACTGAGGGGACCCTCTCCCTTCTTTTTCCCCAGTCCCTATATACTTCCTCCTTCTCCTCCTCCACCTGCTTCTCCTAGCATCTCTTGTCACACCCTAATTCTAAGAAAACTCCTTCAGGAACCTCTGGCAGCAGATGGAAACCCAATTTGGCTCTAGAGAAAATAGAAATCATTAATAAGCATAAGCTACAATTCCCAACTTTACTAATAAAACTAAAAAATGGGAATAAAAATGAAAATAAGATGCTTTGGGTTTTAAATGGAGGAAAGGTAGAGTCAGAATGCTTTCTAAAATAATACTTCTTTGATTAGAACTTTTAATGCAGAAAATCCCTCCCTGGGCATCTCAGGAAGTAAATGATTCAGATTTCACATTTTTAAAACTTTTGAAATAACAGTATTTAGTATTTATTAGAATATAATAATAATCTACTTTAAATATTTCTTATACTATATAAACATTATCCTAGTATGTAATAGTCTAGAATTATATAAAATTATAATAGTTAAGACCTATTATTTTACTATTACAAAAATAACAGTATTTTGCACCAAGAAAAATACGAGTACTTTTGTACTTAAAAATAGTATAGTACTGAATACTCAAAACCAGTATTGCAATCATAAATTATGTTCTCTTTCTGTTCTACCTCCATGAAGCCAGCAAATATTTTTATAGCTTCTTAACAAGCACTTTCTTTGCATATTAGCTCATTTGTGTCCCACATCGATGGTAGGGAACAGGAATTCCTGTTATACACATTCTGCAGATAAGAAACCAGTCTCAATGTCACAATTTGAAAATGAGGCAGGACTTGAACCCAGGTCTGGGAATTTCAGATCCCAGGCTTTCAGCCCATTTCCCCTGATGTCTTCTATGCGTGCTTACTTTCCACAGTGGAGAGAGCTTGTTTGAGGTCTCCATGTACCGACTATTGTTATTCAACCTGCTCTGATCTCTCCAAGAGCGTTTCCTTTCCTGTTAGAAATGGAAAGCATGAACAGCAGCGGGCAGCCGGGCCCTCCATGTGCAAACATTTCCCCAGCCCTGGCTGGCATTCTAACCCTGCAGGTCGCTTCCAGCCAAGTCAGAGGGAGGCTTCTACTGCTGCCAGAATGGAAAGGTTACAGTCATTTTCCTGCAAAAGGGTAAGGTGATCAATAATGTGCACAAATAGTCGTTTTTCGCTCTGGGAGACCTCTTGACAAGAAGTAGGAGCAGGAGTTGCAGGCACACAAGAAGAGAGAACATTCTCCTCTCTTTTGGCCCTGCTTCCCAGTGGCATCCACAACGAGGCTGCACAAGTGGAGAAAGACAGTTGCACACAGCAGCCCCCATAGCAACCCCTTAGGGAGAACCAGGCAGAGGCAGAGGGCAGCAGGAGCGGCAGCTCCTATGCATTCTGCCCAGGGCCCAGGGGAGTCTGGGATAAACACAGAAGGATGGTAGGAGGTCGGATGAAGACAAAAGCCAAGCAAAAGGGGGTCCTGGAAGAGCTAAAAGCAGGGCTGGCTTCATGGACAGACATGTGACCCCTGCAGTCACACGGGGACCCGTGCTCAGAAGGCAGCCCCGTGCCTGGGGTTTAATGCTCTGTGGTTGTCATCTCGAAATTCTTAATAATTTTATCTTAGAACTAGGCTTTTGTAAGTAAGTTTGGTGAGACCATGGTGCATGTACTGGGGTTTGGAGCTTCATGGAGGGTCCTGACTCCCACCTCCTGTCTGCTCAGGACGCGCCCTCAGCAGCTCACTCTGCCCCGCACCTGCCCACCGCAAGAGTGCAAGTGCCCAGCGAGTGTGCTCCACAGGGCTGCCCCCCAGGTGCTTGTGAAGGCCTGTGCTTACCCACAAGTATCAGGAACCTGAGTCAGCACACACTAAATGGCAAATAAAAACACCATAACACATCCAGACAAAGAAAGGAAAAGCAGCTTTTTCCTTCCTTTTTGAACAAGAAAGCCCACATACTCATTTTGAGCTCATCCCTTGATTGATGTCACTGACCATGCTAAAAGGGATATATATTCAATGGCTCAGACATGTAGCATCCTCCCTGTTAGCTTCCTATAGTAGAAGTGGGTCATTGTAAAGGATAAAACATTATACTCTTAGTATAAAATAGTAAAAGATACTAAAGATGTCAATAAGACTTCAGATCTTTACCCCTCTCAGGGAACCTAGAATATTTTTGCTGTAAATGATGCCTTAACTCAAATGAGTAAATTACTAATACAGGGGTGTCAAACACTTTAAAAAGTCAGTAGGATAATAATAATGGTAAGAAATAGTCTTGATTTATTAAATGCCTACATTGCCAGACATGGAAAATAAACATTCTTTCGAATCCTTACATAGACTCTGAAAAGAAGATAATATTACCTCTGTTTTACAGAGGAGAAACTTAGGCTCAGATACGCACCTCACCTACTGTTGTCCAACCAGTAAATAATAAAGCAGGATCTGAACTCATATTTTTTTGACTCCTGAGTTTCGGGGAGTGGAATAGCATCCTACAGCCCCAATGCATAAGGATGGCACAGGATTTAAGAAGGAGGGCAAGAGGGCTTGGATGAAAAGAAATGGTCCTTGCAGCCTTCCCAGCTAGGCCCAGAGAGCTACCAGGGTCAGTAAAGTGCTGCCCATGTCCATTCAGCCCAGCTCAGAAAGTGAGGGTAGTCTTGGCATTGGGAATCTAAGCTGCCATCTGCTCACCAAGGGAAATGAGACTGAAAAACAATCAGCCTGAGCCATCCACACAGCTTCTAATTAAAGTAGCTGGTAGCTCAGGTCACTGAGAATTCATTTGTAAATTAATTTTAAAAAATTTTTGAGTGTTTAGTTTATGAAAGACACTGTGGTAGGCACTGGTGTTTCGGGGTAAAGGAGACAGACATGGTCCCTGGCCCCATGGAATTCACAGGCCTGGTAAGGCTGTGTCTTCAAACATTTTTGACCACAAGCCAGATTAAGAAGTGCATTTTACAAGTCAACCCAACACATAAGACCAATCCACATGCACACGTACTGAAACAAAAGCTTCACAGAGCATTACTAACCCTGACCGCATGTGGTATATTATTATGTATCCTATTACGTTCTGCTTCATTTAAAAAATACTGGTCATATAAAATCAAATTGCCTTTAAGACTAACATTGATCACCGGAAAAGCTTGTAGTAGGAGACACAGTCAAGTAAGTAGTGACATACCAAGAAGTTCCGGGAGGCATGTAGAATGAAGAATCCTTAACTGAGGCAGAGGGATCAGGGAGGGAGTCCTGGAAAAAATGACTTCTAAGCTAATATTCAAGTCTAAGAGAGGTAAGCTGGAGCTAGAACATGCAGAGATTTTTAAGTTCTGAAGAAATTTGGACTTTATCCTCTGAGCTATCGAAAGCTTCCAAAGCCTATTAAACAGGCATGGTAGTCATTAGAATTATTGACATGGTCCAGTTCTCCTTGTAGGCACCTGTTAGCATTGCATGTTCCTCCCCCTTTTGAAGTTAGATGTAGCCATGAACTTGTTTGGTCCAGTGAAATACGAGCCCAAGTCAGGTGTTACTTCCTGTTGCAAGCTTTAACTGCCAACAGACAATTTGGCATGTTTACTTCCCCTGTGCCATGGTGATCCTTAAGATGAAACTCAGCAATCCTAACCAATAAAGCCGAGAAAGTGACATAATTCACTGAAGTTAGTTATGAGTGCTAAGAAAAAAAAAAAAAAAAACTAAAGCAGAGGAGGGGGATAAAAATGTGTTTTGTGAAGACCTCACTGGAAAAGCAATTTTGGGCAAAGAGTTGAAGATGAAGGAAGGAGTTAGCCATGCAGAGAGCTGGAGGGAAGCATAATAGCCAGAGGAAGAGCAAGCACCAAGACCTTGAGTCCGGAGTGTGCGTAGCACATCGGGAAAGCACAGAGCAGCCCGGTCGGCAGTCTTTCCCACACCCTCCGACTGCAGAGCACTTTCTCAGATCCACACCCCCCGACACTGCTGACCCGCAGGACAGCCTGAGAAGCAAGGCCCTAGCCCATCTCTTTTTAGCAAGTGGCAGTGAGTGCTTGAGGGACTCGTCAGAGTCCCCCTTTCCTCACCTTTCAGAGGGGCCCTTCAGAGGCTCATCTGCTGGGATCAGGACTCTTGGCAACTTCCACAAAGGCGACATTACCTCTTCTGGTCAGAGAGGACAATTTTCAAACTTCTTCCCTCAACTCTCTCCTGAGAAGCCACTTGCTTTAAGCAAACAGTTGTAATGAGTGACTGGGACTTTAAATCTTTTCTTGCTAAATATAAACCTATTGTGGAAAATCCCAAAAGAGGAAGTGCATCTCTAACCTCAGGGGGTCAGCTCCCCTCCTTCACCTGAGTGAAGCTGGTCTCCAGCTCTTATCATTAGCTGTAATCTGAGGTCAGGAGGGGTTGTCTGGCTGTTCAGAGCTACGTGGGCTGCTTGCTGATTTCCTGGGACCCTTGAGAGAAAAACACAGATTCTGTTTTAGAACAGCGCCTGTGTTTACTTATCAGTAATGATCCTCTCCTTAACATTCTTAAATGCATGGTATCCTTACAGTCCTAAAACCTCCATCTTGTCCCTGATCACTCACAATGTCTGTAGTCCCAAGGGTCCAGAAGATCAAGGCCATGCTCAACTCCCTCTTAGCCAGGACCAAATATAACAATAAAAACAGCTCCCCATGTCTTCTCCAGGGTTTCCAGGAAGAAGGACAAGAAGTTTCATCTCCCAGATGTAATCTGCAGGGACAGTTTGGCCCAGACCACCTTGGTTCCTGCTGTCCCCGGCTGTGAGGGCCCTTGTTACTTTGCACACGTGTATAATAATAAGAGCTACCATGTGTCTGCTCTGTGCTGGGCTCTGCATGAAGGGCCCAGGGTATTACAGTCTTTCCTTGCTCCAAAGTCACATACTTATTTCAAGGTGGTCTACTGGTCACAGTAGGGACCCAGAGCAGGAGTACAGGGGTATTTGAGCAAACTCCAACATTTGAAAAGGAACTCAGGGCACATGCACTACCAAGCACTTTAGCCACCTTGGCCTCATGTATAGCACCAATTCAGCAGCTGCTACATGATGAGGACCAAATTATGAATAAGGCATAGTCTCTGTTCACTAGTACAGATATATAGATGTGAATATACCATATACAGGGTTGGGCAAAAGTAGGTTTAAAGTGCACTGTGCCATTGTGACATACTTTTGAGTTAAAAAAGCTATTGTAATAATCATAACCTGCATGTCTTTTTCCATATGAACAACTATAAACCTACTTTTGTCCACCCCTGTATGTTATGTGTATGTATGTGTGCATATGTATAAGAATGAACTGATTCCAAGATGGTTACAGACTAGGTGGAAGCTAGACTTAACTTGCTCCCAGCACCAAATCAGATTTATAGCTAAATTATAGAGCAATCAATCTGAATAACCAACTGAAGTTTAGCTGACCTGAATTAGTATAGCCAAGGATTTACAGAAGAAGCCACACAGAGACTGGTAAGAAGGGCAGAGATGTGAAAGGATTGGCCCCCACACCCAAATATAGTTGCAGGGAAGCTGGCGAGATATCTAAGCTGCAAAATTCCCTCCCCCCAGGAACATAGGGTCTCCACCCCACTCAGGGATCCCCGACCCAGAACAACAGAGATGGCAAGAGGAGCCCGCATAGCATCTGGTGGTGAAAAATGAGTGGGGATTCAGTCCACTTGGGACAGAAGAGAGTCTGCTAGTGACCCAGGCACCATCTTCCCAGGGTCGAGCACTCCTATTGTTACAGCGCCAACCTGGAGAGTGCACTGCCTGGTCCTCTAGCTACTAGTGACACCACTCTGCTGTTCTTGGGTCCTACAGAGGGGCCAACTGGTTGCACCTAGCAGGAACTTTTGGGGTGCTTTTTCTCTGGAGAAGCTCTTGGTGGAGATTCAGAAAATGACTGAACTGTGTAACTTTGGAAAGGAGACCATTCTTCTTCACCTCAACCACACAGCTAGCACCCTTCCACCCACATTTGTTGAATCACTTGGCCCGCCCTGTACTCTGTGCTCTGCCCTGCTGAGTTCAGTTGCACAGTCTCCTTCACCAGGCATGTGCCCTGACTGGGAATCGAACTGGCAACCTTCCAATTTGCAGGTCGGCACTCAATCCACTGAACCACACAAGCCAAGGTAAGGCTTTTATATGAGAAACAGACAGGATGGTGCTGGGTTGTATGGCTACATCCTGGGAGGGTCACTTCTATCTCCCCTATGAGCTCAGCCCACACTATCCCAGGAAGGGGAAGTAGTTCCCCCCACCACAGGCTTGTCAGCACCACACCCAAAAGGAGACTGTTTGGATGTGTTTCCTACCCCCAATCCTGGTGGCCCCGCCTTGAGGAGCTCAGTTCCCCAGGGTCTGGGAGTGCTCTAAGTTAGGACATTTGGGGTGTATCTCCCTTAGAGGTTCTTGTCTGGGACCAGGATAAAGTGCTTGTCCTCCTCCTGTAAGTTCGTTCAACACCACCCCCAACAGGAGACTCTTGATCTGTCCCCCACTCTGGCCTCTGTGGTTCCATCCAGCTGAGCTTGCTCTTGCAGAGGGGAAGGCTGGCTATACCCAACCTGAACCCACACCACACTCCTACTGAGGGAGCTAGAGCTGGAGGCTCTGGAGTAGGGTCCACTTTCCCCTCACTGAATGCCAGACCACACAGTCCCCATCTAGGGGATCCACTAGCACTGACCCCCAACCTCAGTTGCCCTACTCTACCAAGCTCACAAGCTGAGGAAGGGGCTACAGTTTGTAGCCATCCTAGGCCCATGTTATAACCTTTCTTCAGAAAGTTCTGGAGGAAGACGAGGCAACCTCAGAGGGAGGCAGAGTAGCTGACAGATGCAGGTGGACCCCAGGGAGCCTCCAACGTTTTATAGATCTGTCCCCAGCTCTAATCTGGAGGAAATGGACACCTGTATACAGACTGGCCCCTCCCACACACACACAGGCACAGTATACATCGCTACAGTAAATAGCATGGTAGCTCCAGACAGGTGGACCAAGGCTGGTTACATACAACATCTGACATTGATATGTACCAAAACCCTCCCCAAGTGAACCCAAAACCAACACAACCAATGGTGGGCTTCAGACCACACCAAACCTCTACCCAACTAGCCACACAAGTGGCACACCCAAGGGCAATTCCAATAGGCACCAGATCCTATTGGGAACAGCTCTGCCTAGAAGAAAAGCCCCTCCGCAGTGACTCGTACACAGAGATTGAGGTTTTTCTTATAATAAGCCATCCTGAAGGGTTAACTCCATCCACTTAAAGGCCAACAGCATTCAAGACTCAACTACAACAGGAGGGTACATATAACCCACAAGAAACATTCCTGGAGCGTGGAGCTCGGGTGATCCGGAAGATTGTGCCACTGATCCCAATGAGATGCCTTCATCATAAAGCTATCATAACAAGCTTAAGAGTCAAAGCAGACCTGCCTAATACACAGAGACAAAATGGAAAGACAAAGAAATATACCCCAAATAAAAGAACAAGAGAAATCTCCAGAAAAAGAATTAAATGAAATGGAAGCAACCAAAATACCAGATGCAGAGTTTAAAGCAATGGCTATAAGGATGCCTAAGGACCTTAGGGGGAGAATGGATGATCTCAGTGAGAACTTAAACAAATAGATAGTAAGCATTAAAAAGGACATAGGAACCATAAAAAAGAACAATATCTGAAATGAAGAATACTTTAGAAGGAATCAATATCAGGTTAGATGGAGCAGAGGATCAAATCAGCTAATTAGAGGTCAAGATAAAGATATCTACCCAAGGAGAACACAAAAAAGAGAATTAAGAGAAATGAGGGAAGTCTAAGGGACCTCTGAGACAACATCAAGCATAACAACATCTGCATTATAGGGGTACCAGAAGGAGAAGAGAGTGAACAAGGGATAGGGAACCTGTTTGAAGAAATAATAGCATAAAACTTCCCTAACCTGGCGAGGGAAAGTTACACAAGTCCAGGAAGCACATAGACTATCAATCAAGATGAACCCAAAGGGACCCACATCAAGACACATAATAATTAAAATGCCAAAGTTAAAAGAAAAAGAGAGAATCTTAAAAGCATCAAGAGAAAAACAATTAGTTACCTACAAAGGTGCTCCCATAAGACTGGCAGCTGATTTATCCGCAGAAACACTTTAGGTGAGAAGGGATTCACATGAACTATTCAAAGCAATGAAAAGCAAGGACCTACAACCAAGACTTCTCAATCCAGGAAGGCTATAATTTAAAATTTAAGGCAAAATAAGGAGCTCTCTAGACCCCACCAAAAAAAAAAAATTAATAAAATTTAAAAAAAATAATAAGTTCATTACTACCAAACCAGTATCACAAGAAATGGTAAAGGGCCTGCTTTAAGAAGAAGAAAGAAAAATAAATAAATAGAGAGAGAGGGGAACATAAATATAAAGAATAAAATGGCAGGAAATAAGTATCTATCAATAATAACTTTAAACAGATTAAATGAGCCAATGAAAAGAGATAGGATAACTGAATGGATAAGAAAACATGACCCATGTACATGCTGTCTACAAGAGACCCACCTCAGAACAAAAGATTTACACAGACTGAAAGTTAAGATATGGAAACAAATATTCCATGCAAATGGAAACAACAAAAAGCTGGGGTAGCAATACTTACATTTGACAAAATAAACTTTAAAACAAAGGCCATAAAAAGAGACAAAGAAGGTCCCTACATAACACTGAAGGGAGCAATCCAACAGGAGGATATAACCCTTGTAAACATATATCTACCCAACACAGGAGCACCTAAATATGTAAAGAAAATCTTGGTAAACATTAAAGGAGAGATGGACAGTAATATAGTCATAGTAGGGGATTTTAACATCCCACTGACCTCAGTGGATGGATTTCCCAGACAAAAAATCAACCAGACAACAGTGGCCTTAAATGACACACTGGATCAGATGGATTTAATTGATATTTATGTATATTAATGAATGAATAGATGAATAAATGAATGAATGATAAAGTCTGAGTCATACCATGTGAAATATGCATGAAACCTAAAAAGAAGGTAAGGGGTAAGAGAATGATCAATGGAGGGAGAAAGTCAGAAAGAACAAAGAAAATAACATTTGATTGACCTTGAGGATGAGTAGGTGAAGATCTCAGATGGAGGGAGCAGCATGTGCAAAGACACAGCAATGCTCAAGTATGTGGCCAACGTCACTGGACAGCTTGTACCATTTCTCCTGCAGTCATTTTCAGAGTTCATGGGAATCAAGTAATTAGCCTGTGTACATTATCTCTAACCACATCAGGATGGAAGCTACTTCATTCTACCACTGTGCGAGAAGACATCTCTCATCACCACACAATCACACATATATCCAAGACAAATATGTTCAAGACCCATGCCAAGTAGGGGGCCTATGAATATGTATAATACACTAAATAATAATAACAACAAAAAGAATTCACTGAACACAAACTATGTATGGGTACCAACGGGGCTCTTTATGCTTATTATCTAACTTATTCTCCCAATCGGCCTATGGGAAATGGTTATTATTTTGATTTTATAAACAGAGGAACTGAAGCTCATAGGCATATTCTCTACCCTAAAGAACTCACAAATGAGTTGCAGGGATAGGTGTGTGCTTAGAAAGACACAACTCATAACAAGGACTAACATTTTTGAGCACTTACTATGTAGGAGGTACAGGGCCAAGGGCTTTACCTGCATTAGTTCATGTAGCTTTGCATTCCTCCTATGAAGCTGGCACAACTTCTATATCCATTTCACATAGAAGGAAACTGAAGCACAGAGAGATAAGTTGCTTGCCCCAAATTACACAGCTAGTTTAAATGAAGAGCCCATAAGTTTGACTCCCACAGTTTTTACTTCTTCCCACCAGTGCCATGCTCCATGGGGTGCAGAGAGTAGGTGCTAAGAATTTAGATGAGGGAGCACACACTGTCAGTTTCATGGGTGAGAGGGGCAAAGTTGAGTCTTCTACAAAGGGTAAGCTTCAGATAGAGAAAGAAGCTGGGTGGACACAGACTGGTTTCATTCCAAGCTAGCAGTCTCCAAGTTGCTACTCAGGTTGGCATCCATTCCCTCCAAGAATTCACCCCATCCAAGTTTGATTGTTCAGGTTGGAATACTTGATCTTTTTAGCTAAGAGAAGAGTCATATTTTAGAGGCTATGTAATATTAACATTTAGCATATATGAACTTGGAATGCCATTTTATTCATTTTTTACCAAGAATTATATTGCTCCAAAACAGATTAGTTCTGTTTATTTGACTACTACCTCCTCACCTTATGTAGAAAGCCAAATAATAATAACGGCTTGTGTTCATTGAGTTCTCGCTCTGCAATACACACAAAAAGCATTATCTAAATAATTTAATGTATACTGGCAACGCACTGAAACAAGTTGATGTGTCCATGTCCCCAGCAGAAACAGTCTGGCCAGTGGGGTGAAAATGCCTGAAATATAACGGTCATAATGCCCGCTTCCATCACCCTAACAGGGCTGGCCATAATATCGCAAGCCTGTTGGTCCAAACTCCATCTCCTTTGTATGATCATTGCCTTGGTGACTCTTTTCTTTATGCATTATGGCTGAGCCGTGTCACTTCTGATTAACACATGCTTCCTGTAGGTGTGTTAATACATTCAATCAGGTTACTGTCAAGTCGTGCTGCCCAGGGAACAATTCATCTCTTGAAGGTGACTTTGCATATCTCTGCTCTGTACAGATCTTAAAGTTTAATTCTCAGCAGGCAACCCCAGCTCCCACATCTACAGATTCTTGGGAAATGCCTCACTTCAGCCCCCACATACAGACAACATCAAAAAGATACCAAATATACTAGAAAGCAATAAGTTTTCCTGAGACAGAAAAATTGTGCAGGGGAGTTAAAAATTAGAGAGGTGGGTTGGACAATGGAACACAGAACACCAGAGTCATCACTATCAAAAATCACTTCAAAGAGCACTGTTGTGCTGGATACCAAATGGAGCAAAACAAAAAGAAAAGTGCATGCCTATCTTATCTTATCTTATCTTATCTTATCTGTCTGTCTTATCTGTCTATCTATCTGTCTATCTACACACACACACACACACACACACAACACCTGCCCTCTATGAACTTTTACTTTAGAGCAGACCTTACCACATAACCTACAGGATCATAAACTCACTTATTCATTTTACATTCACTTGTTCATTCATTTATTCTACACATATCTGTCATTGATTTCTATGGGATAGACACTATTCTCAGTAAGGCATCTTCTGGTCTAACAATGGCTCTATTTCCGCTCTCAGTCTTAACAAAGATGGAATAGACTCAGAAGAGGAAGAGGTGGAGGAGACGTGCCCCTTAAACAGACCAAGCTCACCACCTCTACTTTAAAAGAGTTACTGAAGTAGGAAAAATATGAAAGACAAGACCATACATCATTTCCGCTCCAAATCCAAAGCCTGGTTAAGGTTGGAAAAAGTGGATCATATGACGTTTGAGTCTGATTTTGGATTTGAATTTTAAACTTGACTGAACTGTGTTTTGCTAATACCAAAGGTGACCATAAAATTAAAGACTTTTCCTGAGGTGTCAAGGGACAGAAAAGGAGCATCATTGAAAGTAGGCACTGGAAAATAAGAATTTAAACTAAGTCCTTAAACATTTACAGGATTTTTTCATTGGTTCAGTTCTTCTCAACCTCACTCCCTCAGTATGGTTTACTCCATCAGACTTACCTGGGCTCCTGCAAAAAAAGATGGGCTCCTTACAGGCCTACCTTCCTCTAGTGTTATGCTGATCCAATCCACTTTCCATATGACAATCATTCTAATTTATTTAAAACTTCTGATTATGTTACCCCCCATGATTAAAATCTTCTATTGCATTCCTACTGCTCTGGACAAAGGCTAATCTCTACAGTAGAGTTTATGGCTAAAAAGGCATACTTGGGAACCAGATATGCTGGTTTATTTCTGGTTCTGCCATGTGCTAGTTGTTGGCTAGTAAATTGTTGGCACCTTCTCTGTGCCTCAGTTTCCTCAGTAAAATGAGGATTCTAATGGGACAATCATATCATGAGACAGTTATAAGGATAGAATGAGTAGACACTTGTTAAGGTCTTAGAACAGTGGCTATCTTACAGGAACCACCATATAGCTTCCAATGGTGTTGTTACCTTAGGGAGTTGGGTAGCTAGAGCTTAGGTAACAGAGTGGAGTGGGCTGCTAGATAAGACTGCAGCAGTGGGCTTACTCCTGCATCCCCACTACCTGGCATTGAGCCTAGCATATAGGAAGTATTTGATAAATATGTATAGAGTCGATGGAGGGGAGGATGGATGGATGCGATATAGTTCTCCTCCTAAATAAAGGTTTCTGGCCACAGGCTTGAGTACCACTTGCATGGGAGTCTGATGCCATCTGTGCATCTCCCTTTCCTCAGCAATAAAGGCTGTATGCAAGGGGCTACGGTAACTTAGCAACAAGGACTTCACAGAAATGAAGTGCAGGCAGGGAGATCAAGCACCTGGTCCCACCCTGCACTTGGGAGCAGAATCTGTGCCAACAGGGGCCTGCACCTCTGCGCTTGGGCCCCTTGGGCTCTGTGCCTTAGGAGCAGGCCTGGCCCTAATTACCTTGTGCTGAGTATAAGGAGTATCTTCAGTAGGCAAGAGTGGCCTTTCTGGAAGTGTGGACAAGCATGATATGCTCGGAGATGTGGGCCAGCAGGATGCCCTTTGAGATGCCCAGCTACACCAGGGGGACTGGGGGAGAATAGGAGGCCTTTGGAACCTCAGGCTTAACAGTAAGAAAAAAGCTAAAGGTGGGGAGATCATGGACACATCAAGAAAAACAATATTTCAACCATTAGGGAAGTTCCTAGCTGGTGGTTAGAGGAGAGCTCTAGGACCCTTCCCAAGCCACAAGTAAATAGACAAGATGACCTCAGAATGATGATGGCCAAAACTCGTGACAGCAAGGAAGACAGGGACAGATACAGGTAACTGGCTGGAAAGTGTAAAATAAGGTGCCTATCCCCAGAGGGAGTGGCTCTGGACCGGCAGTGAGAGGACAGGGATCCTGTGATGTTTTGGGGCACATGTGTCGCCATTTTGCTCTAGGCCTCATTCTTTCCTTCATTAAATAAGGGGGTAGACCAGATGATCCCCAAGTTCCCTCCAGAGCTCTTGGCTGTGAATCCATACCAAATTTCCACCCCAGCCCATAAAAAGGATTTACTCAATTTGTATTCTGAAATAAATAAATAAATAAACTACACATTCATTTTTCCAGCTCCAATCTCCTCTGACCAACTCAATATTATATGGAACTTGCTTAGAAGATACCAGCTCCCCCTATCCTAACCACCCACGCCCCACCCTGCAAGCTCATAAGTACCCAGAGTGAGAATGTGAAGCTCTTAGATGAGTAGGTGTCAAGGTGTCTGGAATCTAAAGGACCCCAGATGGACCCTGTGAACTTTTAACAGCAAAACACCAGTTGTTATCAGCAATTGGACCTCAGTTCAGCAATCTTGGTTCTTAGGTTTGGCTAACAGAAGAATTTGGAGCCAAGGAACTCAAATCATAGCAAAAGTTTATTTAGAAAGTCACAGAGATAGGAAAAGTGAGCCAGCTGGGTATAGGCTCAGGAAACAAGTTACAGAAGCAAAAGAAGGGCCCTTGAAGGTTAGGAGAAAGAAGTCCAACTACACTCAAAATGAAAATTCAAACAGGAATGCTCTAGAGAGCGAGAGAATACTGGGTTCTTCCTTGAGGGTTTTAAAGGTGGCAATTTTGGGGGTGGTCTCAGAGGAGGAGCCCAATAGAGTACTCGTCAGCTTTCCAGTTGTGTCCTTTCAGGGTCCCTGTGTCTACTGCTTGGTTGGTGCTGGAGCAGGGGGTCATTAGTCAATGCAGCTGGCCCTGAGGTCAGCCGTGGTGCCTACCCTTTGCCTGGTTTTACTGCTTTTCTGGGCCTGGAACTGAAACACAACTGAGGCCTAGATGTATCTGATGTGGGCCAGAACTTCATTGTCCTGGGGGCTTAATGCTTAAGGGCTACTCTACAGCCCTCTTGTTCATTCCCCCTCTAAGGGGGTCTAACTCACATGACTAGCAACATGCCAGGGGAGGAAAGGTCAGGGGAGGGTCTGAACTTCATGACCAGCCACAGGAAAGGTCAGGTGGTCTAAATCACATGACCAATGATACGCTAGGGGAGGAAAGTTCACCCTGGGGGCAAGGCCCTAGTTTTCCCAGTCTTGCCCATTGCTAGGTACCCAGGGCTTTCCATCCTGGTGACATTCTCTACCTGGCCTATTTTCTTGCTCTGCTCATTTCTCTCTAACTGCCTACTAAGAACCAAGCATCTGAAGCCACAGTATGTGTGTGCAAGGTGGAGGAATCAGGGAAGGTCCAGGGGAGAATCAGACAGTAAGGAGACTCCTGGTGGGGCCTTCTTCATTGTGACTAACAGGAGACATAGAATGGACAGATGGACTGATGTCGAATGGGAGGGAGTAGCTCTAGTGTGACCCACCGACGCAGCATCATTAGCGCATGCAGAGAAGGAGGGCTTGGTGTAAGGCCAAGAGGATGGTAAGCTGCGGTGGGGTGAGGGGTATGTGGGGGTCCAATTCAGCACGGCGGCAGCAGGGCCCAGCAGGCCTGCTTACTCCCTGCCCAGTGCTGAGAAACCTGTGCTGGGAAGAGACCTTCCCAGGGAAATGCCTGCCAAAAGGTGGTCACCCGTAATGAAGCAATAAACAGGGTAATTACTAGGTAATTACTGGCCTTCCAAGTGTCTGGGAAACTGCGGGTGAGAGAACTTGGCCAACTCGAGGCCTCACATCTCCCGTGAGCTGGAAGCCCAGCAGAAAATTAGGCAGTGTGGATGGGTTTGGGTGAGGCTGCTTTGTGAACATGCACTTCATCTTTTCTTTCCTCTTTTGCCTTTCTGCCTCCTTCTGGCACAGATTCAAGGCAGTCAGCAAGTGCCTGAGGCCTGGGTATTGGCTGGGAAACAGAGGCTGCTACAGAGTCTCATTAAGACCAGACCCAACCCTATCCCACCTTCTTGGTTCCCCCACATGCTCCATCCCACACAACTGAACACCTGAGCTTTCTGATGGAGGTAACTGCTATAAGACTTCAAATCCAGCACCAACCTGAGACAGGCCCAGCTGGACCTGCCATTATGCAGAGGCCAATCCAACTGTGTTGCTTCAGGCCAGTGACTTGGTGTTAAAATGCAGCTTCTTTGCAAATGTCTTCTTTTCCTTTCCCCTTTGAATTCTGTAGCTGTAACAGGAGTTCTGTAACCCCCTGTAGCTCCTTTCTTCAACTTAGCTAAGTTGGACCAGTTAACCTAGAAAAAAATGGGAGTGATTAAACATGCAAATGCCTGGAATCATTGAAACCATAGAATAAAATGGGTTTCCTCTGGCTGAGGAATTGTGTGAAAATGAATGTGATAATTTTTGTGTCTTTTATGGATTGCGTGTCATTTTATAAGTTTAGGAGCATTAAAAATGTATAACATAGAGCTTGTTCTGCTCATAAAAAGATCCTCTTTGGCATATTAAAATTTAAAGTATAGTTTATTCAGGCAGTAATTACACTTTTACTAATTGAATTTACCTTTAAATATTTCAAAGTTTTTGCAATAAATTGAGCTACGAGATACTCAGCGTCAAAGTACTTATATTCAATAGTGTTTGAGAAATAGGCAAAACTTTGAGAACAGGAGAAATCACCAGTGTTAGAATTAAATGAAAAACAGCTTTTGTTTGTTGGTGTTTTCTAATGTCCATAACAGGGATGAAAACAAAGTAACATGTAATATGGTCCTTTATAAATCTTCTTTACATAGATTACCTTATTTGATTTTTACAACAATAGTTTAAGTAGAAAAAGAAAAGTATGTGCACTTAAAAATTAAAAAAATGGAACTCAGAGAAGCTGAGTGACTTGCTCCCAGTCACACAGGAACGACAGAGCTCAGGCTTGTCTTTTGACCCCAAGCTCATGCTCACTTGCTGTTGAAAAAGATTAACTGACCAAATGTCCATCATCAGATGAATTGATTGATAAAATGTGGATATACATACAATGGAATATCATTTTGCCTCAAAAAGAAATAAAACTCTAACAGATGCTGTAGCATGCATGAAACTTGAAAACATGCTAATTGAAATAAGCCAGATAAATAGGTCAAACATCGTATGATTCCATTTGTGCATGGTAGCTATAAGAGGCAAACTCACAGAGGCTGAAACTAGAGTGATGGTAACCAGGTGGTGGGGGGGCAGTGGGAAGTTAGTATTTAATGGGTACAAGGTTTCAGCCTGGGATGATGGAAAGGCTCTGAAAATAGTCTTGGTGATGATTGCGCAATATTGTGAATATGCTTAATGCCACTGAATACTACGTTTAAAAACGGTTTAAAGGTAACCTTTTTAAAAAAGAAAAGACTTCTTGAATATAATTATTGCCCCTAAGAAATTCATTTTATTTGTTCAGCTACTCCTTTAGCACTTTTTGCTTCTTCCAAATTTTCCTTTTTTTCTTATTCACACGCTTTGAGAAGTAAAGCTTTGCCTTGGTTACTGCAAGATTGCCTTCTGTTACAAACCAACGTAAACCAATTTGGTTCTTTCTGCAGACAGTTGAGGGCATGCTCTCATTCCTAAGTGGTATGTGACAATAAAAACAAGATTCAGGCTGGATTCTCCCATGCATACAAATATTTATTTGCAAGCTGGACTCAAACAAAGAGCGAAACTAATAAACTCAAGGAAGTCCCAGCCTTCTGACATTTGAGGTCATGTGACAGCACATTGCATGAAGATGTGGCAATATTTGATGGTGGGTTAGAAGTCAGGCTTTGAACTTCTCTGATTAGAGGCTATAAATAGAACTATTTAAAATCTTAAGATGCTATCCCAAAAAGCATATGTTACCAAGGAACCCTGGAAATGTATGTCTTTCCCATACAGGGCAGGGAGAGCTCCTTATGATAGCTCTGGTCAATATATCCATTTTAAACTCTGTTTGTTTCACGAAAGAAAACCATTTCCAATATCCATTATGCTAATTAGCAAAACCTCTGGTGTCGATAGGAGATAATAATAGCTGAAAGTCTTGTGGTAGCTGCCCAGAGTGTGGCTTCTGCGTGGAGTCTCAAAGTTTCACTAACGATGGCTCTCCATCCCGTGGGTTTCATATCCACAGATTCAACCAACTGTGGATCAGAAATATTTGGAAAAAAATGCTGCACTGTTGTTAACAAGTAATATGTGGTTAGGTCTAAGATGGGTGTGTCTGGACTGAACATGTACAGACTTTTTCCCCCTTGTATTTATTATTCCCTAAATAATGCAGCATAACAGCATAACTATATACATGTCGTATACATTGTATTAGGATTTATAAGTAATCTACAGTTGATTTAAAGTATATGGGAGGATTGCATAGATTATATGTAAATGCTGCACTATTTTATATAAGGGACCTGAGCATCTGAGGAGTTAGGTATCCGCAGGGGTTCTGGAACCAATCACGGAAGGTGCGGATACCCAGGGACCACCGTATTCCCAATTAGGATTCTTCACATATTAATTAATCACCCCCTAGAATTTGGGTCGAAAGGATATCTCACAGTCATGATTGCCAGGTAAAATATATGTAATATTTGGGACATACTTATACTAAGAAATTATTTGGTATTTATCTGAAATTTACACTTAAATGTGTTCTGTATTTTAATTTGCTAAACTTGGCAACTTACTCTCTATACTGTACTGAAGTATTTTGAAATAAACTACAGACTATATAATGTATACCTTTTACAGGAAAAAATATTTGAAGTTAATGTTTCCCTGACTTGACGGTGAATATTTTTAAGTCTGACTCTCTTCGAGCTGCAGAGAGCAGACAGTTCTGTGCAGGTTTAACAATAAGCGACTTGTTTTAAAATCCACTTAAATTAAGGGATGTTCCTGGTTCTCTCCATTCTCTCCGTGGTCCTTCACATATAATCTTTTGATGCCTAGGAACATACCCACTGACACTGAGATCAGAATGCAGCAAGAACAGACGCACAAGCAGAGAAAGAAGCTCCTAAATCTCTTTTCACATTAAAACCTTTTCCTTGCATGGAGGATTCAGAATTCCTTGGTGGAGGGTGGGGAGGGAAAGGAATAATAAAGACAGGATAATAGTAACATATCTGAAAGATTTTAGTCATCATCCTAAATTAAAATGAATATAATTTTTGCTCCTAAAATGAATTTTATTTTTTCTAATTTTAATTTTTCCACTGGCTAGGGGGGAAATGCTCAAGGGAAAATAAAACAACAGTGTCCCCCATTCCCATTCCTCATGTATTTGAGGAAGAGATAGGAGAAAAACCTTTCCTTTCCTAAAAGTTAGAGTTTAAACAACTCCTTCCAAATGCCCCAGAGAAGGTGAATGGTTAAAAAAAAAAAAAAGAAAGAAAGAAAAGAAAGGCAGCATACCCCCCATCTGGCCTCTGTACCTCAAGAGCTCCTGGGAAAGGTCACTGAGGTGGGCAGACCCTCTGTGGGATGCCCAAGGAGGCCGGCCCCCACCGTAGCACTCCCCACAGCTGCAGCTTAATAAAGCTTAATAAAAGGTGTGATTGCCATGGCAACCTCAGCAACACTTTGAATAGATGGCCAATTATTATTCACTCATTTACTGTTTATTGTAGCGATGCCAATCACAATGCACTCCAGGAGTGTATTAATGGAGATGTGATCTGAGCTTGGGCCCTGGGGGAATAGCATTGTAATGCCTCATTCATTAGCATATAGCGCTCTAGGTGGATGGGCACACAGCCACTCCCTCCAGTCCCAAGGCACCCAGCATAGCTCAAGAGCTAGTGCACACTCATTCATGTGCATAAACACACACAGGGAGAAATGGACGTGGCCAAGAGGTCAATGCTGGACTCACTCTCTTGCAGGAAGGGCTCCATGCACACCCAGATTCCAAGACAAGCAGAGAGACAGAAACTTTGCTTAGCTCCCAGCTGGTATTTTCAGCAGGAGTTTTATTATTTTCACTCCTCCCTCTGAACTCTTTCCCCATTTCAAATTCTATAAACAAACACACTGTCTTCTTAGACGTCTGCCAAGCTCTCTGGGGAAGGTATACCACCATGATTCCCTTCCAGGAGGCCTTCGAAGTTAGCGGTTTGGGACTCTGGGGTGGGAGGGGGTTGTAGATAGTGCTCCTCCTTGTATGAAAATGCCTCCTTTTATGAAAACTCTCCACCGAGCTCCAAGGCTTGCTTCTTGCAATTCCCCTCCTGCTCCCCCCAACCTGGCAACATAAACACACCTCTCCTGTCTCCTGGTGAAGCAAGGTATGGGCAGGATGATTTACTGAGGTGTTAATTTGTTTTACTCTGAAAGTGATTTCCTCTCCCTCTTCAAAAAGGAAGCAGAGGTTACAGGAAGACAGCTTTCACCCTGTATTTCTTGGCTGGATTATGGCAGGCCTTCAGAGAGCGAAGGAGTAGTGCTAAGCACATTCGGTGGAAGAGAAGGATTTCCAAGGTTGGTCAGGGGAGAGGGTCTTAGAGGGAATGTCTTGTTGGTGTACCCAAGAAGCCTTAACAAGAGTTCTTTCTTATTCCCAAATCTGTTAGGAAGCAACAGAACCAAACACCCTCCAGGTCTATGCAGGGCTGGAGATAATGTCAGTGGGCACACCCTGGCCCAAGGGAAAGGGTAGGTAAGAAAGAGTCTCTGACAGCCCGGTGTAATGGGAGCAGAATGTCAGATTTCATTTAATTTTAAAAGTAAACAGAGTAGCGAGACATTCCTCATACACCAGAGTACATGCTAAAAATCCACACTGGCTACACAGACTGGTGGCTTCAGTTACCAAGGAGACCCACCTGAGGCAGCCTGTTCTTCAGGGGCAGCTGATTCTTGTGCTGCTCCTCGATTATGGAGTCCTGAGGCTTCACCCTGATTCCTGCAGTATCTCCCACTTGCTGTGCCAGTCAGGACCAAAGACCAACAGGAGTGGGAAGGTGTGAGATGACTCACTGCTTTTGCTTGTCTCAGCCTCTGCCCAAGCTCAGGGTGTGGAAACAGTGTTAAAGAAAAAATTGTCGTGATGATTATTAAAACAGTGAGGAAGACTTTCTTCAGGACTATAGAAATAGGGGAGAGATGGGGCTCAACTCCAAATCCAGCAAGAACCAGTGCAGATTTATAGTCAAGAAGCAGAGTGAGGGGGCCAGTGGATGGAAAATTACCAATACAAGAAACCAAGGGGAGGAGGGTTGTTGCTAAAGGCAGGCATGGATGATCACATATTAAGACTGGGAAGGTTCCCTCTAAACTGGCTTAGCAGGATTCTTGCTAAAATTGGGCTCTGCAAGGACAGACTCGGAAGCCCAAGGGCAGCCAGCTAGGAAGGGAATGGCTATGAAGCAAAGCTCTGAGAGCCTAAGTGAATCTATTGGGATTTCTTGCACCGGGTTTAGGCTAGACTCAGGGATCCTAACAACCAGCACTATCGTAAGTCAAGTCATTTCAGACATCCAAGAGAATTTTCTGTCCTAGGCCTTTCCTCAGAGAGGAATTCAAATCCTACCTTACCTAGTTTGCTGCCTGGTGAGTGTGGGCATGTCCCTCACGAGTTCAGTTTCCTCTTCAGGGAAGTGAGGATAAAGTGACCACCCTTGGGGTTTGTGGGGGTTAGTCATGATGGTGTTTATAAGGCCAGAAGAAGCTCCTCATCCTCACCCCAGTCTGGGAAGACCACATTAGTTGAAGGCTCTTCTTCCCATCCCAGAGTCCTGGAGAAGGTCTGCAGCCCCCCTGGAGGAGCCACAAAGCCCCACTCTCTGAATGACCCTGCCCCCTGAGACTTACTTCCCATCTGCAGGATGGCACTTATTCTTTTATCCATGCATAGCCAGCATTAATCCATCTGGACAATTCCTGTCCCATCCCACTCCACGGGAACTCCTGGAGGTCAATATACCATTTCCAGCTGCTTTTTGTAGTGGTAGTGAGGTGTTGGAAGAGAGAGGGAGTGGTCGGACAACAGGGATTCCGATAGGCCAGAGGTCCAAGACAATCACAGCATGAGGCGATAGTGATGTCAAGGCTTTGGACATGACTCTTAACTCTTTATCAAAAGCTCCTGCAAGAGTGAGACCTGGGAGAGGTTCTGAGGGAACAAGTTGGGGGGGGGGGACAAGGATAGAGCCCAGAAAGCAGCCTCAGGTGAGTAGCATGTAAGGGGACAGCTCTGATAGTTTGACTTTAACTCAACTCAACAAAAGCATCTAGAACATTTTTTTTTATGTGCCCTGCACTGACTATACAAGACACTGGGAATACAAGGATAATTAAGACTCAACCAGGAATGCAAAAAAAAAAAAAATTAATACACTGGAGGGTGGGTGCTATACAGAGATCAGAGGCAAGTGGTATGGGAACACAGGACAGAATGACTGATTCTTCTGGGAGGGCCAGGAGAGGCTTCACAGGGGAGGTGAGTGTGAGTATTCACCTGGGTGTTTAGGGAAGGAAGTGAAACCTGTGTGAGCAAGGCATAGAGGTGTGGGAACGTTTGGCCTGCTCAGAGAGTGGTGGCTCCAGTTCAGGGCTGAGAAGAGAGTGCCAAAAGATGAGGTTGCAAAGGTATTTGAGGGAAGTATGAGAAGGGCTTGGAAAGGCCATTTTGATGATGGCCTGGAGGACTACATGGGGTGGAGCAGTGTGGGGATACCACAACAAGAGACAAAGCCAATGCTGAGTAGCAGAGCCAAACCTTTGGAGCCAGGTGACCTGGGTGTGAGCTCTGGCTTCTCACTCACCATTGGATGTTGGGCAGGTCCCTTAGCCTCAGTTATCCCCAGGACCCCTGCTTGTAAAAAGGGGATACTGGATAATACCTCCTTGTGGTTGTATTGAGGATTAACTGAGAGAATATTGTCAGCTACCCAACACAGGGGTCCTGGCTCATGTGGTAGACATTCAACTTGCAAAGGTCTGCCTTCAGGCCAAACCATGGGACGCATGAGTTTAAAGTGGAAGAGAAGAATGTAGAATAATGTCTAGCACACAGCAGTCAAAAAATATTTGTAGGAAGAATAACAAATTGAATCTGGGAGAAGGGGGAAAAGGGGGTCAAAGATGATTCTGAAGTTTCTAGAACAACCTCTTGGATGGGCACTGATGATAGATAAGCAGCCTTGAGAGCCTATTCCTTCTGCTCCCTGCCTTCCACCACTAGTTCCCCCATGTCCTGAAGGTGGTGTCTTCCCTGCCACCACAACCAGTCTTTTTTCCAGCAGGGTGGGGGGTGGGGTTGGGGGGGTGTGCCACTCCTATCTATATCTTGTTTTCTACATATTTTTAAAAGGAAAGAAAAATGCATACTCACACAGCTGAGGTCCTTCATCATTCTGTGGGTGGATGGCCATTCTAATGTCTGGTGAGAGGGGAGAGAAAGGAGAGTCATGATCAGTAGGGAAGGGAGCTAGCCCTCCTTGTGCCAAGCTCGGGGCATTATTCCACTTAGTCCTCACAATGAACTTGTGAGTTTGGTTCTATTCCTATCATCTGCATTTCACTGAAAGAGGAAAATGAGGTCCCAAGAAGCTAAGGGGCTAGTCTAAGGTCATACATCTAGTATATAGTCAAGGCAGGGCCTAACCAGGTTACCCAGCTTTGGAATTCTTGCTTTTTCCACTGCCTCTGCTAAAGAGCCAGTGACTGAAAGACCAAGGGGAAATAGTGGTGTCTTAGCTCCTTGGAGCTGCTATATCAAAATATCATTGTCTGAGTGGCTTATAAACAACAGAGGTTTATTTCTCACAGTTCAGGAAGCTGGGAAGTCCAAGATCAAGGAGCCAGCAGATTTGGTAACTGATGAGGACCCTCTCCCTGGTTCATAAACAGTATCTTTTTACTGTATTTTCACATGGTGGAAGGGGCAATGGGGCTTCTGTGGGCTGCCCTGACAAGGGCACTAACTCCATTCATGAGGGCTCCACCCTCACAACCTGATTACTTCCCAAAGGCTCTACCTTCTAATACCATCATTACTTTGGCATCTAGGATTCAATATATGAGTTTTGTGGGAACACATTCAGACCTTAGCAGATACTAACACAAATACTAAAAAGAAAGTGTCAGAGTGTGAAAGACTGAGTAGATAAGGGGTGATACATTTATGGTGGTCCTATTCTCCAGACTTGAATGGGGGCTGCATGTCCCAGCTAAAGCCCACCGCCCCCTTTTCTTGAATAGCAGCAGCTGCGCTGAGTCCTGCACTCTCCATCTGACTCTATTACTTTGCACCCTGTCCTCTGAGCGTACCCCCACCTTTCCCCGCTAACTGTCCCAGTGCCCATAGGAGACCTGCCCTCTTCTCAGAAGTTCCTCCTATTTGCAAGTGCTCTAGGTCCTATGGAAGACACCAGGAACTAATCTCCAAAGAAAAATAGGCTGACTGGTCAACCCAGTCACCTTGATGCACATCTCCAAACATCCAAAGGAACGCTAGGGCTCCCGAGGCTCAGTTGTGCACAGTGAGACCCAGTTAAAGAGGTCCCTTTTTGTGAACTCTCCAAAAATGCATCATCTAGAATAATTATTGTTGCTGTTGTTGTTGTGTTGCTGAAAAGTCCAAGCTTCTAATCACGGTTCGGTCTTTCTGGCGACCAGTCCCCATCCTGAAGCTATCCAGGGCCTCCCTACCAGCAGCCATCTCATTAGCATAAAAAAATACACTCTTATCACCCTGGCAATTCCAAAGGACTTAAAAGCTCTCTGTCAGGAACCAGGATCAAAGGACAAATATATATTTCTTATCACAGAATTCAATAGCCGTCTGTTAAGTGACGAGTAGACTAACAGGGCATGAGGATGTTGGAACGGTGTAATCCTCAGGAGGAGTGATTGGGTCCCAGGAAGAAAGGCCTCCTGAACTGAGTCCCTGGAGGTTGCGGCCCATCCTCAGCACCTGGAGACAGAACCAGGTGATACCATTGTTCTGTGTCTTGGTGGGTGGCCTCAAAGTGTAATCCTGATCAAGTCACTTAAACTCTCAATACATTTTCTTCATCAAAAAAATGGAAATGACAATACTCACTCTGTATAAATTACAGGGTTTCATGGGGACATAATGGGATAATGAACATGAAATGCTTTATAAACTGTAAAGTCCACACAAATGAGGTTTTATCATTAATTATAGATGAGCACGCACATGCCCACACATCCCTATCCATAGGCACTCATTCATTCATAAAAATTCTTTTGCTCCAAAGAGAAATTAGCATAATGATGCAGCCCCCCTGTGAAATCACATGCTGGGACCTCCCCGTGCCCTCCATCTTCCCTATGCCATTACCCACTTAGACTGAGTGCATTCAGGAAAATTGAGGAGGGGCTGAAGAGCTTTGAAGAGAAGCAGGTGGGTCTGGAGCACAAACTCCTCAAACCACACCTGCCCATTCTTCCTGGTGTTTGGGTTCGTTTGCATTTCCTTGACATAGATGCACCTGGGAACTAGAACGAGCCCACCCCCTTGGAGAAAATGCTTGGTAAAATAAGGTTGAAGATGGATAGGAGGTTCAAATTCAGCAGCTCTCTTTGGATGCCACCATTCATTCACTCATCCACCTATTCAACAAAACTCATCAAGTACCTGCAATGTCTGTACAGAACTACACTTGGTGTTGGGAATCCAAAGACAAGTGAGTCGGTCCCTGCCTTCGAGGAACTCACACAGGCAACTACATAAGTAAGGCCAGGCTGTGTGAAACTGTGAACACATTTGGGAGTGGCAGGCAGCTCTGTAGAGCCACAGGAAACTTTGGCCAAGCAGTGCTGGACAAAACAGGGACGAAAGGGAAAAAGGCAGGAGCCCAATCCCAAAAGGCCTTGACTCCACACTGATGAGTTTGGTCTTTATCCATTGTGCAGTGTGAGCCTCTGAGGACGTTAGGAAAGGCAGTGATGTGGGCCAACCAGATTTCCTTTCCTTTTTTGGGCTCTTCCCCTCCCTTTTACTATATCCCTCTTCAAAATTGGTAGTGGTTACATACCTGTACTAAATCCAGTGAGGGAATGTGAAGTTGCAGAGAGAAAATTTTCATCTTTTCTCCCCCCACTTTTCTATTAGTCCTCTGCACCGGTGGTCCTCTAAGTGTGTTTCTGAAATGGAAACATTAGCATCACCTGGGAGCTTGTTAGAAATGTCTTCTGATTACAGCCTTATTAACTGTATTGTATATTTGAAAGTTGCTAAGAGGGTATATCATAAAACACTTCCTTGCAAGAAAAAAAAAAGGGGCTAGTTGTAGTAATGGCTGTTACTTAGAATTATTGTGGTGATCACTTTATAATATATACTAATACCTAATCATTATGTTGTATACCTGAAACTAATATAATGTTACATGTCAATTGTATCTCAATTTTTAAAAATTGGAAAAAAAATGCAGTCTGCTGCAAACCCCTCCAGTGATTCTGATGTCTACTAAGGTTAAAAAACACTGCACTGTACTCAGTAATTTTCCACATTTCCATGTTCATCAAACAAATATGAACGCATACACACATAAATATGCCACTGTTCACACATTGTTTTTTCAAAAAGACATCATACCCTTTACTAAGCTAGCTGTTTATCTCATGTGGTGATATACCTCCTAGTCAATAGGGGTGGAACTACCTCATTTTTAAAAGATGTGTCTAATTTTCCAGTGCATGAATGAAGTAAAATTTATTTAACCATTTACTGTTGGACAGTCAGGTTATTTAAGTAAGTTTATTTATTTAATTATGTTGACATCTAAAATCATGCTGCAATAAAATTGCTTTACTCATTCAGGTAAGTATTACATATGGGTGGTTTTATTTCTACAGGACAGATTGCCAAAAGTGGGAATGCAAAATCAAAGTTTATGGTATTTTTAATGTTAATAAGCATTGCAACTTACTAGTCACTGGAGTTGTAGCACTATTACAGCCCCTCCAACAAAATATAAGATGCCTGCTTCATCATATCCTCACCGGCATGTGATCTTGTAGCTCTTCAAATTTACATTTGAGAAAGCTCACTATCACACTTCAGTGGAAGATAGATTTGACCTAAAGGGGGGAGGGGCAAAATCGGAGGCCAAGAGTCCAGTTGGGGACTAACTTTTGGGTTAGTCCAGGGGAGAGGTGATAAAGGCCTGAATTAAGAAAGTGGCTATGGGATTCGGGTCACTTTCACCAACTGACTCATTTAATCTACATAATAACCTGCTTTCCAGATGAGGAACCTGGATCGTCTGTTGTTGAGACATTGTGATTTGTCTACATGTCATAGGACTGTGGATCACTTCCTCACCTATCTACAGCCTCTTCTAAGGGAGCACGCCCCACCCTAACCCTCCATTGCCTAAGTAGCACAGGACCCTGCTCTTCCAGTCTCAGGTGACAGGATAAGGGGTGGGCATGGGAACTTAAAGAAACCAATCCATAATGATGTGTGGCCTTAAGGGTCAAAAAGCAGTCAGGCTCTATCTGGGGTTTGAGCAAAGATATTGAGAGGAAAACTGCCATTGGTGCCCATGGATGGTAGTGGGGCAAGTCTGTGCTCATCTCCTATGTGCCCGGGGCAAGACAGGACTAGGGAGACCACAGACACAAAAAAGTTGAAATTATAGGTCAGTAAAAATGATGAGTCTAAGCAGTGTAAGCTGACTGAATGTGAAGAAAGCAGGGCAGATGCACAGAGAAAGACCAAAATGCTGAGACAGAGAAGCTACTATGAGCCCAAACCCACCTGCACCTTCATTTACCATGCCGCCTGGCGACACTGCAGCCCTTGCCCTGGGAAACCTAGGAGATGCCTGCATCCTCAGTAACCTCCATACACACTTGAGTGTCCTTCTAAGGATCTCTGCTCCATACAACCACAGCTCTGACAAAAACAAGGCCACAGAGTTCATGGGTATTAGCATTTAGATTTACCAAATCTGAAGTAATTTGACTTCAAGTGAATGCTATGTGAAGAAAAAAAAATGGCTTGGCCTATCATTTACAAAGTGCTTTCTATCTACATTATTTATTTTAGTCTTGTCCCGATGAGAAGATAGACGATCAGAGAAATTAAACACCTTCTCCAAGAGCACACCATTAATAGGTGGTTGTGTGCTGGGGGAGGTGGTGGTCCTGGAATCCTGCTCATTGGATTGCAAGGCCCGGAAGGTCCTACTCATTCTGCTGAGGTGGTACCAGGCCACGGGATCCTGTCGCCTTTTCCACTTTACTCCCCAGCCATGTCCCCTTCATCACCTGACTATCATTCCAAAACCTCTTGCTCCACGCTTCAGCTGAGGGTTGTGAATTCTAGTTCAAATGAGGGTCTTGGAAGACAGACCCAAATGCTCAACTCATGATCTACATCTAGGGCCTGCAATGTGCTTTGAGGAGGTTAGTTGGAAGACCCCACCATTCAAAGGGGCTCTCCCCACAGAAATTAAATCCCCACGCCCTTCTGATAAAGCCTTTCCTCAATTAGATCTCTGCAAAAACACACCTACTTTAACTTTGCAGTGAGCCATTGACCCCCATCAAGACAAGAGCATAAATTACTTTCAAAACCAAAAATAACTAACATTTATTGATGTTTACTATGCTTCAGACATTGTGCTAAGTTCTTTATGTAAATTCACAATAACCTTATGAAGTAAGTATTATTATCTTTATTTCTCAGATAAGAAAGCTGAAGCTAGGGGAAGTTAATTAACTTGCTCAGGAATGCAGGGCTAATAGGCAGTAGATCCTGGATTTGAACACTTGCAGTCTGCCTTCACTGAGCCTGTCACATAAGCTGGATCTTCTTCTTGGTCCTGGGCAAAAGGCTCATGAAAGAGGGATACCTCCTGGTGGGCAGAGAGGGGTGGGGGGCACCCACAGAATCTGGTTCTCCTTGGCCATATAAAACCTGAGCCAGAGTCTTAGGGAGTCCTGAGCATCTGGAGACAGGTCAAGGGCACTGGGTGACCAGCTTGGAGAGTAGGCATGTAATTGCAAAAGGAGGAGAAGGGAGGGAAGAAAGTAGTTTCCTGAGGAGACGGAGCTAGCCTTCTTCACACATTATTAGCTAGGGGTCAATCACCTTTCCTCCCAGATTTCCATCATCCCATGGCTGCCTCAGGTCCAATCTAGTGGACAAAAACAGACCGTGTCTCAAGAGAAAGCCTGGAGACAAATGTCCCACCTGGCCCCACCAATTACAGTCTCAACCACTCCCCCTGGGAATGCCACTGTAGGATTCCTGGTCTTCACTGGGGCATTGCAGGCACGGCACTTCTGCCTAGTTAGGAATGAGAGACCCCTGGTCCTGCACCCTCAGCTCTGATCAACTGACTGAAACTTTAGTTAAGTCAGCTCTCCTCTCTGGTCTTGAGAGTCCCCTTCTGAAAAATGTAGGCACTTAGTAATGTTGTTGATGATCCCTCAGACTCCCACTTGTTGAAAGTGTTCCAAATAGAAAGGTCATCAGTTAGGGAACAAGAAGGACCTAGGTCCAAGTCCAACCCTCTCACTTACAAGTTGTATGACTCTGGGTGAGCCATAGGCTGTCTTCTCACCTCACTTTCCTCAGCTCTGCAATGGGATAAGCTGCTCCACCTATATCCCAGGTTTACTGGGAGTGAGGTCATGCCTATGAAAATGCTGTGAACTTGGTAAAGTGCTTTATACGTACAGATGCAAGGTACCAAAATCTGTGATTTCTTCCTTCTTCAATCTCCCCTGAAGCCAGATCAGCCAGGATCTTATACCCCAGCTCCCTAGGGACCAGGATCCAGAAGGATGGCATGGAATAAGCACCACCCTCTCCTGGGCCAGGTCTACTCAAGGCCCTCACCCAGGGTGGGTATATTCCAAGCACAAGAGATGATTCTTCTTTGCCAAGAATCCTGCAGGACTCTTCCACCTGTCTACATGCCAATGTCACCTCTGAAAGTCACATCTGCTCCCTGGACTGTAGTCACCTCCAAGTTGAACTTGGGCCATGACGGTTTGTGACAGGAGGCCCCCAACCCCATCTGCTCTAGAAAGCAGAAAGAGCTCAACGCACAACCAGTTCACAGTCCATTTTTCAAAGTTTGACGTCAATTTGCGGCCTTAGATTGGTTTTTGTTTCTCCGTACTTTGTTTTCTTTTTCGTGATGAATGGTTATTGTCAAGCTGGCTTAGAAGAAGCGATAGGCAGGAGGTGGAGGCTGGGGCGGAGATAGCACAACAGAGGGTTTCTCGGTTAGGGTATTGTTTACATTTCTTTTTCAGGGAAGAAAATGGAGTGGGAGGTACTTGAGGTCAGAGCTGGGTCTTATGAGATGGATACCAGCGTCATTGTAGTAGCTGCCTGGTCCTTTCATTCAGGCCAGAAGGTGCTGAGACCTCTTCCCCTTTCCTTTCCCCATAAGCACGCGCCTGGTCCGGGGGATGGGCAGCATGTCACGGCCGCGGCAGATGATGCTGTCAACTGCAGATAAATACAGCCAAAACAGACTCAGAAAATTATTTCCTCTTAATGGAAAAATTATCAGGCCCCAAGCAGCCTGATCTAAGGGCTTTTAGATGTGCACAGAGAAGTATACTTGAGTCTTCTCTCAAGCTCCTGTCTGGGAAAGAAGATGGGTTTTACAGAAACCATCTTCTCTCACATTCTCTGCTGGGGCAGAAGAGCACACATGACTGGTTGCCTGGCTTGGAGACAATATAAATTCACAGATCTTGGTTTAGGATCATACAGTTAGGTTTCTTAGAGTCTTCAGAAGCATGAGATTGAAAGGATATTAGAAATCCCCCTGCCAACCTCTCTCATGTCCCAGAGAATTGAATTGAGGCCCAGAGAGAAATGACTTCTCAAAGGTCTATGATCACTTAGCAGCATGACAAGGAACTAAGGCTTTTGACTCCAATTTCAGTTCCCATTACCCAAAACATTCTGGTCAATCCTTGCAGCTCTCTGAAGCCTGTTACATCACTCACTCAGACAAACACAGTCCTGTAGGTCTGGGGACACTGAACTCTAGGCTGGTCACTGCCTTATTTAAGATGGTGCTTGTGGTACATTAGGATTTGCTCACAATTCTTCTTCCCTTACTACCCTGCCATGGCTCACAGTCTGCAGAGTAAACATCTCCACCCTATTGACTCTGGGCTTGTGACTTGCTTTGATTAATGGAACGTTAGTGGATGTGCCACGAGCAGAAGCTTAACTGTGCTTGCATGGTTAGGTTTGGTGGTTTGTGCTTCTGCGATCTGCCATGAGTTTGTCGATCTCAGAATTAGAGACATGTGAAGTAGATTTGAACCACAGTTCTCAGCCTGAAGCAGGGCTGCCACACTTGTCAACAAACAGACCTATGATGATGAATATAATTGCTTGTTGCAAACCTACAGTTTTGCAGGGGTATCACAGCCAAAATCTGACTGATACAATACTCCAGCTTTCCCCCATCAAGGCGGGGCCTGTGTCAGGTTCCTTCTCCTGGTCACCGGGGACATCCTTGGCATTACAGAGAGACAGGAAATAAGGGCCAAGGGACACTGATTAGGCTGAGAGGTGGCCCTATTCTTGTAGCGCAATCTTTACAGGCCCTACCGTATGGGCTAAATGTGGTCCAGGTCTACCTCCTTCTTTTTCTCCTATGTGTCCCCCATGGCAGGATACCTAAAGTATTAGTCAGGAGAGGGTAGCTGTTCTTTCAAAAAATCCCCAAATCTCAGGGGATTGAATAGTACATGTTAATTTCTTAATCATGTCACAGTCTGAACTGGCAGTAGAGTTGGAAGGAGGGGCTCTACTCCACATGGTCATTCAGAGGCTTGGGATCCATCTAATGTCTTCGTCATTCTCTCGAAAGCCTTAGAATTCTCCCCTGGATCTGCTTCATCTAACCAGGTGTTGAACAAAAGAGACAGTGTAGAACACCTCTTAGGAGATTTTGGAGCTGAGCCTGGGAGTGACATTCATCTTTTCCACCCAAATTTCATTGGCAAAAACTCAGTTAAATGGCCCCATTTTCTGCAAAAGAGTCAGGGAAGGTAGAAAATGTAGTTTAACTGTATGCCAAAGCTGAGAAGAGCCACATTGGTATTGGTGAGCAACCAATCTTTACCTCAGCTGTAGTATAATTCTATGTCAATACCATATCAGTCCCTCCTCTACCCAAGGTAGTAGATTACCCTAGAGAAATTCCCTGTGGCTAACCTCTTATGGGCTCATGGAATTTCTCTAGGTTTCTCCTGCACTGGAGCTCTGCCTCTCTTCTAGTCTGCTCAGTTTCCATTGCCTCAGGTCCCAATCTCCCCCGAATGCCTGCCTGATTCTAGTTTCTCCCCAGGAGGCTTCTTCTTGGACCCACCCCATTTCTTTTCTTTCTCTAAATGCCACAGCCACTCCTAAGCTTGACCAGTCTTCTGAGATCCCATTTTCTGTCCATTCCAAGAGACGGAAAGAGCTTCCATTTAATCAGAAAAAATGGAACCTATTTTGAGTTATTGACCAGATGGGTAATAGTATATTGAAAATAGGATTTAAGGAGAGTCTAATTCTGAATGAATTAGAACTGCCTGGAAAAGATTGAGATTGGGGACAGGGAGAGTAATTAGGAGACCACTGTCATAATCTAGGGGATGGATGTCAAGGGCTTGAACCAGAGCTGAGGTTGTGGGGACAAGAGAGAAGAAGGCATCTGAGAGATGACTGGAAAGGCAGACCTACGCTTAGAGGCACATCTGGCTTGGGAGGTGGAGAGAGGGAGGAGGCAGAGCCATGCCCCAGGTGTGCAGTCCTGGGCTGGCAGTGCACTTTCCAGTGTCTCTGATTGCCTGAACCCACCTGCTAGCCTCCCTCAACTTAGCCCCACCAAGGAGCAAGACGGCCTGGCCCTTCCAATCTACTTAGAAAGAATGTGGAGCTACATTTAATTAAAAGTATCTACACAGAAACGAGATTAATTAAGTCTCTGTTACCCAGGAGCCCTCTCTTTGTGTTCACTTAAATGAAGTTTTAAATGTTGTCTCAATGTTATATCTGGGCAAGATTTCTCCAGACAACACTTCACGTGGCTCCAAGGCTCCTGTGTAGCTGGAAAGAAATTATTTAGTGATGAGAACAATCCAAGGACAGTTAACCTGGGGGGTGGGAGCCAGGCTGAGAGAGTGAGAAGAACCCTATCACCCTTCACCATCCCTCCGTCTGTTTATCTTTTCTCTAGAGCCTTTTCTTAAAACCATTATTTCAGAAAAGTTCATAATCTGGACCATTCTAATGCGGTACATTCTAAGCGGGAAACTGAAGACATGGAGTACACTACAGTCATTTGCCATCAAGTAGAGCCAAGCATCTGAACACTACCTTTTTTTTTTTAAAATCCTCACCCGAGGATATGTTTATTTGTTTGAGAGAGAGAGGGGGGGGGGGGGGGGGTGGAGAGAGAGATAGAGAAATGTGAGAGAGAAGCATTGATCGATTGATTGCCTTCCATACATGGGCCAGCTGGGAATCAAGCTCACGACCTAGGTGTGTGCCCTGACCAGAATTGAACCCATAACCTTTTGGTGTACAATACAGTATTCCAACCAACTGAGCCACCTGGCCAGGGTTCAACACTATCTTAGCCCTTCAATAGATCTTTGCAGATGATGAGCCCTGAGGTCAAAGAAGGTATATATAAGACCCTGAAACTTGAATTAATCCTTGAACCTTTTCAGCCTAATTAGGGCAGAGATCTGTACAGAGCCTGACAATTTCTGCCTCTGGTTTCTATCATTTAAATACAAAAAGGATTCCCATTATTAGATCGGATAGTACCTTTTAGAGTGGAAAATTTAGAAATTAAGTTTTATCTATATTGCCCAGGCTTGTATCATTATTTATGTAATTTTCTCAGCATACATTGAGCACCTAAAACATTACAAGACCTTCTGTTAGATGCTAAAGTTGGAGAGACCAATGAGACGAAGCCCCCATTCTTGGCCATTTAGAGTCTCTGGAAAAGATGAGCATCCAGCATTATGAAGTGTGGAATTAATTAATGCCAGTAAAAGACCTCCCTTTAGCACACTGTGGGAGCAGAGGGGCATAAAACCTGGCCTGGAGGTGTGGCCTCCTGAAGCACTTTCTAAGAAAAAATGGATGTCAAGCCCTGCAAGATGAGGGGGGATCATCCAGACAGAGAAGGAGGTGCTCCAAAAGGGTGAAACTTACTCTGCTTAGCCAGGGTCCCTGTGCAGTATAGCCTGGTGCAGGCCCCCGACATGAAGTTCAGCAACCTGGCTTCAAACCCAGGCCTACCTCCTATCCATAAGCCAACTCTCTGAACCCACAGCTTCCTCAGCTGTAAAGGGAAGGAAATAATTCATTAGGCATTTCACAGAATTTCATGAAAATCAAATAGAACAATTCCTGAACCGAGCCCATACCAGTCTCTCCAGAAATCTGAAGCTGGGGGAGACTGAGCCCCTCCCTGGGACACCGGGAAGCTGCTAGCTCTGGGAAAAACTCCAGTGAAGCTGAGCCCCGCCACCCACCCCATCCACCACCCCATTCCTTCAGTTAGGGTCCAACTCCTTGGAGTGGCTTCAGACAGTACCTTATTATATATGCCAAATGCTGTTTCAGGAACAAACAAACAAAGAAAAAAGACACATGAAAAAGAAAAACTCTGTTAGACACAAGAAATCAATTCTGTTTTAATTTATTTTCACTCTTCTCTTTATTTCCCCCGCATCCACCTCAAGATAATATCTACTGTCACTCTCCCTATCCCCTCTACTGGGTAAAGCCCAGGCCAGGGATCCTGGACTCCTGGCACTTAGTCACTGGTCCTGTCTGGACATGGCCACTTTCATTCTCATGGTGACAGCTGAGAAGTGCTTGCATGATAAAGTGCTTTCGCACCAATAGTATGCTTCAAAAAAAGGGCCTTAGAGTCCCTTGGGGAACACATGATCTGTGTCATGTTAGGTCCTCTTCCTAGACCATTTACAGGGAATTTTTATGGCATTTTTCAGCCTGTGGTAGAAGCTCAACAAACTCTGAATTAAGGTGCATATTTCAAAGGCAGGCAAGCACTGTTCTGTTCCATTTGCTAATTGTCTTATGCTTGTTTATTCTGCTTCCCTAGCCAGCCTGTGAGCATCTTGAGGGCATAGCTTCTAACTCTCTACTAAACCAGCAATTCCAAGCATCATAGTGAGTTCTCAGTTTAATATCAACTGGTTGGCTGAGCTCAGCATCAACCCCACCAACATGACCCTCTTTCTGAGCCAGAGGCTCTTCCCCAAGCTGACAGAAGGCATGAATGGGCTGGAGTGGGAAGACCTGAGCCTTACTCCCCACGAACAGGGCTGCGTCTCAGTTCCTGCTTCACTGCCTCTATTAGTTTCCTGTGGCTGTTGTTTCTGTAACAAAGTACTACCAACCGGGTGGCTTAAAACAACAGAAATGTATTCACTCACTTGTCTAGAGTGCTGAAGTTTGAAATTAGTATCACTGGGCAGAAATCAAGTTGTCAGCTGGGCTATACTCCTAGACATTTCAGAGGAGAATCTGTGCCTTGTCCCTTCTAGTTTCGGGTGGCTGCTGGGACTCTTTGGCTTGTGGCCACATCACTCCTGTTCATTGTCAAAATCTTCAAGTCTCTCTCTGCTCTGTCTTCACATTGCCTCTCGTGTGTGTGTGTGTGTGTGTGTGTAAACTCTCCCTTGGATTATCTCTTACAAGCACTCTTATTGTAACAGTGGAAAATTGTAACAGGGAATTGTAACCCACCCCACAATTCTTTTGACAGTGTTTCTGTAAGTGCTGATTCTGACTAATCGGTAGCTTATACATGAACAGCATGTTTGTGTAAGAATCCTAGGAACTGACTCCAAAAGATACAGACTCCAACCTTCAGGCATCCCAGCTCTGGGAGATTCGTTCACCTTCAACCATGAAGTCAAGATGACATAAAACTAGGACGACATGAATCCATGATGAGTAAACCTGGATGATGCCCACCAGACCATCACTTGCCTTATTGAAATGGCTTGTGCTTGTCTGCATATAGAGAACTTTTTAACCCCCTCACTCAATCTATTCATTCTATTCCCCTCTCCCTCTTTATAAAAACCTCTGCCTCCACTAAGAGATACAGATGGTCTTTGAGACATGAGTTTCCCAACATCCAGGTGCCCAGCACCTGAAAAATAAACCACTTTCCTTTGCATCAGCACCTGTCTCTTGAGTATTGGTTTTCATAGCAGCAGGCAGCTGGAGCTACTTTTGGTTAGTTTTTGGTGATTCCAGATGGGACAACATCGACTCTAGTAAGGCCCAGAGGGCCCAGGGTGGAGTCCCAACAGCTTGTGGCAGGCTGACCCCATGGCAGGGATTGCAGGAATTTCCCAGCAGATGCCAAGAGCTCTTTATTTCAGGGTCTCTTCCTTCTCTCCCTCTCAAGGCATCAACTGCCTTTAAACACTTTGCTGGTGAAAGGAAATGGGTAGTTGGTGGGCTGATGAGCCCAGTCTGGGTAAGTCACTTCCCTGCCTCTTAGGTTCTTTGAACCATTTGATTCCATAGGAATCAATAGGCACCCCATGGAGGTAAGCATGGCTCAGTGACCAAAACAAACAAACAAACAAAAAAAATCCCAGTTCCCCAGTCTGGGATTTGGTTACAGTGCTCTTTTTGTTTGGGTTTTGGTGGTGTTTGCTTCTCTTGTTGCATACTGCTTTTTAATTGTCTATTAGTTTTGTTCCTCCACAGGAAGTTGTCTGTTTCTGTTTGAGAGCTCTCATCTGTTTCTCCTGTCTGTCTGAAATGAAACTTTGGTTACAGTTTTTTGCTTGCTTTCTTATCTTTTGGGGACTCAGTTTGATCTCTGCTGTTTTGTATATACCAGGAATCTTCTCTCTGCTGTTTGGACTGTGCCACTTGGACCTTGTGAAAAGTCATTCGTAGTACTGGTTAGTGTGAGATCATGTCTCTGCTGTTTGGGCTTCATGCCATTTGGACCTCATCAGGTTCATTTGGAGTAATGGTTTGTGTGACATAAGATTCTAAGGCTAGTCCCAGTCCCTCTTTGAAGCTTTGTCTTTGCTTTAGATTTTGTTTTTGTTTCTGTTTTGAAAAGGAGAAGTCCATTTCAATTCCATCAGAGAGTCCATTAGGTCACATTTTAGACTAATTAGAACTGTTTGCTAATGATTTAGTAAATGGGATAAGATCTCTAATGTGCAAGCTTTCATGTTGTTACATCATAAGGATTCTACTCAGAAAGTATTTAAATTGATGGTTTAAAGAAGACCAAAGATTTCACTGCCCTCTCAGACAGTAGAACTCAGGGATAAAAGGAAAAAAAAATGAGTTTGTTAAGCACTTTGAATTCTCCTTCTGGAGGTCAGGGGCTGTAGTCCTGGGAACAAGCTCAAGGCTGATATGTCCCCCACTTCTTCTCCAGCCTTCTCGAAGTTGTCAAGGGCACTAAATAATGAAATAGCTCACTATTGAGCACACTAAAGGAATGCAGTAATCACCAAGACTAAAAATATGAGTGGACTTGTCAATGGAGAAAAAACTTCCTAAAAATTATGAAACGTATTCATAAATTTGTCAATCTAAAAAATGTTAATTATTCACTTTTAGTTGTCACTAAAAATGGAAATTCTAATTAAGTTGGGGAAGAACATATGGTTTTGGTAATAAAAGGTATAAATTATGGCAATACATTTTGAAGGAAATAGAATTGATAGTAGGTCATGCTAAAGTTGGTTATTTCCGGATGAGTTAAAAGGGCAAACTAAAAGGGACTAGGAAAGTTGCAGAGAGCCTGTGTAAGTTTAAGAGGGTCTGTACATGTTGAAGAAGGATTATGTAGAGGGAAGAAACAAAAAGAAAATAAATTGATGAAGTAAAAAATAGGGAGAAAGGATAAAGAAAAGTGACATACAGGAAGAAAAGACATTGGAGAAGGAATCCTAAAAAAGGGAAATGGAAATAGGAAAAAAGAATTAGGAAAGAAAAAGAAAGGCACATAGGTAGATGGTAAAGCCAAATGATAATTTCAGTGACAAATGAAAAAACCAAAAGCTCCCTTTGATTTCCCAAAACCAATTGTTATTTCTCAACAGAAACCCTAGGTACAATTGACAGTGGGGAACAAATTAATTGATTTCTTGGTCTGATATACTTTCATTTGTAATTCTGATTGCTATCTTAAAATGTTGTTACAAAAAAAAAGCAAATTCCTTTGTCAGTTACATTGTAATCAGGCTTATAACTATGTCATTTTAAGTAATTTTTTTTTGTCATTTAGAGACAGTCATTGTTTTACAATGCAAAAATGTTACATTCCCAACTTATTCTAAAATATGAGTTTCTGAGAATAAATTTTCAGATCATACCTTTGAAATAGATGGGGATTTGTAGGGCTCTGGGAAATGACTGTGTTTGTGGAGATGCAGGCAGATAATGCGGATAAACAGAAATAGATTGTGGGACAGACTGAGGATAATTATTGTTCTTGTGACTTTGTTCAAAATATTGCTAATTTTTTTAAAAACCTTTTTTTATTTCTTAGAGCAATTTGGTAAATTGTAACAATACTAAGGATTTATGCTTTTCTCCATACTTAATCCCTTCGGAATTTAAAAAAATCTTAATGAGTGAGTATTATTATTTTTATGGCAATATATTTGCACAAATTCAATAGAAGTCTGATTTCTTCTAGTTTCCAACTGTGGTTTTATTAACCAAAACTTTGGCTGGAATATCATACCTGAGAGAGACATGCTTAGTCTCTGGATGTCATCAAAAAGCTTTAAGGAATAAATATTGGCTTTGAAAGTCAATAAAAGCCCTTTGGAGAAATGGCTCAGTACCTCACTTATTCATATGGTTCATGACAGTCTTTCCTGGGAGATGGAAAGCAGAAACCTCAAGACATTTTGGAGACCTCAAGAACTTGAAGGCTTTACTCAAGTCTGTAGGTATTGCAGGCAAAGCCTATGGCAGCATTGTGGCTTGGCTTCAAAGTTTCAGGGCTAATTAAAGCTCAATCTAAAAATTTCTTAAGACATTCCAGCAAAGCAGATTTTTAAAAGCCTATGTGATCAATTGCTATTCCTGTTGTGTTTATGCAAAAAAATCAGGCCAAATTGAAACCAATCTTAATATGGTACATGAATTGGCCTTGATTTGGCTCTTTGATAAAAATGAGAGTGATTTTAGGGAAAAAATTATGTTTCAATAGAATCTATCATACACAGTTATGAATATTAAACTCTAGGTCAGTGAACTGTCTGTAAAATTTTATTTTTTACCTATGATCTAGACTGAATCCTGAATTTTTCTAGTTTTCTGAAATGTTTTGACTACAACCATCTAATTTCCATAGAAATGGAAGAAAAATTGACAGTGCAGATTTGTAACAGTGGAAAATTGTAACAGTGGAAAATTATAACAGTGGGAAATGTTAACCCACCCCACCATTCTTCTGATGTTTTTTCTTTAAATTATGGCTCTGACTAATATGTAGCTTGTAGATGAACAACATGTTTGTACAAAAATCCTAGGAACTAACCACTCAAAAGATGCAGACTCTGACCTTTAGGAATCAAGCTCTGAGAGATATGCTGACCTTCGACTGTGGAGCCAGGGTGACATAAAGCCAGGATGACATGAAGCCAGAATAACTTGCACCCAGAATGACTAAGTCAGGATGATGCATACCAGAACATCACTTGCCTTATTGGAATGGACTGTGCTAGTCTGCATGTAGAGAACTTTTCAACCTCCATCCTTGATCTTTTTGTTCTGTTCCCCTCTTCCTCCTTACAAAACACTGCCTCCACTGAGAGGTGGAGATGGGATTTGAGACCTGAGTGTCCCACCACGCAGGTGGCCAGCACCTAAAAATAAACCACTTTCCTTTACATCAGCACCTGCCTCTTGAGTATTGACTTTTGTAGTGGCAGGCAATAGACGCTACTTTCAGTTATATTATGATGGCATTTAGGACCTGCTTAGGAAAATTCCGGATAATCACCGTGTCTCAAAATCATTAACTTAATCATATTTGCAAATGTTGTTTGTGGCAAAAACGGCACCAGGCATTGGACCAGTGAGGTCAGATGGACCTTGGTTCAACAACCTTGGTACTTGAGTTCTAGCTAGGAATGAATTCAGAGCCAAGGCTCAAGCTATAAGAGTAAGTTTATTTGGAAAGTTACAGAGGTAGAAGAGCCGTAGAAGAAATGACTTCAGGCAACAAGTTACAGAGGCAAAAGAGGGGCCTTTGGAGCTTCGAAGAGAGGAAGGTAATGATAACACTCTGATGTAGAAGAAGAGAGGGAGAAGAAAGGCATGGGCATGCACCCTAGAGGAAGAGGGCTCTGGGTCCTCCGTCCTCAGAGCTGTTAAGGATGGAGATTTTAAGGAAGGCCGCAGGCAAAAATCTCAGTAGACTATTTGTAAGCTTTCCAGCTGTCCTTTCAGGGGCATGGTCTCTGCTGATTGGTTGGTGCCAGGGTCGGGGGTCATTAGTCAATATAGCTGGCCCTGAGGTCAACCTTGGCATTGCTTGTCTGCTTTTGCTGTGTTTTGGGGCCTGGAACTCAAACACAACTGAGGCCTAGATATATTTGATGCGGGTCAGAACCTCATTGTCCTGGGGGCTTAATGTTTAAGGGCTATTCTCGGGCTCCTTTGTTCATTTCTCCTCTATGGGGACCTAACCCACATGACTAACAACATGCCAAGGGCACAAGGGTCAAGGGACTATCCAAACCACATGAACAGCAATATGAAATGTCAGGGATCTAAACCAAATGACCATTGATATGCTAGGGGAGGAAAGATCACCCTGGGGGTGAGGTCCTTGTTTTTCCACTTTTTCGCACTGTGAGGCACCTGGGGCTTTCTGCCTCGGTGACCTTCTGTACCTGGCCCATCATCCTTGCTCTGGTCATGCCTGTTTAACTGACTACCATACAAAACACCTTTTTCTAAACAAGGAAACATTCACAGGCTTTCGAGGTTAAAACCTGATGTTGTTGGGGTATACTCTTCGTTTACTGCACCAGACCTCACAATCTCTTCTGATCTTGAACAAGTGTCCAAGTGTCCTAGAGTACCCTCTCTGAGTCTCTGTTATCACTTCTGTGGGCCAGGGATGATTTTTATGCATCCTCTACTTCCTCACAGAGTGGTGGTGACAACTGAGAGGTAATATATATACTGAAAGCATTTTCTAAGCTATAAAGCCCCACACAAATGCAAGATGATATTATTGCCCTGGGAGAGTGGTAAGTTCAGCACTTGAAAAAACTACCAGATTTAAAACATGTGAGGGAATAGAAAACCAATGTTATTCAAAAACCTCATTTACACCCCACACCAAAGCCTCCCGCCCTCCTTACCTCCACTCTCCCCTGTGGCTACAGGGGTATGAAAGAGGCCTGTTTTGGGGTGGCTTTGTGGCCTGAAAACAAATCATTCTGCACAGCTTGTTTCCAAGTCCAATAAGCCAGAAGGAATTGGTAGAGAGATTTAACGATATGTATTTCAAGAAAAAGATGAAAATGTGTCTACTTTTAGGAGACATAGTAAAAATGCCTCAACCCCACAATAAACTTTGCAGTGAAGATGCATAGAGAGGAAACATATAACACAGCCGGGCAGTAATGTCTCATTTATAGGGAAGCACTCTCAGAGATCTACTAGTGTTTGCCCCTGCACATGGCCAATAGCATAGCCTCTGCTAACTGTGGGATCTCACCCTCCAGCTACTTCCAGCCTCTGCAGGAACCTGCTGGTGCCTGACCCTTAGCCTCCCTTTGAAGTCCCTATAAGATATGCCTACTGAAACAGTTCAAAGACAAGTTATACCGGGGCTGGGAAACTACAGTCTATAGACCGAATTCAGCTGGCTTCTTGTTTTCCTTTTCTCTTCTTCTAGGGATTTGGAATCATATTTCTTATACCTAATTTCAGCACACCCTGCATCATTAGCCTACATAGCATGTCTGCTCTGCCGGGGAATGGAGAAAGGAAGTCCTTCCTAGCCGGCTTCCTCCTCCTTCTCCGCTCTCTATTCTCTACCCACCAGTGCAGTCTGCATGCAAACTTGAACTGGCTCGGCTGAGTTTGTCCCGCATTTCCTGTGTCCCTATGTCCCGGCTGCCTGGTCTCTGGGCCCGCCTGGCCTCTGGGTGAGTTTTTGACTCAGTCCTGAGGGCTCCAGTCTGCTCCCAGCGGGAACCGGCCAGGTAGAGGGTTGGGAAGCAAGGCATTTGCATTCCACTTCCCAGGGCTGTTCAGATTTTAGCTGCAATTCTTCCGACAAATCCTTATCAGTGATGCCCATGGCAAAGTCTGTGGTGACTTTGTTCATTCTTATTAGCTCTGCGCAGATTAGCTCTTCACAGTACTCGGCTGGTTCATACCAATTCCTGATAAATATTTTGACTGATTTTCTCACGTGGGGATGGTTGGGGACTGGGGCTAGGATAAGGTGGAGGGCTATGAGGAGAGGGGTACTGGCAAGGGGAAGGAGAGAAAACTGTGGACAGGATCGCATCTGGGCTATGAAATATTCATTACATGCCTGCAAGAGCAGGGTGAACACTGTTTCACCAGGAATAGAGTCTCAACCCAGGCAGCTCTTTGAAATGCACCAGCCCAGGCAGGCTGGGAGCTGCCCCTGCTGAGAGTGGCCCCCCTCTGCAGGGGAGGCTTCTTAGAGAAGGGGACAGACAAAGTTAAAAGGAAAAAAGAACAAACTGGCTCACTTGGGCTTTACTGTCCTCCTTGGTCCTTCCTTTCTCACCTGCTCTTCAGGAACAGATTTTGATGGGGGAATGCTGATGTTCCAGGTGAACCTTGCTCTCCCTGCACTGGGTTCCTTTCTCCCTCACAGCTGCAAAAGCTTTCCCGAGAACTCCAGCACATCCTTCCTCTCCTTTCCATGAACTCCAGCTCCCTTCTGTGAGGATTTCAGACAAGTGGTGATCAGAATTTTGTCACTGTTTCCTGTGTTTCCCAGCTAGACTGAACCCTGCTTAAAGACTTACACTCAGCCGCCTCCCAAGTTCCTAGCACAGGACTGGGCACATGGTAGCTGTTGGAAACACCTTCGCTGAATTAAATATGCCCCAGTCCCTTGGCTGGTTGACTAGCAGCTGCCGCACAGTGCAAACATCAGTAAATGATGTCTGCATTCTTTTTTTCTTTTTTCTAAACCTAGATGAAGCTTCTCAATTTTTCTTTCTTTGTAAAAAGATTTTATTTATTTATTGTTAGAGAGAGGGGAAAGAAGGGAGAAAGAGAGGGAGAGAAACATTAGTGTGTGTTTGCCTCTCACGTGCCTGCAACTGGGTACTAAACCAGTGACCCTTTGGTTTGCAGACTGGCAGTCAATCCACTGAGGCACATCAGCAAGGGTTCAATTTTTCTTATACAAGCCTCCAGACAGCCTCTTCCAGTCAAAACAAACTGACAAGGAGACAGACACCTATTTCCCTGGTTCCCTGGTATCCCCCTGTAAGTTCCTTGCAATCAGACACTACCTTTATATTCTAAGAGGCTGGTTTGGTGCCCCACATGAAATATGTATTTGGAAATGAAATAGATGACTATTCCTCTTCCTAGACATACAAGTGTGTGTTCTAAACCATCCAAGAACCTACAAGGGAACGCTATCCCACAGCTTTCTGTAGGTATCTGGTCAAGGCTTACCCTCTTAACAATTCTTTACCATGTCTAAATGATATCCTACAGGCTACAGTGTAAATATACTTCTGGGTGTCTCACCCATAAGAGATGAAAGCCATATGCTTTGAGAAGTGGAGACCTCTGTCCTCACTGCCCAGAAGTTTAAACTGTGGTGCCCAGCACTTCATTCTGGAAAGACCCAACTCATACTAACATGGGTCCTCTCGTTCCAGCCCCCCAAAGAGACCAGCTATACAACCAGAAGGCCTGGAGACTCCTGAAGGCCCTCTTTTGCTGCAGCCACAGTTTGCTCATTAGCCTTTTGCCAGATTTCTCTCCTCACTGGTAGCCCGCAGCGCTTTGATTTGTCCTCCTGTCACCAGGACTAATGTTGATGGCAGTACCCCCCTGGGGCGTCAGACTCTCCAGCCACCTGCCAGAGGCCTCAGGGAAATAGATGAGCAACTGACCTGCAAAATAAATACCAGGCTTCCAGGTTCTGATAAAGATTAAATATTGAAGGAGTCATTTCAAATGAATATATAAAAGCAAGTGGAAGAATCCTTTTAGACACCGGCAGAGTGAAATACAGGCAAACAAAGAGAGATGCCTTCGGAGAAGTTCAATGGCAGGGAAGTTGGAGGCTCAGAATGCAATCTGCCCACAAATACCCCAGCTTCAGGAAACATTCCAAACCATTCATCCCTGCTTCTTCCCTCCCCCACCCAGATAGTGGAGAGGAGAACGTGCTAAGCTCCAAAGGCTGCCTGCCAGTGTGATGCTGAAGTCAGCTCTGCTGACGCTGGCCCATCCGACCGAGGGAGAAGCCCCATTACTCAAAACCATCTGCCTTTGGCGTGGGGCAGCCAAGAGCCAGGATTCTTGGCGGGGATGGGGCTGTAAGGCCCAAAGGAGAGTGGTACTGGGGAAGAGCAAGGTCAGGCATTGCCGCCACAGAATAGGGGTGGAGAGAGGAGCCAAAAGTCGGCAGATGGAGCCAGTGTTCCTTGAGCCTGGGGCAGCACACGTTTCAGAAACTTGTGCAGATTGATTGCATATCCAGAAACCCAAATAACTGGAATATCCCCTCTGGACTCAAAGGGTACTTGAGCTGGAAGGGGACAAGTGGGAGATGGAATCCAAGGGGAGAGGAAATGCCAACCTACCTCATGTCTACAGTGGGTCTGGTACTTTACAACCATGTCTCACTGCCCCCTTCTGAGAGCCCTGTGAGATGGGCATTGCTATCCACACTTCACAGAAAGGAGGCTGGAGTACAGGAATGAATGGCCACAAGGTATTGTGTAGAGAGAAAAAGGGAAGTGTGTGGGCTGTGCTCCCACAACAGCCTGGGCACTGTGCAGATTCTTTATCTAGTTCATTGATTCCTCACAACCCTGGCTGTGGGGACTCAGTGACCCCATTTTTACAGATTAGGCAACTGGGACTCAGCGAGGTTGAGAGTATGCAGTTTCAAAGCAGCGGTCCCAATTATGTATGGCTCCCAACTGCATTCTCCCTCTAATAGGGATGATTTGTAGACAGCCTTAGGGGGATGGGAGGATATATTAAGTGTCACTGAGTTTTAGGTGGAGCTTGCAACTTGGTTTGAGACTTAGAAACTGAGCTTTAAATGGATTTGTATGCAGGAGGCAAATTGGGGGATCGGCTCTCTTTATCCTCTTCTTCAAGCAATGACAGCAGTCCAGCCAGCTTCCAGGGCCCTAACTCTCTGGTCTATGTAGTCAACAGGTGGCAGGGCTCTAAGCCCAAATTTTTTTGTGGGAGAGCCTCTCACCACAGTTCATGTGCCTCCTCTAGTCTACCAGAAGCTAGCTTCAGGACATGCTGATTGCATAACTCCAGGGGGCACTGTTCACATGGAACACAATCTGCACTGACCATCACGGCTGCCCAGACACAGCCCAATCCCCCAGCCCCATGTTCCTCAAGAGCACTGCTCTTTCCACTTACATAGTATAAGAGAAAAGGGGTGCCTAGTACAAGTGGCAAAAAGGGTAACTTCAAGTGTATTTTGACCTTTGGGATTCTGAGTGAGCCTCAAGTGGGTAGGCAGGGAGTAGGCCTTAGAGCCATAATAATCACCCTCATCAAAACAAATATTTTGGTCCAGATCAACAAATATCAATTACCTGTTCGGAGCCACATTCTGTGCTAACCACTGAGTATCCAAAGATGAACAGGGCAGCCCTGGCCAGGTGGCTCAGTTGATTGGAGTATTGTCCTATGAGCCAACAGGTCAGGGATTCAATCCCCAGTCAGGGCACATACCTAGGTTGCAGGTTCTATGCCCTGTTGGGGCACGTACTGCAGACAACTGATTGATGTTTCTCTCTCTCTCCCTTTCTCTCTCTCTCCCCCCTCACCCCCTGCCCCACCTTCCTCTCTCTCTAAAACCAATAAAACATCCTCAGGTGAGGATTTTTTTAAAAAAAAGATAAACAAGGCAGTCCTTGCCCTCAAGAGGTCCACTCACTCTCTGGTGAGGCAGACAGACACAAATTGTCAGCATGATCTGTAATGAAAATAAGTTAATTGTCTCAGTAAATCAATATTTCCTCTCCAAAGCACTCTCCTGTCCATTTTGCATTCCATTCACACACAGAGTAGTTGTTATTCCCATTCTGGGTCAAGAGCCTAATGAAGTTGTGGGACCTGCCCAAAGCCATCCAGCAGTTGGTGGCATCCCTGGCTGCAGCAATGGGGATAGGTCTCCCCAATCTGCCCTGGATCCACCTACTGCACTGGCCATGCCTTAGGCTGACAGCTGCCTGGTGATTCCACAGAGAGCCAAGAGCCTGCTCTTGGTCCCTGCAGACCCTGCAGGGCTCCTACAAGCCAAGTCACTGACCTAGCAATTGCAACAGAGAAGGTCTGTTGAGTGAGCGCAGAATGAAGTGTCCAGAACAACTCCCATCTCCCGGCCTCTCCTCCCTCCATGCTATTGTTTCCTTGAGCACAGGGCAATTTAGCTAGTATATTTTGCATCAGTCTAGCAATTTTTTATATTAACCCTACTTGGGCATTCTTGGAGCTTCCTCTCCTTCTCTAACGCCACCTCTCCTAAGTGCAGGAGGCAGTGGCAGGTGACACCTGGAGCCAGTTCTATTCAGCTGAGAGACTGGCCCACTCCAAGCCCAACTCCATTAGTGTGAAGCCTCATGGCTATAATAGCTGGTTGAAACTTTTGTTAATTAATACATTTGCATTGCTTCCAATTTTTTTTTAATCCTCTCCAAAGGACATGCTTATTGATTTCAGAAGGAGGGGAAGGGGGGAGAGAGAGATGGAGAGAGAGAGAGAAAGAGTGACAGAGAGAGAGATAGAGAGATATAAATCAGTTGCCTCCCATATGCACCCCAACAGGGAACCTGCAACCCAAGCATGTGCCCTGACTGGGACTCAACCCATAACCTTTTGGTTTATGGGATGATGCTCCAATCAACTGAGCCACACTGGCCAGTGTGCTTCTAAGCACTTTTCCTGCAGATATGATGAAGCCCATTTCACAAAGGCAGAAAAAGTTGCACAACTGTTACTTGACACCTGGATGCTGCCTATTGATTTCCACCTCCAGTTTTTCTCCACTCTTCCTTCCATCTTTCCCAAGAGAAAGAGCAAACTAACCAAGCAGAACAAAGGCCTTAGGGCCCAATGTAGTTCTGAGGGCCCCCTACCTGTGATGCCAGGTTAGATGGCTTAGTGAGTACTCTTCACATGGAAGTCTTTGGATCTTGGGGGATGGGGCAGAGAAAGAGGAGTGGGTGAGTACTGAAGGACCTAGGGCAGCGAGTCCAACTTACAGTTCTGCCAATGCAATATCAGCCCAACTTGAGGATGCTAATACTCCAACATTCAATTTTAGTCACACTCTCCCCCTCCCTCCCTCCTCTGCTCTCTCTCACTCTCTCGCCTTTTCTCTTTCTCCTTTTTCTTTCCCCGTAATAAAAAGATGAGAAAAACGACGGGTTCATTATGATAATTTGAGATCCCTTGCACAGGATGAGGACATGCCAGGATTTGCGGATGAACAAAAGGGAAGTTCGAAGAGTCTGAAAATTACTGCATGCCTATTAAAAATCAGCCCAGCTGAAGCAGTCCTGACTAGCAGAGAGGCCTGTAGCTCCAGGGAAGTGGTACTTAAGGGAATTTGCAATTAAGAGAAGCTTGGAGCCTTGCCACAGATTGCTTCCCTTGCCTTTCCTTTTTATTATTTAAAAAAGAATCACAAGGCAGAAACCTAAATGGAAGATGACAATAATGTAAGGTGACAGATGCCAGTTTGGCAGAAAACATCAGGAAGACCAAGTTACTTACCTGTAGCATCCACACTGCTGCCACATGCTCAGCACTCCATCGTGGTCTGGAAGGCAGAGTCTTGGTGGTTGTCCAGGGAGAGCTGTCCAAATTCCTGAGAACGAGGCTCAGCATCCAGGTCCCTCCAGCCCACCCTGGGTAAACATGGGCATCTGCAGACAGGAGCCCCAGCCCCAGCAGGCATGCCTGCTCCAGGAACCCTGCCTACTCCAGCTGTCAGGTAGGGGTGGGGAGCTGCCACCGCTCAAGCCAGCCTGTCCAGAGACTTGGCAGCCCGGTCTGCCAGGAGCCACATCAATCTTTGAAGAAGGCTGATGACTGTTTTCAGAAGCAATTGACACTGGGGTCCACGAGAGATGGTTTGTAACTAAGGGTTGGGACACTCAGGAGAAATAGGAGCTGCTTGTGGTGGTACGCTTGCCAAGTTAGCACTCACTCCTATAGGGATTTCCAAGCTAGATAGACAGCAGAATCCTTTGGGCTTCTTTATCAAAATCTAGATTCCTAGGGCCCCACCCCTCTTCAGATATCTTGATTCAGAGGAGCCTGTGTAGGACCCATATATCTGTGTGGTCTTTTTCCAAAACTCCCCAAATGATTGTGATGTGCAGATAGGTTTGAGAACCAGTGGCCCATGTGTCAGGATTGGGAGGTGTTCTCTCCTGAAAAACTCCCCCACTGCTGCCTCTGCTGCCATAGTGCCTCCTTCTCTGGGGTAACACTAGGTTAAAACAGAGATCCCACGACATCTTGATTAACCTTCTAGATCCTTTCACTGCAGCATCTAACTGAAACTGGCATTGCTGGGAAAAGGTGTGTGTGCCTGTGTGTGTAGCAAGGGAAGGGGACTGACCACAAGTGATGCAGCAGAACACTGATACACACTTATCTCCCATCCCTGTGCAGCACCCTGGCCTCCCTGATCTGATTCACTGTCACTTTGTTAGTTCCAGCTTAGTCATCTGTTTGTCACGTCTCCCTCTGAGTGTGCCTGGTCCTCTTCTTGGTATCAATTTTTAATATCTAACCTTAGCCACGGCATCATATAGCACTTCATGGTTTATAAAATAGTTTTCACTTGCATCATTTTATTTCATCTTTATGGTATCTGCTATGGGCTAAAGTTTGTGTGCCCCCCAAATTCATATTTTGAAGTTGTAACCCTGTTATGATTGTATTAGGAAGTAGGAAATTTGGGAGGTGCTTAGTTCATGAGGGTGGAGCCTTCATGAATGTGATTAGTGCCTTATAAAAGAGGCTCCAAAAAGCTCCCACACCCTTTGTGCGATGTAAGGACACAGCAAAAGACTCATCTATGAAACTGTCAGTCAAGATGGCGGCATAGGCAAACATGGCTTGCCTCCTCACACAACCACAGCAAAAATTACAACTAGACTACAAAACAAATATTACCCAGAATTATCAGAAAATTGAGCTGTATGGGAGTCTGACAAACAAGGAATTAAAGAAGTCACCTTCATCCAGACGGGGAGGAGGCACAGAGGCACAGAGACGTGGAACGGATGGTCTCACACCCATGTGTGGTGGATAAAAATTGGGAGGGAATACCTAGGGAGTGAGGGATGCCAGCTCCATACAGGACCATGCAGCCCAGGGTTCCAGTGCCAAGAAGACAAGTCTCCATAACCTCTGGCTGTAAAAACCAGTGAGGGTTGTGGTGGTGGAAGAAATTGCAGGATTCTTAGGAATCTCCTCTTAAAAGGCCTGCAGTGGACTTAAGACTTATGCAGACCCACTGCCTCTGGATTTCAGCACTGGGGCAGCAACTAGAAGGGCACCAGTGGCATATGGGGAGAAACACAAGTGTCTGGCATTGCAGTAAGTGCCAGGACAATTTCCTTCTGGACAAAACTCCAGAGATCAGGCAGCAGCAGTGTCCCCTTCTTGAGCCCTCCCCAACACAGTCCACAGAGAGGTGACACCATATTAGAGACTCCATCAACTTGGTTTACACAAGGTGCCCAACCCTGGCAATTACCTAAGGCTCCACCCCATCCAACTTACAGATACACTTTTCTACAAAAGTCCACACTACTAAGACAAGGAATGAAAGCAGCCCTACCTAATACATAGAAACAAACAAAACGAGGCTGTGAAAAATGAGGAGACAAAGAGGTATGGCCCAAATGGAAGAACAAAACAAAACTCCAGAAAAAGAACTAAACAAAATGGAAATAAGCAATCTTTCAGATGCAGTGTTCAAAACACTGGTTATTAATGCTCAAGGAACTCATTGGCTACTTCAACAGCATTAAGACTACCCAGGCAGAAATGAAGTTTACACTAAGTGAAATAAAGAAAAATTTACAGGGAACCAAGAGTGGAGTGGATGAAGCTAAGAATCAAATCAATGATTTGGAACATAAGGAAGAAAAAAATATTCAATCAGAGCAGCAAGAAGAAAAGGAAATCCAAAAAAAGCAAGAATAGGCTAAGGAACCCTGGGACAACTTCCAACATACCGACACTCAAATATAGGGGTGCTGGAAAGAAAAGAGAAAGAGCAAGAAATTGAAAACACTTTTGGAAAAATAACGGAAGAAAGCTTCTCTAATTTGGTGAAGGAAATAGACATACAAGTCCAGGAAGCACAAAGTGTCCCAAACAAGATATATGCAAAGAGGACCACACCAAGACACATCATAATTACAATGCCAAAGGCTAAAGGTTAAAAAAAGAACCTTAAAAGCAGCAAGAGAAAAGCAGATAGTTACCTACAAAGTAGTTCTATAAGACTGTCAACTGATTTCTCAAAAGAAACTTTGCAGGCTAGAAGAGACTGGCAAGAAGTATTCAAAACGATGAAAAGCAAGGACGTACAACCTAGATTACTTTATCCAGTAAAGTTTCATTTAGAACTGAAGGACAGATAAAGTGCTTCCCAGACAAGGTAAAACTAAAGAGTTCATCATCACCAAGCCACTATTATATAAAGTGTTAAAGAGACTTATTTAAGAGACAGAACAAGATCAAAACTATGAACATTAAAATGGCAATAAATTCACAACTATTAACAATTGCCTCTAAAAAACAAACTAAGCAAATGGGTAGAACAGAAACAAAATCATAAATACGGAGATCATTGGGGTGTTATCAGTTGGAAGGGGGAAGGAGTAGAATAGGGGAAAAGATGCAGGGATTAAGAAGTACAAATTGGTAGGTACAGGATAGACAGGAGGGTTTTAAGAACAGTATAGAAAATGGAGTAGCCAAAGAACTTTTACGCATGACCTAAGGACATGAACTAGGCGGGTATTGCTGAAGGGAATGGGGGGGGTACTAGGTGGAGGAGGGCAAAGGGGGAAAAATTGCGACAACTGTAAAAGTATAATCAATAAATTATATTTTAGAAAAGACTCATCTATGAACCAGAAAACAAGCCCTCACTACACAAATCTGTCAACAAGTTGATCTTGGGCTTCCAGCCTCTAGAACTGTGAGAAATAAATTTCTGTTGTCTACAGTATTTTGTTACAGCAGCCCAAATAGACTAAGACAGCATCTGTAGGGAAGTTTGCAAGTCTCCATTTCACAGGTGAGGAAACAGGTTCAGAAAGGACAAGTAACTTGCCGAGGACACAAGACAGGTAAGGATGAGGCAGGATGGGCCTGCCTCTAAATTCTGTGTTTTCTCCAAAGACATGTGCAGGCAGGCGTTCAATGAGCAAGGCTCTGGGCAAAAGCACTCTGCAGGCTGGGAGGCCCTATTTATCAGGGTCGGGGTTGGCATTCGCCCCTAAGTAACCAGAGGTAGGTCTTATGTCCTCTCTCAAGGGGACAATAATATTAGGGGCCTTCAAGCTCTTGTCTTGTTCAGAGGAGATTAGCCTCTTGTCACAACCTATAAGCCTTATAAAGATTCTCAACTCATGTATTTGGTTTCTGAAACCATGGGGCACAAATGGCTACTCCTGGCAAAGTGACACCTCTTGGGCAGAGGGGAGGAGAGAAATTCAGGGTGAGGCAGGCAGCTGCCCCCTGCTCCTGACCATGGCTGCTTCCTTAGGGAGCTAGGACCCAGGCATGGGGCCAGAGCACACACATGTACAAGCATATGCCTGCATGTGCACACACACACACAGGCCAGGCTCCTGGATCTCAGGCATGAAGGCTTTCCCCTTGCCATACAAGAATCTCTGCAAGGCAAAGGCTCAGCTCCCCTCCCGGGGAGAGGCTCAAAGAGACCCCAGGCTGCTGAACTCCATGCCCTGGGAATGGGGGACATTGTCCTGGACTAGTACCAGAGATTGGCTAATGTGTAGAACAGCTGGCTCCACTGGGAACTAGAGGTCCTGGACTGAAACCCACCTCTGTGCCTTGTCAGCTGTGAGGCCTTGCAGTGGCTGCCTAACCCCTTTCTGCTTCAGCTTTCTCAATTGAAAATTGTTGTAGTTATGCTAAAACATTCTTTCAAGTCCAACACAATGAGTCTGACTTCTTGATAGCCTCTCAATAAAAAATAACAGCTAATATTTATCGCATCAGCTCCGCATACTAAGTGTTTTGTGCAAACCAAGCTCATAATGAGAAGAAGCTTTTATCAAGCCTAGTTAGCAGAGAGAAAACAAGTTGAGAGCAGCTAAGTAACTTACCCTATGCCAAATGGCTGCCGGGTGGCAGAGTGGGGACTCCAGGGTTCCCGGTCTTACTTAACCACCATGCTACATATTTTTTAAAAACTACTTAGGAGAAGTAATTATTTATTTCTCTTCGAAATAATAGTCCACTTCACAGAAATAAAATTAGTTTAGGTAAGAGGCAAAAAAGTTGTAATTGAATTAAATTCAATGCTACCTTTCAACCAGGAGCACTGTTGAAACACACAGCTGGGACAAGACAGGCTATCCCAGGAGATCTTGCAATGCTTTTGTTCACAAGCCTCTTCTACCAGAGTCTATGGTGGATGCCTTTGCTTTTACTAACCAGCAGCCAATCAGCCTTGTTTTGGGGGAAAGAACTCCAAGTTCTATCTACGTAATCACTTTTACCTCTGCTTTGAATGTAGCTGGCTCCACGGAGCAGGGGAGCGGGTGTCAAGTAACCCTGGAAAGGTCAGTCATTTCCTTGGTTACAGTGATGGTTTTGGAGATGTTCCTGTGACCTGGACAGATCCAATAATATGAAAGACATTTAAAAAAAAAATCATGAGCCTGTTGAGAACTCTTTTCTCTCTCCGTGACATTGGACGTAGTCCTGGCAAGATGTCGGCTAGGGCTGAGACTAGTCATCTTCTTACCGCCTACATCCTGACTGAGAAGGAAGCTTACATGAAAGAGAGCAAGGCTGTTGGATGGAAATGCCACTCACCCCTGAATCTGGCCATTCCTGCGAACCTACATCTACCCTCTGGAATTTTCGGTTATACATGCCAATAAATTCCTCTCTTGATTTTAAGAAGACTTGAGTCTTGTGGTCTGTCACTTGCATCCAGTAAGAGACCTAACTGATACATGAAAAAGCAGAATTGAAAGGAGTCAAGTCCAATTATCTGGCTTCAGCTCCCATCCTATTGGGAGGTGAGCCACTTCCAAGGTGAAATCTCCATTCTAGGAAAGACCACAATCTGCCTGACATCTCCGAGGGTCCCTGTTCCTCTGAACTGAGGGGGTGCCTGGGCTTTGCCTGACAACAGAGGCCACATCTGGGGCCATGGGGACAACTGAGTTGAGTCGACTAAAAGCCCAAGAGTTGGTTGTGAACAGCCCTTCCTTCTCTCAGATGCTGAGACATTGCTGCTGCCCTGGGCAGGGCAAGTGTGTCCACAGCAGCGTCCTTGCCCACCCAGCCACTGCTCGAAAAGACAGGACTAGGGAACTCTCCTGGAAGGCAATTTTACATAAATTAATTTATAAATGTGAATTCATATATGCTATGGGCTGAATTTCATCCCACTGCCCCAAAATTTGTATATTGAAAATTTAACCCCCAGTACCTCAGAATGTGACTGCATTTGGTGACAGTCCTTTTAAATTGGTTATTGCAGTAAAATGAGGCCATATGGGTGGGTCCTGGTCCAATATGACTGGTGTCCTTGGGGGAAGAAAGCTTTGGGGCATAGACACACACAGAGCAAAGGCCATGTGAAGACACAGGGAGGAGGTGGTCAGTTGCAAGCCAAGGAGAGAGGTTTCAAAAGAAAGCAACTCTGAAGGTACTTTGATCTTGGATTTTCAGCCTCCAGAACTGTGAGAAAATAAATTTGTTTTTTAAGCCTCTATGCCTGTGACATTTTGTAATTGGCAGCCCTAGCAAATAAATACAAGACATAAATTAATTGCATAAATAGCTATATAAATATTAAAATAAAAATCCTTTAAAATATGTGTATACATGATGCACATGTATGTGTATGTACACACATGCATATGTGTGTATATATATACATGTGTATACACATGATGCATGTGTATGTCTATATATACTTATGTCTATATCTAGAACTCTATCTATGTATATACTCTTGCATGAAAACGTCACCTTTTTTTCTCCATTGTCACAGAATAAGATCTGAATCCTGGAATTCGTGGTTCTCCTTTCCTCCTCAGCACACACCACTCCAGCACTCCTCAGCAGCCTAGCTTCACCATCACCCACCGCCTCACCATCTCCCAAACAGGTCACTCCTTGGCACACGCCATCCTGGGAGTCCTTGTGTCTGCCTGCCCACAAAAACAACGAATGAACTTGTGCCCACCCTGCCAAGCTGTAGAAGCTCTCATCATCTTTCCATGAAGAACCACAGTCACTTCCTCTTCTATTCTCTTCCAGCACTTTGTACACACCTTTAGTAAAACATGTATTCCATTGTGTGGTAATTACTCATTTATGGGTTTGTCTCCCAACAACAAACCGCCAGCTCCTTAAGGAAGAGCTGGTTCTTTGTCTGCAGCACAGGCAGAATTCAGGATGAAGAGGGGGGAGCGGGGGCTCCCAACTCCTGGGGCCTGCCCGTGGGGTGTGCAGGGGGAGTCAGCCTCCGGCTGCCCCTCTTGGGTTGTTTTCCCTCCTCCCTCCTGAGGAGGATCAAAGGCACAATTTTGTGTGCTCCTCCTGAGGGGAGCCCAGCTGATTGGACAAACAAAAGCCTCAAGTTCAACAATGGCAAAGAGAGAGTTTCAGGAGCTCTCGACAGCAAATTAGGCATTTAAAGCCAAGCACAGTGGCTTTTGGAGATTAAATGCATTATAGATTTGCTAAATGCAAGGCAAGGCAAAGAAAAAGTAGACAGATCATTACTACCCTTCAGGCGGCTGGGTGGGTGGGTGGGGGAGGCGCAGGGGCCTTTGTGCAATCACGCCTGCATGAATGCTATACACAAGGGGTTAATTTTTCATTTGCAATCAAGGCCACGTCGCCTCTTCTTGTAGTCCAGAAACACTGGTCCTTCCTCGGGCTCCCTTCACAGGCTGCATTACCGAGAGAAGGGAAAATTATGCAGAGATAATGGTGCTGATTATGGGATGGCAAGTGGTTGCAAGCTTCCACCAGCGCTTACAGATGAGGAGCAGGAGAGGGGCTGGGGGTGCATATCCCTGATGTGCCAGGAACCGCCTCTGTCCCTTGTCACCCTTGCTGGTCCTGGCGCTCCTGTGCCCCCACCCCTCTGGAACTGCAGCCAGAATTGCATGTGTCTGTCCTGAATGGGGACCTGTTAAGTCCCTTTTTCTCTTTATTTCATCCCCACTCTTCTTCTAAACCAAGAGAATGAACAAAGAAAGTTCAAGAATGCAGAGAATTCAGAGAAGGCAATGCAGGTGGGATTATGGGAGCCAGATTCAGGGAACCAGAGAACCTGGGTCCTGGTCACTGCGCCTACCACAGACTCTCCTGTGTGGGTCTGGGTAAGGTAGGTGCTTCGCTGGACCCACCGCTGCACCTCAGCGTAGGGGTTGGACCAAGGGAGCAATGCTATTTGCTGCTTCACAGTCTGGAGTGGAAAGTCTTTTTGCTCCTGAAGAAATAAGGAGTTTGGCTGCTTCTCAATCTCTCTGAAAAGGAGACAAAAGAAAATCAACTTGAATTGCAGTTTGAGGGACTCATGTTAAACCTAAAGAAGAATTATCACAAAGGGGAGTTGTGAAAACATGAAGTTGGATACAACAGGAAGTTTCAAATCTTCCTTTTCTCTAGAACTTGTAAGAATCACATCAAGGCATAAGTCTAAGACAGACTGTGTGTGTATCTCCTCTGAGGTGGGGGGTGCATGGGCGCCCCTGAGCTTCCTGACCCAACTTAATTGTATCTTCTATTCATCAAGTTCCTTCTACAGGCTGGACGCCCATCCAGGCACTCTGTATATACTGCTGCATATAAGTTTTGATTCAGACCTAGCAGGTGGGTGTTTATCCCTCAAACAAGCACACAGGATTTTGACGACTTTGCCAAAGTCACCACTAGTTGCACGTGGAAGCTGACTGAGCCCAAGTCTGGCTGGTTTCAAAAGTCATACTCTTCCCAGGGCACACTGCTTCTCTAGCTAGAAAGAGGAAGCAGGGCAGTGAGGGCTCTGAGGGCATTTCCACACAGCCTCAGATGGGACCCAACAGCTCACCACTCTATTGAAGGAACTACATTCATGGCAAAGGAGGGGTGACATCTGAGTGGCAGGTCCTGGGCACTCATTTTGCAGAGGTGGCCGGGCTGGGGCTGTGGACATGAAGGAGGGACCTCCCAGGACTCCCAATGCGCAGGAAGTACCCAGCCTAGGACTTTAGAGACTCAGAGTCTGTAGGCTGACAGCAACCACCTGTGATCAAATATTCCTTTTGCTCCTTTTTCGGGCTTGGAGAATTGATGCCTCGAGGCCATGCGATGCCTGTCAGCATGGAGGAGCAGGCCATTAAGTCCTGGGAGGGAGAGGAGGAACCATCAGCCCTGGAAAGACTGGGAGCAGTGGCTGGGCCCCTGGGCAGCCCCAGAACCCCACTAATGGTCCTGGGAGCTTTCAGTGCCTCAGTGCCTGCTAGGACCCAGCCCACTCTGATATAGGAGAAGCACTCCTAGATCAAATGACTGCCAGAGAAAGAAGCCAAACTGCCCCTGCTTCCTTCAACCCACTAGTTCCCCTAAGAACAAAAGACTGAAGTGCCCCTGGGTGCTGAATGGGACCCCTAGGCCAAGGGTGCAGAGGCATAGCTGACAGGTGAGTCAGGGCACAGGGTGACCAGAAACAGACTTCAAGGAGCAAATCCCTACCCACCAATGGTTGGCTTTGTGTCCTTGAGCATGTGACTTTTTTCATCCTCAGTTTTTTCATCTGTAACTGGCCACAATAATAATAGCTACCTCCAAGGGTAGTTAGGAAGGTGAAATGAGTTAGTGCATCTGAAGTGTTTGGGACTGTGCCTGCCACATCATCAGTATTACCTAAGTGTTAACTGTGATTGTTGTTATTATGTCACCCCCACTGTTGATACTTCAAAAACTATTACTATGAAAAGACAGTGGAGGAAGTGGTACAACACAGGAGCAGGAGAAACAGAGAGGTCTCAGGCTCCATCTGGGTTGTCAGCACCCTGCCTTGCTCTAAAGCACAGGCTGCAGGGAGACAGAAGTGGATGGATGAGGGCCACCACAGGTCCAGGTCTGGGCACTGGAAAGTCCCAGAACCTCCCTATTTCTGGGCAAACTGGGGTGGTTGGTCATCCTGCATCGGTAGGCCCCTCTGAGAAGACAGCAGCGGGACCACAGAGGCAGTCACCTCTGCAGGTGCTTAGTGTGCACTGTGCTCGGCACTGGGCACTCTCCCTCCCTCCATCCCTGACTCCTCTCCTACTTCTCTCCTTTCCCCGCGCCCTCTTCCTTCCTCCCTTCTTTCTCCCCGTTCTTCCTTCTCTTATATTACTTATTTAGCCTATATTCTCCTCTCCTTTCCCCTTGACACGCTTACTTGGGAGACCTGTGGGCAAGCACACACATGAGAGGACAGGAAGCAGAGCCAGCTGTTAAGAGATTGGGGAGATGCCTGTCAAATCACCAGGCAGAGCCTGGGGTCTGGAAGGAGGCCCAGCTCAACTTTGTTTTTGATTAATATAAAAGGTTCTTACGGGGGAGAAGGGAGGTAAATTTTTTTTCGCCAAAGCTAAGCTCCCTTCTGTGTGGTCCTGAAGACACTGGAAATCTTTGGCTCCCTGAGGTGGCTGAGGTGGGGAAGGACAGTGAGGAGCCCATGCTCCCTTTCTCCCAACATGGGTTTCAATACCTGTTAATTTCATAATGCCTTTCCCGGCACGTGAAATGGAATAGTCCTTGCTGCTCCGGTGTCTGTGTGTGTTTGTTCAAGAGAGTCAGGGCACTGGGGAGCAAGCGAAGGGTTGGAGCGTGGGAAAGGGCAGACAGGTGTATGTGTGTGATGTGTGTGCACACGGACAGGTCTGAGTGACATGACCCATGAACAGAGCTCTCCAAGAGTTCAGAGAGGCAATTAAGTGAGAGTGGAAGAGAAAACAGGAAAGGGAGGGCAGGGACGGGGTGTTAGGACAAGGCTCCAAACGGATGGTCCCAGGGCTTTGGCCACCACCCTTCCCTGCCATTCCTGGGGTCAGGGGTTAGCCTCCATGCCAGGATATTCCTGCCCTAAGATGCAGAGCTGCAGCCAGCAAAGCTGTAGTGAGACACCTCCTGCCTGGCACACAGTAGGTGCTCGGCAGCAGTCCTGGACCCAGTAGCCCAGTCTTGACCATTCTTCATGCCCCTCTCCTCAGCCTCACTCACCCTCATGGGGGCTTGATGCATGCTAAGAAACAGGATCAAGTACAGTTGAGTGTCTCTCCCCCATAGTCCTGCTTGTCACTGCAGATGGGAAAGCGGGAAGGAATCCCAGAGGGCTATGTCCAGAATTGCAAATGTTGCCTCTCACTGGTTGTGTTCTCTGACCTCTTCCATGAGTTCCTTGAAACTTTCATAAGCTGCCATGGCGAATGGGTGGGTGACAGAAGGGGGTTTCTTTTCCCCATCAGCCAGGGACAGCGCTCGGGGCAAGAGAGAGCACAGGGTGCTGGGTATCTGCTCTCTGCATCCCCCATTCTGGACCATAAGCCGGGCAGCCACTGCTTTCCCATGTCTGTGATGTCACTCAAACTTCAAAGGCAAACCACTCCTCAGGAAAGAACCAGTGGCAGGCTGAGGGCACTTCCGTGCTGAGCATCCTCACGAGCAGGAAAGCAACTCAAAGGGTTTTGCCAGGTCCAAAGTCTGGGAAGTCAGTTGTGTCACCCTGAAGGAGTACAAGCTCTCGTGCATCCTGTAGATGCAGGGAGCTTGTCCTTGTCCTATCATCTAAGACACCAAGTCTTTATTTGCCTTTCCTTCACCATGAAAATGTTAGCTTCATGAGAGCAGGAATTGTCCCTTTTTTGTTGTTGTTTAACTTCTGTCTCCCTAGCACCTCGAAGGGTGCCTAGTAGGTCTCAATAAAAATTGTTGAATAAAGATATGAATTTGGCAGCATTATTACCCCATTCTACCCCCATTTTATAGATCATGAAACTGAGGTAGAGATGGGTTCCTTAACTCACTCTTTAGGATGCCCCCTAGCATTAGGGAAGGCATACTTACCAACAATCCTTACTCCCTAGAAGTTCTCCTACTAATCTGATTTACTTTCCTCCTAATAAAAGAATGGCCCATTTCCAGCAGTGAAGCTCAGTTGACAAACACATTCCTATGCGGTCCGCTCTTCAGATGATGTGAACGGTTCCAGGCTGCCATCTTGGAGGGAACGTCTTCAACTCTCACATCCAAGTGGTCGGCTATGACAGAAACTGTCTCCCTTGGGCACCTGTCTTTTACCATGCGGAAGGGAAGGGAGGCTTTAAATTACTTTAGCTATAGATCTCACAATTATGCTCCCTCTCCCTAATTTGAATGTTAATGTATTAGCTGCAGCTTTGCCTTCTAGGATAGAAATTGTTTTTCCCCCGCCCTGAAATTATACATACAGATAGAGTAGTGTTCATTAAAGTAAGATTAGGAGAGGATAATATGTGAGAGGTATATAATCTTTTGCAAATGGTTAGTAAATTGGAACTACCCCAATTACAGTCTTGCTCATCGCACAGGGCTGATTTCCTCTGCCTGGGACAGAAGTCTCAGCACAGCTCCACTCAGCTCACATTTCATAAATATTGTATACACATGATATTCCCAGCCATCTGCCTCACTGGTGGTCGAGCACATTTTTCGACGTTCTGGTTGACTGCAGAGGGTGGCAGGAGCACGTCGGCCATCCTGCTTGCCTGCCTGCCTCCAAGCCCAGCAAGGCCAGCCTTCTGCAAGCTGACACCATATGTCCTAGGCGCACTCTCAAGGACCCACGCCAAGTGCAATGATGCCCTATTGGCTGGGGAGACACCCCTGCCGATGTCTCTGTGTGACTCCAAAGGTCTCACCGAGCAGGGACCTGTGTGTGGTGGGGCTGCACCGGCCAGGGTCGTCTCTGGAAGGGGTATGTGGAGGCTGATGGAGGTGACAGAAAATGCTCCACTCCCTGGCCCAGGGGGTCCTGGCAATGCTTGGGTCAGCTGTGAGGCTCTGCCCTGGTGGCCTGTGACATGATACACCTGTAGTTCTCGTTTTCGCAGGTGGTCTGCTCAGAGTCATCTCTTCTTTTCGCCCTTTTTGGTCTCTGACCACTTTGTTTCCCTAAAAATCCCATTTGTTTTTCCAAGAGGCAGCGAAGGGCAGTTATTAAGAGTGAGGACCCTAGAGTCAGAGTGTCTGGCTTAATGCCTGCCCTGATGTGGGCCAGCTATGGGGTCCTGAGCAAGAGGTCTAACCGCTCTGTGTCCAGGTTTTTCCATCTGTAAAAAGAATGGTCCATGTCCCACGGGGCGGTAGTGGTTTAATACTTAGAACAGTACCTGGCAGGCAGTAACGGTTCAATAAATATTAGCTATTATTTCATTGCAGAGATAAGTTGGGTCTCTTCCTACAGATCTCAGCAGCCCCCAAAAAGACCATGCCAGAGCACTTGTGCTAGATGTGAACACTAAGCCAGCGACAGCCAGGCGATGAGGTAGGGCTGGATCCTAGCACCATGTTTTACAGATGTGATGTCATTCCATTTTCATAAGTCTTGAAGTACATATATTATTATGCCCATTGTATAGATGAGGAAGGTAAGTAAGGCTACAAGCATTTTAAGAAGGTTTCTTGTTGCTACCATGTTTAAAATTTTTAGTTTATCATTTGATCTAGGATAAAACCCTACATCCTTGATGTGGCCTATAAAAACCCTCCCTGATCTGGTTCTAGCCCCAGCCCCACCCGCCGTGTCCCTCCCAAGCTCTGGGCTCTCCTCTCCCTTTGCCCTGCTCTTCTTCAACACCACACACTGTCCCTCTTCAGGGCCTTCGCATATGCTGTTTCTTCTGCCTGGGCTTGACCGCCCATTTCCTTTTTGCTGAAATAATTCCTATTCATTCCTCAGGTTTCAATTTGTGCTTCCCCAGAGAAATCTTTCTGGGGTCCCCTAGAGTGATAAGGTCCCACAAATATATGTTTTGATAGAACCCATGGGTCTCCTTCATGGCACTCTTATAAGTGTAATTAAATACTCAGCTGTGTGTGAGGGTCTGCCTGACTGAGTGCAAGATTCATGGGCAGGGTGTATGTTAGTAGGAAAGGCTGGGGGGGCCCTGCAGTGGAAACATAAATCCCAAATCTCATCACGATGCTACATGTCCGTGTGAGTCAGCAAAGGCCTCTGTTCCGCCTGGTCATACAGGGAGCCAGGACAGTGGCAGCTTCAGTACCTGCGGCTGCACCGTTTGGGACACCCAAGTTTCTTGGTGTCTGCAGCAGGGGAAGAGAGTCGGGAGGACGAGGCGTGAGCACGTCCCTCCTTCTCAACTTCACACTCTCTGCCCCCCTGCGAGGGTGATGGGACATATCAGGGAGTAGGTGAGATACGTGATCTGTCACAGAGCCCTTATCCAGCTTGTTCTCTTGGGTGCTCTCCACGCCCAGCCCCTTGCTTGGCGCGCAACAGGAGCCCCAGGCATCTGGGGGGTAAAAGAGCCTGCCAGTGCAACCCGAGCAAGATTGCCCTGTGAGCACGCAGGATGTTGCTGTACTTCCGACCACAGTCATCCCAACTTCAAAACCTTTGTCCTTTGCAATCCACCCTGTCGTCCCTGCAGGTTTATGGAATGTTTTCTCAGCATGTGGAGGAAAAAGTATTGTGCATTTAGGCACTTAATGGTTTGTTTCTCCTGAGGAAGAGGATGAAAGTTGCACGTTCTCCAATCAGCCTTGCAATCCACCATCCAGCCACTCACCCAAGACAAGTGGCAGTTCAAATTCAGCAAACATTTCATAAGTACCTACTATGTGCCAGGAATGTCATCTCAACTAGTGTGCACAAAAGCCAGAGAAAGTGAGCCCAGTGTCCTTCTTCACAGGACGCTAATGCTCAGTGTAGTAAAGCCTAGATTTAAACGCAGGTTTGCTGACTTCAAGCCCAGAGCCCTTTCTTTCTTTTTTATTTTTGAAAGATTTTATTTATTTATTTTTAGAGAGAGGGGGAGGGGGAGAGAGAGAGAAAGAGAGAGAGAAACATCAGTTGGTTGCCTCTCGCACACACCTCAACCGGGGGACCCAGCCCACAACCCAGGCATGTGCCCTGACTGAGAATTGACCCCACGAACTTTTGCTTTGCAGGGTGACACCTAACCCACCGAGCCACACTGGGTCAGGGCTGAAATCAGCATTTTTAATGAACTCCAGGTGCCACCCAGCCACAGGGCCACAGCAGCTTGAGACACAGTGCCCGGCAGTGTGCAGTCTGATGAGTGCGTGGTGAGAAGCGAGTCCTGTTTTAACTTGGTCGAGGGGGTCTAGGTGGGGGAAAGGTGGGGATCAGCAACGTAGCACCTCACCTGAGGCTAGTATTTGGTGCTTCTCTGTGAGGCTACCTGCAGCCCGAGTGTGTAAAGTGAGGGGGTGGACTGAACGAGCTCTGAGTGCTCTGCAGTCCTGACATTCTGTAGTCTATGATTGGATGAACTAAACCAAAGCTACGGATTCCACTCAAGTCTCTTCCTAGGTACGGGGAGTGGTACAGGCTGAAAATTCCATAACAATCAATGCCCGGGAAGCCGGGGCTCAGAGGAATGTGGGTCTTTGGGGAATCCCAACAAGTGTGAGAAGTGACCCTGCTGCACAAGGTACTAACAGCCTGGCAAGGAGACGAAACACACACTTGAGACAAGGAGAGGAAAAATGTGTCAGATTATAACCAAGTGCTAATTGGTGTGAGTCTGTTTAGGGGCTATGGGCAGGATCCAAGAAGCCCCAGGGATGGAGTGAGACTCCTGGAGCCTCAAAGTTTGATGATAGCCCATAACTAACATTTATCAGCAGCACAGTATTTTTACCTTTGTGATCCCCACAACCTGGTGTGAGGTGGATATTTTAAGGATGAAGAAACACACTCAAAGAGTTGCCGAATGTCAAATTTTATTAAGCACAGAAGCTGGGGTTTAAACCCAAGTCCACTTATAACAAAGCCTATGTTCTTCCAAAGGCTGGGCAGGAGGAGCAAGAGAGAGGGTACAAGCAAAGACCTGCAAAGCGCCCCCTGCCTGGGTCACACGGAGGTCCTCGGCGAGGTGAATTGGTAGAAGAGGTTGCGTGGGGCGTATGCCAACTGATTAGATCCAAGAAGCCTGCTCGAGGACACCGCGTACATTTGGAACACCAATGATCGTGGACTGGCTGTGAGGAGCATTTGATATTGCTAACATGCCATCCGGGGATATTCACGGGGAGTGGCCAGGGCCCAGCTAGAGCTACTCTGGACCCCGAGGCTCTGGGTTCCCACCACCTTTCTCCAGCCCACTGATGGGCCATAAAACATCTTTGTGTAAATTGGAAAGACGGCATGGCTTCCTCCAAGAAGATGCAACTGGGCATCAGGGCACGTATCTTGGCTAGCAGAGGGCAAGTTGCATCCTTGTTCCCGTGTACCCCCTGGATCTGACACTCTTGTTAAGTGAACAGTCTGCACAATTGTGTCTGCTAGATTTGCCTTCATCCCAACACATGCATGCACACACGTGCACACCCACCCACTGACTCACTCACTCACCTGCAGATTAACACCCTCTTCTTGCCCACAGAATTCTCTTCCTTGGGGGACAGGGCACTTCTGTGACTTTAAGCTGCTTCATCACTCTTTCCCAGCAGGCTTTCTAACTAAATCTTCTCTAAGAGGAGCTGCAAGCAGGGCTGGAAGCAGCTACCAAGAATAAAATCCGCAAGGTCAGGGGCAGGCAGGACAGGAAGAAGAGATGTGATCCTGACTTTAAGGATATGGTAACAAAGGAGATAGAGCAGAGAGGCACTGGCAAGAGCACATGAGGCTTCGGAGGTGTCCCCTCCCTCATCAAACTGTTAACATGGAATAGAAAGCTCAAGTCTTTATCACACACACACAAAAAAAGTGGCAGCAGCAGAAGAGTGTGAGCCAATGAGAGGGGGAACAGGAGAGAGGCACCCTGAGATCAATACCAGCCAGGACAAGCATTATCCCATGTGGAACACCTCGAGCCTCTGCCTAGAAAATTTGATTGGATCTTCAGAAAAACCTATTAGTGTGTTGTCAGGACCTGCTGGTGATAACTGACCAGCTCTCGCCAATCGATGCTCTTCACTTGTGGAGCTCCTGATTTTTTAACAGCATAATTGTTTTTTTAATAACAGGCTGGCTCACCCACTCCAGCAAGCAGGGAGTCAAAGTCAGACTCTAACTTAAAATATAGAGAAATGCGATGCTCCAGCCATTTCTTCCTAATTGCACAATTACTTTATGGAGCACCGGGATGGAAGACGGTGGTCGGGGTGAGGCTTTTTTTCAGCTAAGCCAAGTTGCTAAGGAAAAGTCACAGAAGTAATTGCACAAGTCAAAATTATTTACTAAATGAAACCCATTCTTCACAAAGGAGGCTTTATTTATTTTTAAAGAAAAAGGGCAAAAATTGGATGATCTCAGCATGGCAAGGATACCATAAAGCAACAGTGGCATTAGTCTTCAATTATTACAGCTTTTAAATTTTCAACTCAAGAGCTGGCAACACGTTTTATTTTGGGTTTTAAATGCACTATAACAACAGCAGTATTTTTGCTCTTTACCATGCCTTGGATCTGAGATGTCAAAGTACTTCACAAACAAATAACTCTAAACAATTTTGGATTGAGGCTGTTTACAGATGAAGAGCGGGACCCAGGGAGGAAGCGATTTGCCCAAGGTCTCGGCTGAATCGGAGGCCCAGCTGGAAACAATACTCATGAATGCTGGCTCCTAGAGTCAGAGCCCATCACCACCAGCCTAACCCCTCCCACACTTGCTGAAACAAAAACCAAGTGGGAAGACGGCAGCAGGGCAGAGCAGTCGCCTGCCCTCCAAAGCCCAGGGTGTCCACGCTGACAGTTTGCTGTACAGACTGGAAGCTGGGCATGCAGCTCAGCTTTTTCTACAGATTGCCGTGGCTGAAACTGGGAGAATCAGTCGCTAATGAAATTACAGAATCTGTGCATATTTGAGGCAGCCCCGCTTTCCATCCGCAGCCCCCTCCCAGAGTGTATTCGTCAGATTCTTGCCAAGGATCGGCCTTTCAGGAGGGCTTGATGACTCACACAACAGTTGTACTTTGCCCACCTGGACCTCTCCTGGACTGGCTCCCTCCTGAACCTGGTCTATGTGCTCAAAGCGGGACGGGGCGGGGGGTGGGTGAGAGAGCAAGAGAAGGAGAGAGGAGAGGGGACGGGGGCAAAAGAGAAAGAGCAAAAGAAAAGAGAGAGAGGTGGGGCTGTTTTAAAGCCTTTGCGGCCTCCAGGACCTCTTTTGACAGAGGCTCTGTTCTGCATTATATCCAATACATTATAAACCCACAATGAAAACAATTTACATGTGACTATTTACCAGTTTAGTTTTGTTGCAGTTTGCTGGTTGAAAACATTGCTGGTTTTGTAGACATTTTATTAACCATTTGATAATTTTGCTTTTATAGTTTGCTTCTCTGTATTTTGGACCTCATATTTTTTCTTTACGAGTCTCAAATATGTGCACAGGCCCTTGAAATGTTTCTAGGATGTAGGCACTGTCCAGTTGCCCCTACTGGACAAACAGCCCCAAGAGATAGAGGAAGGGAGAGATGGGGGGAAGCGATGTTGACTAGGACAGTAAGAAACAGTAAGAAAATCAGACCAAGACAGGAATTTCACAAAGCCGACAGAGGGAGTTCTGGAAACTGTAGAATTGCTGGTCAGAAAGAAGAAAGAAAGCAGGTTTAACAGAGTATTTCCAGGAAAGAGATGGACAGATGAAAAGCCAATCCAACCACAGATGGAGAAGAAGAAAAATCTCTTAATTTTCAATAGTTTTTTGAGCACAGGCCCAGATACCCTGCTTGGCTTTGGAGATTCAGAGTCAGATCGAATACAGTCTCTACTCTCAATGAACTGACAGTTTTATTGCAGGAGATGGAAAGATAAACACACCATTCAGGTGGGAGAGGAGGAAACTGAGGAGAGCATGAGACTCAGGATGGGAAAGCTCAGAGAGACCACCTAAGGGAGAAGGACACTTCTGGAATGTTCAAAGGCACAGAGGTGTGAGTGGTAATAAAATGGAACTTGACAAGTGCAGGGTAGGGACAGGGGGTCTGAGTGGTGGAGGGTCACCTGGTGAAACCGAATTGATAGCAGATTGTGTGGATTTAGGTTTACTCTACAGTCAAAGGTCAACCAAGAGAGGTGGGACCCTGCGAACTGCAGAGTAAGGCTGATGTTGGGGCAGAGGTGCTGGGAGCCAGAGGACAGACAGGCTGCTGCATTGCTGTGGCTGAAGGCAAAGGGCCTGGCCTAGGCACGTGGTACGGAAAGGGCGAGGCTGGGTCAGGCCGAAGCATTTAGGGGGCACTGGGCAGGAAGTGGGAGCCAGCTGCAGTGGGAGATGAGGAAGAGCGGGTAATCTAGAGTGACTCCCAGGTTTCTAGTTTGACTGACTGATGATGCTGTTAACTGAGAAAGGGCAGGAGCAGGTCTGAAGAAGCTTTTCATTTTCCCAAAGCCTCGCGATCCTAAGACAGGTACCAAGCTAGAGGGAATGCTGTCCCACTGAGGCCCTTGAAAACCCAGCAAAATCTTCAAGAGCTGGGTAGAGTAGGGATGTGGAAGGTCACTGGTAGATTGTGAGTTTCTTTTTGGGCACTCCTCGCCAATACAGAAACACAACTCCAAGACCAAACACTAGCAATCTGTTCATTCAGTCTCAGAAAGAACAAAGAGGGACCCAAGAGGGAACACGGCACATACTTCTCAGGACACGTTGAACATAGGACTGGGGTTCCTGTTGTGACTCAGGGCTTTTTGGGAGTTAGCTAATCAAAGCTCCAAGCTATACCCAGAAGTCTGTATTCTCCCTGGCTAGTGATGTAACCAGTGTAATAGCTAGTGTGATGGTAGGGCTGGATTGAGACACAGATATCTATCAATCGCACCCAATTCATTGGGTTAAACTCGTCACCCAGAGCTGACTCTTTCCTACCGGAGGAAGTAATGAGCTAGAAATAAGTGCTCTCTGAAGCTGAGTCTAAGTAAATCTGTAATCATGGGTATTTCCAGCCATAGCTTCGGACTGGGCTTTCAAACAGATGGATACTCATGACATTGCCAAGATTAAAAAGAGAATGCTAGTTTCATGCACATGGCTGGGGAAATGGCCACGGCCGTTCGTGGAGCTGCATCCCATATGCTGGCCCTGGACTTGCTCAGCATTCGCGGGAAGCAAACAGCCCCAGAGCAAAGCAACTGCACTTCTTCCCCGGTCTTTGATGTAGGCAATGGGAAGACAAACGACGGCTCTCTGGTTTGGGGACGGCGTGAATGAACCACACGTGTCCATAAATAAACCAGGAGCCCTCCAAACACGCTGCTCATTTGTTCACACAAAAGCCAGGCTGGCAGCCCTCGCTTCTACCCATGTTCACAGTTGGATCCTTAATGCATTGTGAGCGTTCAATCAAACTTTAGTGGTGAAACTCGGGGAGTAGAAAGCCAGCGAAGCCCAAATGGTCCCTGTGCTTTTCCATCTTTTGTGGCTGCCTGGCTGTGCTCTTGTGGGTTTTGTTGTCAACAAACTCCTGGCTTGCCTTTGAGCACTCCAAATTATTGAAAATGACTACAGCTTAAGACTGGCAGGATGATTGTTAAAAACAGCCCTGGCATTAATCAGAGCTTAAGAGCTTTTGGAAAATGATTCTAATTCAGAAGGGGTGGCTTACAAAGAGACTTGTCGAAAGCGAAGCAAACATCAAATTCTGAAAGGCGAAAAGCCTCCCTGGAACCCACACCTGGCTCCTTCTAAAATTCAGCTGGCAGAAGCGTGTGGGGCGGGGGGCATCGCTTCCCCATCAGCTCTCCCCATTTGGAGTCCCACAGCACCCTGCCCCCTGACCTAGGGCCCTTGAGATGGGAAAGGCTTTGGAGGGTGCCCAGAGCTGCAAGTCTTTAGTGGCAGTCCTTAAAATAAGGAAGAGATGTCTGGGCGCCTCATTTTCTGTCCACACTTGGAATGCCTTAGACCAGCGCTAAAATAAGCTGTGTGCATGGCGGCAGCTGCGTGGGCAAACACATGGTCAGCGTTTGCAAGGAGCCAGGCAGGGCAACGTGCTAATACTTCTGCCTTTTGCCTGCCTGGCACAACAAAGGAGAATGATTTTTGCCATCAGCATTCTCCCTATCACAGAATCATTGCACAATTTAGTATGATTAATGGTTTCCATTTAGGAGGAGCTGAGAATGAAACAGTGAGGAGAAGCGACGACTCAGCTGGGGGTGTTCTTGGCTGCAACTACAGTGGAAGGGCGAGAGCTGGGGCCAGTGCCTGCCGGTCAGGCCCTCCACTCGTCCTTCCTGGCATGGCTGGGGAGGCACTCTGGGGCGAGGAAACGCATGGCTTTGGACATACACTTGCAGAAAGTCTGAAAGCTGCACCCTCATGATGTACAGTTTGCTGTTTCATCCTTGCATCCTCCCAAACATTTGTGACTGAGCAGCTACTTTCTCTTGCCTGCCTTAGGGAGTTTCATTATCAGAGGTTCCTAACTAAGGGCTGGGTCTGAGAGGTAGTGCAGTGATGGGGCGTACAGCTGAAGCTAGCTGGACTAACTATACCACTTCTTGGCATTCCTGATGGCCACACGGGGATGCCACATAGAGGAGGACCCACCCTTGTGCTAGGATGGTAGTGGCCTTCAGCACAACCACCTCTGTCTCTGGAGCCCCTGGGCAGTGGACCTAGTCCCAGGTCTCACTGGCTGGCTCTCCCGAGAGTTCTTCTTCTCTTTCTCTGCAGCATCCTTTTCTTTCTACTTCTTGCAGGTAGGCACTGCTTCTTTCAGATCTCCCGGCTGCTGGAGGTGAGTGGTGAGACAATGGCCGTCAGAGGCAGACACTTGTGGGTGCTGACAGAAACCAACCAGGAAAACACAGAGGATTCAAGAGGGTCTGCATTTTTTTTTTTTTTAAAGCAATAGCCTTTGTAACTGAAGCCAGAAAGGGAGAAAAATCGGTGATCTTGGCAGGGTCTAATGTGACTCAACGCCCTTCTCGATGCATTGGTCTCTGCAAGGAAATCTATTATTTTCCATAAACTGTCTTAAGCATCTCCCGGGCTACATTTCTGGCTGTGTTAAGAATCAAGCCATCAAGAACAGCTGTGAATGTTACACACTTTCAGCAGCAGCAATGAGCTTTGGCAGGGAAGTAGGAGCAAAAAACCCAAGTAGGACATTTCAGTTGACAGTAATGGCATTTTCCCTTCCTTGTCCAAACGATAAAAGATTCATGCTCCTAATTGCAACACTATAGCTGCCCCCATCACTTTATTCTGGGAGAGGAGGTTAGAGAAAACAAGCCTAGAGAGAGGGAGAGAAAGAGAAACAGAAAGAGATGGATAGTAACTTCGTCACTAGCTAACAAAGACTGATTAGTGGGAAGACTTCCTTCCATAGCAATACTTTTTAATTAGGTCTGCTGGGTCTGGGCAAACAGCTTTTGTGGATTAGCTAGACTGGAGACTGCCAGCATCCGATGCAAGTTTAAACGATGAAATACACAACTACAGAGAAAACAAACCAAAAAGAGTAATCAAGTCACACATTTCAATATTCAGCAACCATTAAGGGATTTAAATATTTGCTCGCTATTACAGGCTTGCATTAGGCTCTTCCAACACCAGCTCTGGAAGACTGAAATATCAATTACGGATCAATTTTCCCCCTAAGTAAACACTAATGCAGGATAAACAGTATTAGAAGATGCAATTGTAACATTGCTGACTTCAGGATGGACTTCCTGCTGGTAACAGCAAGTTTAAGCTTGGTGATTAATTAACCTGAAGAAGATAGCACTTAAGGAAGATTTAAGGCGATCGTGTCTGAAATATGACTGTGAGCCAGTGCACGTTTGGAAGGCAGCTGGAAAAGTCCTGGGCCCAAAACATACGTTGATTTGTCCCTCAGTAGTGGTCGTCACTTTGCCCAGAATCAACGCCCCCATAGCTCAACACCTCAAAGGATGAGGAGGAAGTTAAATGGTAGTCGAGGTTGGGTGTGCATGTAGGGGACAGAAAAAGCAGCAGACTTTAAGTCAGGTTCCTTGTTGGAAAACGTATTTAGTAAGCACATTAAGGCCTGAGTTGTACTTCCTGGCACTGACCACCAGGGGCAGTAGGCATTTTACGTTCACTTCAGAATGAAAAATACAAAAACATAGAAGTTAAAACAAATGTAATTTACTGGGTACAAAAAGAACCTGGAAGCTGAGGATTGGACGATTTGAAAACAGAAGATTCTTGCTTTCTAGTCTCAGTGTGGAACACTCACATTATCCTTGTGCCTAACAGCCCGGTTTTGGCATGTGCGAAGTTGGGGGTGATATGGGTGCATTAAATACTGTGGCTTCTATCAGAGACATATTCCACAATTTGGAGATAAACACAGACAAGGCAAGAAATATGGTTTGATTTTTTTTTTCTAACATACCATACCTCACAATGGTGAGGCTTTGCTTAGCCATTACCGAAAACACCGTTCCCCACAGGGGAAAGTCCTGGCAGGTCCTTAAGAATGATGGGACCAATAGCACCAGACTGACTCAGGACTGACTGGCTGATTTCTTCAAGACCAACCTGAAAGCTGCCTGTGTTTAGGGTAGACTTATAAATGTTATGGTTTGGGATACAGAATTGGTGACTAAGGACACAGTGAGACCCAGGCAACCAGGTGCTTGACTAGTCTCCTTTTAATCAACTACCATTTGCTCAGTGTCTATTATGTGCCTACCACTGACTTAAGGTATTGGCCCACAAGGTCATTTGGATGATGGCCAAGAGTCCCCTTTTCCTTCTCCTGTACAGGGGTCAGGACATCCAAGTGCTTCCTTTGGAAGTATTTCCAAACTATACGGATTTCACTCTGAAGAAATCTGGCTGCCCGTTGTTCATGACTAAAGGCTGTATACTTGAATCCTGGAAAAAATGTGTGTATATTAGTCTTGGGCAGAATTTTATACTAAAAAAGTACCTTCACATACGTAGAATCTTTCTACCTATAGCATGGCGACTGTGTGGTTGCTTTAAGGCTCTGGATGACTGGATCAAAGGAACACTGCTCCATGGACTAAGTCCATAACAGTATAAGAAATACGTTTTGGGTACACAGAGGACAGTGAAAGATTGTACCAATTAATGCCCGCATATCACTACGGGGTTCCAGCTGATGTATTTGGAGAATGCAGGCAGGCCAAACATTGGAAATCTCTCTGGAGGAAACAGGGACCATTTTCCCTCCCAGACCAACGAAGGTCCAGGCAACTTTTCTAGCTCCCGCTAACCTAGACTGCTCTGGCACCTTCTTACTTGCATACCCTGTGGAACTCACGTCTGCCTCAGTTCAATGACCTTCCTGGGTCTCTTGTTGGTAGGGGACACTGAACATACTGTGTGACACACGGCCTGGGGTAACTATGTTAATGAATGGTGAAGAGAAAGGGGTCATCGAACATTCTAAGGAGAGCTTCACGAGGACGTGGTGTGTCCACATGCCTGAGGTTTCACAGTAAGTAAGTGGTGGAGCGAGGACTGGAACCAGGAAGTCTCTCCTAGAACACAGTCTTGATCTTTACCTTTGAGCATGTCTACCAGCAGAGTTTTTTGCACAGCTGTGATGAGTAAGTGCTGCCCGCTGCTCTCTGCCCTCTCGCAGAGGCTGGGAGAGGCTCCCAAAATCATGACTCTTCTGCACATACTTTGAGAACAGCCACAAGACTGATCCCACCCTCCATACCTCATCTGGGTTCCCGTTATTTTTCCCATACAAGTCAGAGGAATGGCTGGGCCTCTTGCCTTCCGTACCTGTGACTCACATTACCTGGCCAATAAACCATCCTTTGAGATGCAGCTGGGGTCACCAGCAACTCCAGAAAGCTGCCTCGACTCCCCAGTCTTTACTGGTTTCCCTTCTCCAAGAAATTCCCACAGCATTGTCTGGCTTCCTTAATCAGGTTGGCTGGGCCCCTGAGGCTAAGGGTCATTTCCTGTTTTTCTTTTTTCTTTTTAATTAAAGACATTATTTATTTATTTATTTTTTAGAGAGAGGGGAGAGGAGGAAGAGAGGGGGAGCAACATCAATGTGTGGTTGCCTCTCACACACCCCCTACTGGGGACCTGGCCTGCAACCCAGGCATGTGCCCTGACTGGGAATCGAACCAGCGACCCTTTGTTTCACAGGCTGGCACTCAATCCACTGAACCATACCAGCAAAGGCCATTTCCTGTTTTTCATGGGAGCAGTCCCAATGCTCCCATTAGCCTCCAGGGACCACCTTACACTTCTCTGTGTTTCTCACAATGCCAGATATACGGCAGGTGCTCAATAACTGCACGTCTGATTAACTGATTTTTCCAGATACAGGCAAGAGATCAGGCCAGCATAGAGGAGGCTGGAAAGAGATACACGGCCATTGGCTTCTCTAGAGCTTACCTTTTTTCTTCCACGGCTGCTTTCCCCATTCCCTGCCCAACCCAGAAAAGGGAAGCTCAGCCCCAGCTGGGTGAGCCGCGGGGAAGGGGTGCTTCGGGGCTGCTTAGATATCATCTGCCCTTTTGTAAGACCAGTCACCACAAGGCTAGGCATTGCTCACTTTGGCCTGCAAGGCAAGGAGGACGACAACAGACGGAATCCTGCAGGACACCCTGGCTGGGAAGTCTTGGCAGCCTAAACAGGAAGCGAGAACAATCTTCTGCAGGCGGCTGAGCCAGTCCTCCACACAGCAAGTCTTCTTTTAGTTACAGGAGAGAGAACTTGAAATGAAGAAGGTGGAATGAATTGTTAAGACACGAAATCCCAAAGTAAGAGACAGGTGGAGCAGCCAACACAGGAAAGTTGGTGGGGGTGGCGGGTGAACGGGGAGAAGAGGGCAGGAGCCGAATCCACGGAAGGGGCCTGTCCAGCTGGCCCACCACTGCATCCCACACACCTGCACAAATCGCTGAGTCCGCGCTGCCAAAGCACCTGGCCCACCTGGCCACTGAGAGCGGAGGAGAGAACAAGGACAGGAAGGATGAGTGGAGGAAGAGAGAAAGCAGATCAAAGAAGCCCAGCCGGCCGCATTCCCTAGCATCTGTGGCTGTGCTCTGGGCAGCGCACGAGGTCCTGAGGAGGAAGCGGGGCTGGGGGCCCATCTCTTCTCTCGCGCGAGGTGTCCGTAAAAAGTCCATAATGAGATTAAAGGATCACTTTGTAACATTAATTTTTTTTTATTAAGAAGACAGATATTTTATAGTACTTTTTTTCTTTTTTTTCTTTTTTTTTGTAAAAATGGTATACATGAACCAATACAAAATGTGAATGGGAACATATGGATATGGAGTTTCTTACACGGTAACATTGTTCATGTACACCTTAAAAACAGAACTGGCCTAAAGGGAAAAATAAGACGTTGGTGTGACTAAAGAACAAGCTTATTTGGCATCAATTATACATCCTTCATTATTTTATATTCCTTTAAAAAACACAAAAAACAAGTTTGTTCTTTCTTCACTCTAAAAAAAGTGATCAACCTGTACAAAGTAATACTCAACAATACATTTCAAACAGTGCACTGTATACTTAAGAAAAAATACATAAACCAATATACAACTAAAATCCATAATTTCCTGTTTTTGCTTTGTTTTATTTTATTTTTTCCAATGTGTGGGGCCTACACTTCGCAATCTACCTGAGACGGAAAACACCAATCGAAACACATGAACCTGAGACATGTCAACATTGTAAGCCATAAAGTTACATCAGGAACACTGCACTACTGTACACTTTTCAAAACAGAAAGATGGGAGGTCCCAAAAATGAGATGCCAATTCTGTGAGCAATGCTAGGTTTTGTTTTTTATTTTCCTAAAAAGAACAACTGAAAAACCCTGTCGACAACATGCTAAATGGTTCTCACCCTTTGATATGGTTATACTATGGTCAGAATGGGTGCTAAGGGCTCGGAATAGAGCTGCACATTATAAAATCCATTGAAAAAGGGATGTTCGTTGTGGCTTTTTGTCTTGGTTAAGTGCCTTGGGATAGGAGAGGGGAAAACAAAATGCTGCTCGTTATGGGTTTTCTTTCACGTACCAGTCCGTTCCCAAAAGGCCCCATATTGCAAATGGTTCTATCAAAGGTTAAAATAAAGACAAGAAAATAAACACGCTTTCAAAAAAAAACAAAGAGTTGACACTTTTTCCCCCTTAAATAAATCAGCATATGTTTTCCACATAATGTAACAATAGTAAAAATGCACCTTGCAAAATCCAAAATTACTCACTGAAAATGTTATATAATATATAGTTTTATATATATAGATCTATCTTTTTTGATGCCATCTTTCCATAGGGACTGTATTCTGGAGTCTGGAGCCTTACCAAAACATATGGTAAGAGTTTAGTTTTTTTGTCCTTCAGGACTACTTCTAGATATCCTAGACGCACATTTCCTTAAAAAAATGTAAATAGTAACTTGACTCCTCTACCTTTTCCCAAGGTTCCCCATCTCAGATACGTTCACGGTCATGTATTTTAGTAGCTATGCGCTATGGCTGCTGTCATGCGAGGATCAGTAATTTTTTGGCAGATGGTTCTTAAGGCTGAGGAAAGAGGCCAAGGCTAGTGTATGAAAGGTAAAAAGATAAAAACACTCACATTTGAGTTTTGATTAAGTAACTGAAAACCCCTACATGCTGTTTTTCCACCTCTACTCTGACCTTTTGAGAACTGAGATCGCCAGCAGACCAGTGTGAGGACAATACTGGCCCTTCTTTTGTACCTCCTGCCTGTGTCAAGCCAAATCTGAAGGAAGGAAAGTTTCACATGGATTCGAGTTGGAAATCCCAGCATGACAAATATCTGTAATATACAGTACATGCAGGCCACATCCTACTGCCTTCCTAACTAAGCACAAAGGAAAAAAACCTGTCCCATTCAGTCCTTTGCCCACCAGACGGACTTGCTTTTTCCTACAAATTAGTGAGAAGTAAGGCCGATTGGGAAAGGTGACGGAATCATTTGGAACAGAAATAACCAGAGCAGAACTATCTTTCCCCCCTCCCTACTTCCCCTCCTGTGGCAACTCAAATTCGTCCACTTATGTAAAAGGAACAGCCCTCACTGTCAGGTCTGTTTAGGGCATTGAAAAAGGAGGCGCCCTTTCCACCCCAAACCTTTCTGGACAGCGTGGGGTATCTATACTGAGCCGTCTACAGATACAGAATTAAAGACAGATTCAACCTCATTGTGACACACCTCACTTGCAGATAACCCTGTACAGTAATGTAGTTCCACAGCAAACAGAACATTTTCTGAATCACAGTCTAAGTATCTAGTCTTCACTGCTCTAAGTATTTGAAACATGGACAGCAGCAAAGAGTTCTCATTGTTTGTTCACCCAAATCTTTACAACAACAGAGAAGAATGCATTATGGATACACTAAATTCTGAACTATGAAATCTAAGCTGTGCTGGTTCTCCTTTCATGAAACTGAATTTTGAACAGAAAGCAGTTACTTCAACAATGAACAAAAAAGTAAAAACAACAGCAAAATAAGGGGGAAAAGATTCTAAGGAATCCCAGCAGGCAAATTCCAAAATGGGAGATTTTGGAAAAAAAAATCAAAAAAATTTTGGGAAAAATATATGCGCACAAAGAAAAAAAAAAAAAGGGAACGCAACAAACAAACAAAAAACAAGGCACAGAATTTTCTGCAATCTATCCAAACTAAATCCAAGCATCCAAGTTTGACTTGGTAGGAAGAAATAAAAATTCAAAAACAAACAAACAAAAAAAGAGGTGTCAAACAGCAGAGTGTACTTTTCAAAGAACATTTTTTTATACAGCAAAGCCTTCCCAGTCTTGCACCTTTCCACCCATTCATAAAAAAACACACGAATTTCTCGCAAGTTCCAATATCACTGTCTCTTTATCATCTAAATAGGGCCAGTTGGACACCTCATTGAAACAAAAAGGCTGATCTAGATGAAGTACTCTTTCTTTTCTTCAGAGTTGTTCTGTCCTCCTTCTGCATTGATTATAGCTGTGTCTGCGTCTGCTGCGTCATCGGCTCCTTTGGCTTCATGAGTGAAGTATGTACCTGAAAGATGAAGGGGTAAAGCACCGTGACTGTCTGATGGCCTCTGTGTAAAGTGGTACAGAGATGGCAACTTGCTTTATGGCCATCATCAGCCGAAGTGGTGTGCAGGCAGCAGAGGGGAAAAAACAATTGGAAGAAGAGAGCGAGGTGGGTGAGACAAATGGGGATCCGGGGGTTCCAAAGGCACCACTCCAACTGAACCGCTGCGATATAATTCAGCAAATGAGACATTAGAGCAGTGATTATGACCAGAGGATGTCAGCAGAGGAGGACGTGAGTGGGAGCTAAAAATGTAGAAAGCTGGAGAGCTGCTGACTAACGTATAAACAGTAATGTATAAACAGGACCAATGACCAGATATGTGCACATACATGGTTAAAGACCAAAGCAAGAAAGAGCAATTAGCCAATAAATGAATTAGGGCCCTGATGATGTTCTATTGTCACCTCCGGTCGTTTACGTGAACCCTGTCTCCTGTCCTCATGAATCATTATTGCCTACCTGTAAGTGAGAACGTGCTTGAACTTGCACAAGCATGTTTGATTTTCTTCTGCCTTCCTTTTCAGAGTGGGGTTCCAGGTGCAGAAGTAATTTGATATTATGACAGCTGTAATCAAGGTTTGGAGTCTGCCTTAAGCAACCAGTGATTCTCACAGTGTAACTCTAGCCGGACCCAGATTCATGGATTTGCTAATTGGCACAGTCACTTTACAATGACAATAGACAGAGCAGTACAAAGTTGGTGACATTCTTATCACCAAGTCCCAACAGTTTACATGAAGAAAGACAAGGACTGCACCTCAATATGATATATAGGTAGAGCTTACACTGTCTGTCATAATCAAATAACCCTCCTCCCACTATATGCTGTATTCTTGAAGCTCTGAAGCAAAGAAAGGCTGATACTTTTGTTGTGTTTTCGGGTTTTCGGGGTGACAAATCTGAGAAGGCAGGCAGGCAGCGTTCCCCGTGTCCTCTTTTCTCGGTAGAGTACTGCACCTGCCCTCTGCCCCACGGCTCTCCACAGCTGTGCCCAGACCTCTGCCCTGCTCACTGGCCTTCCTCCCCGGCTCTGTCAAGATCAACCCTGAGAGGCTGTGAGTTCTCGGCCAGTCTGCCTCCTGGGTGTGGGTGGAGGGTGAAGAACACAGAACACGGAGGTCCCAAATGGTTTTACACTCGAGACTGGCGCTTTGCATCCTAAAGGCAGTTGTCAAGTACCTTGGACTTCCATTGCTGTGCTTAAGGGTCCGTCCCCAGACCCAAGTTCTTTAAGCAAACGATATGCAAGTGCCTAGAGTTCATACTATAGGAAGCCCCGCAAGGTCATTGCACAGTGCTTCAGAAAAACAACTGAGAAAGACAAGGGTAGACAAAGAAAAGAAAGGCTAAATTACCCAGAGGGGAGAAGAGGATCAGAGCAGCATGGGGCAAAGAGGAGAAGTGTTGGAAAAGATGATTGCCCGTCCAGATCGCACGGTTGGTAAGTGTGTGATTAATGGTAATTTAAATCAATTGCACTGATAATTTAAAAAATACATATTTATGTGGCTTTTAAAGCACATCGAACCAGCGAAATGGTCTAGCCACTGTGCCCAGCTTACCTGGAGTTTGGGGCCAGAGAGTAGAGCTAGTCTATCTGCTCCCCAGAAAGCAGTAGGTTACAGGTGTTCTCCTTCCATGTTTATATAGGGTTCATGCACACCTTGCACACCAGCCCCAACTCTGTGATGCTTACTCTATCCTCATTTATGGATTCTAACATAACAATCTATAAAGCTTTATATAGAGAGAAAACCCAAATCAAGGAGTGCTTGTTACTCATCAGCTCTCATAGTACTAATCAGCAGCTGCTAAAAAAAATTTTTTTTCCTCTCCTTGTTTCAGGGATCAAGAGGCTATGGGGCCACATAAACCAAACTGCCCATCAAGGACAATCTTGTACAGCCCCTGAATGCAGAGCCTGTGTTGACACGAGCCCTCCTGCCTGCCAAAGCACCTTGCTTACCTTTATGTCTGGCAAAATAGCGCCCCAGAATGATGAGCAAGCACAGCATGGCGAACACCACCACGGCCACGACCCCGCCAATCACAGCATGATCCACTGCCCTTATCGAACCTTCTTCACCTGCTCGAGAATCTGTTGAGATCAGAAGAGGAATAGGATGTAGAGTGCATCACGAGACACCAGAAGCCCTGCGCACGGCCTCCAGGGCCAGCGGGCACCTTCTCTTTCAATGGAGTAGTCAGAGAGAACGATCTGGAGATGGATCAAGTTACACTGAGTGAGGAGACTGACCTGTGCAGGGCTGAACTGCACATCATGGCCCGTTCTCCCCACAGGCCATTTCACTGTAGGTAGCACTAACGCACAGGGAACAAGCTCGGGGAGCGGGTGGGCGGGGGTGGGGGTGGTGGGCAAGAATCAGAGTCCATCCCATCCTGACTGTCCTGAGTGGTCTTAGCGTTCACTCTATCTGTATCCAGTTGCAAGTTCTACTAAGGAGGCCAAACTAACTGAGGGTGCTTGGAATGGCACCTTGAGGCAGCAATGGGCTGTGGAGGGGAGGTCAGGCACCCAGCGACTTATTCTCTGCTAGGCATAGGCGCAGAGAAAGTGAGGAGCTCCAAAGCCACAGCTGCCTAGAGATAAAACAAGGATCGTGAGACTAAAGACAAGTGACATGCTTGCCACGGGTAGGATGTATGAGGGAGTAAGCCTCAATCTAAAACCTAAAAACTCATTTCAAAAAAGACAGCAAGGAATAATTGTCCATTGCCACAGACAGTTTTTATTTTATTTATTTAACACTTCACAATGCAATTAATTTTCCTTTATAAGCATCACTCCCTCAGGATGTCTTCTTCTGACTGAGGAATGACATATCTGGCTGGGGAACAACTCCAGAATGAACCCAGAATGAGCTATGGCAATGCGGAATGGATGTATGGCAGTGTAAACAATTTTAATTTAGGACTGTGGCTACATCACCCCTTGCTGAAATCTTAATGGCACCCAGGATTTATAATGTAGTAAAAAACAATTATTCTCCCGTTGATTAATACATTAACATTTTGGAGTGGAAGCTAAACCATTGTCTTTTTTTTTTATATTGAGTCAAGTACGACACCTCCATTAAAATGATTTACTAGCTGTACCTTACAATTTAAGAACAGCAGCAACAGAAACGGTAAAAATCTTTTAACTTTACATGATTTGTGAAGTCATATGTGAAGGATTTACCATTTAAATCTTTCAGTACAAGAAGCACATGGCCTATAAATCTGTCCCCCTTGCAGTTGCTGGACGCCTAAGAGAAATGCATTTCACCAGGAAGACTGAGAGTGCAAATTCAAGTCAATTTTTAAGAAAGATTTATCTCTGTCTCTCTCCAAAGAACAGAGCAAATCTCTGAAGCCTCCACCTCTAATAATATTTGAAGTTTATCGATCAAGTGTACAGATCCGTGACAGCTAAAGGTAATGGTGCTCTTTTGAGCTGAAACCTGATACAACACTTTCAGCAGGAGGGTGTGATTTACACTTTCTATTGATATTTCCAATTCTGCTCTGAGATTAAGTACTGAGCAATGTGGAGAAATAACTCCTAACTGAGGGGTCCATGGAAAGCGTGTTAATTAAAAGGGTTTAAATTAAAAATTGAAGTATTTAAAGTGTTTCGCTAAGTTACCTTCGAAAGGACTACAAAAACCGCAATCTCCAAACCCAAACAGAAACGCCAAATCGGAGGCAGCCGCAGGTCGCCTAGGACCACTGGACAATGGGAGTTTAATTGGAGACTGGAGATGGGTTGGAGGCACTGTGCACTGCAGACAATTAGCCCATTCCATGATGTGCGAGCCCCTCCAGCTACATGTCTAATAAGCTCGACTTGAAGTGTGGTGGAGAGGAATCTCCCCCTCAGCCGAAAGCGCTGCCTATAGCAGATGCAACAGCCTCAGTGTCTTGATAGTCACTTCAACAAGGCAGAACTAAGCCATGGAAACTTTTTTTTCTTTGAGAGACAACAGAGCTTGTTGAAGGAGAGCCCTCCCCTCAGGGTGCCCTGGACGCGGGGCATTTGCTGGAGGAAAGTGTTTTACACACTGGAGACTCTTCCCCCAACTGTACAAATTCAAAGTTGCTCACAGGGAGACAAAAGCAACAGAAAAAGCTAGCAAGTTGTGATTTCCTTAGGGAGCTGTCAAAGTAAGGGATCTTGTGGGAATGAGAATTAACTCATCTCCAATTGCCATGAACCTCAGGCCTACTGAAACACAAGGGTCTTTCAATTACCTCAACATCTTAGAATTGGGTGAGGAAAACAGTGACATTAGTCATTGAGGAGAGGGGAATGTTAGGTATTAGAGGCAAGAGGTGAAGACAGATCCCATCCTGGGAGAGCAGAGAGAAGCTATGGGAAGCTGTCCCAGGCACAAGACCTAACCTGGAGAAAGGCAGTCTCATGTCCACTGTTAAAAGACCGCCTCCTCCTTGCCTAGGCAGAGGGACACTCTAGAAGCCTGAGAGGAGAGGGAGGGAGTGGGAGCGGGGAAGATGGGGGGGGAGATGAGAGGGTGAGGAGGGTGGGGGTAGAGGGAGAGAGGGAGAGAGGGAGAGAGAGAGAGAGAGAGAGAAGCTCTATGAAAAAGAAAAACAAAAATCCTCATAGGGCAGTATCTGGGGGATTATTTCTTAAGTTACAACTATTCATTTGACTTTTGCTCCCCATGAACCTTAGAGCTACAGATGCTCAGTGCAGTTCTTTTTTCTTTGCACTTTGCCCACATTAAATACCTGGGTTCTAGCCATTTTCCCTTCCCTCAAGGACATACATATTTTGGACACTTGTTTATAAGGGTAATCTCTCCTGCTATCTTCTGATACTCACTTTGATCAGAAAGTTTACTACCATCAGTTAATCAACAATACACTTTCCTGCCTTCAATTACTGCAGATAGAAGCAGAAAGTAAGTGATGCTTAATTTACAGGGACCCTGCATGTTGTGAGCTCCTCACCGCCTCCTCCACACCACCCCTGGGTGTGCTGCAGGGGGTACTGAAAGAGTTGTAAGGGTTCTCCAGCACTCGTCATGGCCTGGGGTCCCCTGTGAAGAGCAGCGCTGTTTCCAGACTCGTCTCACTCCTTTGTTTCCATTTGTGGGATTGGGAGGAGTTTCCACGGTGCTATGGATTTGCCCCAGTCAGTGGAGAAACAGGGTAAAAGCTGGTTACCTGCTACTAGATGGAGAAGTGCCTGCACCTGTGGGCTGATGCCTGGCTCATGGTATGAAGCCGCAGCACACAGTTACTGAGAGAGGCACTGGGCTAACGGGGCAGAACAGAAACTGGAACCTGAAGGCAATACGACCACCAAAAGGAGCATGGCTCTGACAAAGTCCATGGGCTGCTTGGCCTCTCCTGTTCCGCTCCCAAAGCAAGAGCTCTGGCCAGTCCTTGAGATTACTTCTAAGTGAGAAGCTTGGGCATGTCTATGCCTTTCACCATCATCCAAAGGTCTTGCTCCTCTTGGGGTGCAGAGCCTTTCATTCAGGTCCCAGAAGCTTTCCTAGGATGTCCTCTCCAGGTTTCTGGCTTCTTTTCTCAATAAGGCAGAGAAGAAAACTAAAGTGGTAGACTCCCCAGTTACCCGGTGTCTACACAGAAAAATAAGCATGCTTCATAAAATGCCTGTTGCTCAGGCAAATGGACATCTTCTCCGTTTAGAAGGTAATGCTTTCTTGTTCTCTAACAGACTACCATTGTTTCTCTCACTTAGTAACAGGTGTAAGAGCGTTCATACTTCTGGGACCAACTAAGCTTTGCCCCATCATCCTGAAGAGTAAAGTTATGTTTATGCTTGTGGCATAAATGTTGTTCCAGTCTGAAAAACCAAGCATGTTTGGGTAACCCAGGCAAACTGCAGTGAAGAATTGCATCAAATCATCTTAGGCCTAGTCCCTGCACGAGTCTGATTTCTTGAGCTTTGTAAATGTGGGAAGTGCTCATGCCAGCTCACAGTTGTGGCACAGTCCTTTCTGCCTGTACTGTCTCATCCTGCAGCCATGTCTATGGCTCTAAGTATGACATGAGTCTCCTTAAGGACAGATCAGTCATGGGCTGTTTAGTATTCATGAGTTAGCTTTCCTTTCGGCAAAAAGCTGGCTCCAGGTGAGCATTTACAAGCTGCTTGCAGAATGTTAAGTTGGCTACTACAGCATGGGTCATAGCTTCAACCCCTGGGTTCACGTGAGCATCACAGAAACTGCAGGGACAAAAACACTGCAAAGAAACTCCCAAGAGCGATGGCCCAAACTGCTCAGACTTCTTTACGTTGGCAGGTAACCTGGCTCCATTCATCCCTCATGGGCACTCTGAGGGGGAGTTCTAACTAGGGCCTGATAATAAGAGTGGCTGCCAGTGGACCAGCAGTCTCCTCCCCACCCCACGGGGACTCCTCTCTCTCTGCTGGCTTTCAGTCCTCAGATTACTTGCTAGTCATCCTCAATGCTCCACAGCTGCGTGGCCTATGTTAGAGACAGGGTTCCGCAACAGATCTGGTTTCTATGGCTGCTTTACCACCTGGCGGGGAGAATATAACACAAACTGCCATGCGAGCGCCTTAATCATGGATCCGCGATAAGCTTAGGAGACTCTGCCACCAAAGGCAGGGATCCGTGGAGAGCCAGGCGATGGCTGGTGTATCCTAGACGAACTCCTGGCCCATAGGGACTTTAGCCAGAAGTCACCGAGCAGAACGCTCACTGTGGCTGCACCCTAATCACCCTGTAGCCAGGCTGCAGTCTGAGGACAGCCTTTTAGCCAAAAGGACACTAAGTTTTTGACCTGTTATACAGTAATTGATATACAGTACAACAGACGGCACAGGGCATGACAACCACCCTGTGTTGGCCTTCCTTCACATTTCCAAACATTCCTGGCTCAGGCTATAAGGTATATTTAAAAATTTGGGGAGAGTTAGACAGTCCCCTTAAATGCTCATACCTATTCTTTTCATGGGTTACAAACTACTGTAGGCCTCATCTTAAAAATTAGTAATGTGGGGAGGTTCTAATGACATCAGACCTCCCACTTCTGTTTACTGAACAGTTCAGGTGCTCTGCCTTCTGCAATTTTGTCATCCATAGGTCACTGGAGGAGAGTTAGAACTGTTGACTTTTTGCAACAGTTCTGTCACTTGGTTTAGTTCTAGTTCTTGCCTGCACTGAAGTCTTGCTAGACAGGTCAGTTTAATTAAAAACTCTTAGAAACGGAATTTATAATGGAAATACTGCCTCCGGCTTCCTAGGGCTGCAGGGAGGGATTAGTCGATCTCAGAAGCAGCTTAATGATCATGATGTCACTTGCTACTTCTTGCCAGGAAGAAAAAAAAGTCTGACGGTGGGTCTTCCAAATCTCAGGCAAAAACAAAATCTGACCTCACAGACAAAATAAAACAAGCCAAAAAATCTGGTACCCTCTGAATAATGTAGCTGCTCATTCTCATCACCTGTTGTAGCTCCTGTCATGGCAACAAAAATAAGTGTGCATTTTAAAAAGCACAACTTTATTACTGAAGGGGAACAAACTGAATGGCATGCACTGACAAAATGCCACATTATTTGCTAATCCTAATATGTTATTCTTCTTTAAGATTTGCTTTTCTCAGCACCAATTCAATTATAGATGCTACAAATCCTTCTGACATTTAATTCCCTCTTGTCAGAGAGTAGTAAATGTATACAGTACATGCACGGCTTTCCCATTAAGATGTTAATATATATGGGAGCACACTAGCCTCTATGCAGCATAACCTTTCTTTCCTGTCTTTAGAAAGTGAAAGGGAAGGAATAACTGTAAAGCAAGAAAATCATGAAGACTCCTATACAGCATCCCGGGCATCCAGCACTCCCCTTCAGCGGCATCTCATTCTTGCAGTGGAACTGCAGCTACACCTCCGTTTCAAAGGAACTAAGTTAAGCTACTTGAAGGAAAACTGCGGTCAGCATTATCATCATGACATCCAGGGCTCAGTGTGCGTTCATTTAAATTAGACATACTGCACACAGGCTCAGGCTGTACATCGCTGTACTCAAATGAGCAGGACTTCGGGCTCTCACAGGCTTTTACTGCCTACATCATCCTCCAGAAATGGGACTGAACAGAAGATGCAGGAAGACTTAAGATCTAATCTCCTGTGGGGTCCATGGGAAACTACACTTGACTTGCCATCAGATCTAGTGTAGAAGCTGGGCTTCACTGTTCTGTGTGACTTTAGGCAGGTCAGTCAGCTGCTCTGAGCCGTTAAACACAAACATACATTTTCAAAGAGTTGTTTTGAGGTCAACATATTGTTGAACATGAAAGTGCCTCTCTGGCCCAGCACTTGGCATATCATAGGTACTCTGTAAGTGTTTGCCAAACTTAAATCTGTTATAATAAAGCCTAAGGAAGGCTTCATTCCAGTTCTTCTCACTGATTCAAGGCAAATACTTATCAGCTCTTTGGGATTAAGGGTTGTACCGCACACTCAGCATTGTTCTCTGACATTCAGATGCCTTATAAACACTTGTTGACTTGAGGTGACTGAGCCCTTTCTTATGCAGAATGGCACAGTGTGACCGATGGCCTGCTTGTCCTGTCTCTGGTCAAGGCTGCAGGCCTGGTGGTTGAAGGCCACCTAGTCCAAGTTATAATTCAAGCGTACCATTTGAGTATCAGGATATTAAATACTTGTCGTCAGCTAAATATAAGGACAAGTGGGTTTTTTTTTATGTTGATTTTTCTTTGCTTCAAAAGCAGAAGATTGATAGATTTAAATTGACTTAGTTAATGTAACCAACAGTGGAAATGACTTGATGCAGCAGGAAGCAATCCTCCCAAGACATTTCGTATCACCAGAGGGACCAAACAGCACCCTCACGAGTCCTCCCTATCTGTATCACAATAATAAGGGCTCAGAAGGGTGATACCTCTTCCACTTTAAGCATCAAGAAAGCACTGAAGACCGTACCAGAGTTTAAAGAGTTACACATCTGATAAAGAGGATAGGGTTGTATTTTCAAGCACACATTTCCCACTAGAATCTCTCTCTGGGGAAAGATGCTTCAGTGGACCTCAGGCATTTGGGGGTGTGATGATGGATTAATGAATATGGTGAAGTCACCCCATAGCAGTGTCCAACATGTAGAACTAGAATTCACATTTTGCTTTGTATCCTGACAACCAAATTTTGAGGAAAATTTCCTATTTGATGGTCTTCTTCCTCCCCATGGGGGAAAACAGTAGCATGTTGGATTATGGGAAGATCAGCAATATGATAAACGTTCAAAGTCATGTTGTGAGAAAATCGTGGACAAGCTGGTATGGACCCAATCTGCTCTGTCAGCTAGTGAAATTGTAAATACTAAATGAAATTGTAAAATAAGGAAATCTCCATGTTTAACCTCTCCAATCTAATACTTTCTCATGGAACTCAGAACCATCTCAGTGGAAAACTAATCCCATAATTTAGGCAAGTCAGGGGAATAATGGCACAGAAAATGTCCAAGCAGAATTTAAGGTCTTCTTTGAAAGGAAAAGCTTGATTTAATTTAACGCTGGGAGAGATCTATCCAGCTGAGTTAGCACATGACTCTATACCTGACGGGTTCTGGAAATTTCAAATTTTCCTTCCTCATTCCCTGGATGCACAGGCTGAACTGAAAAGGGTCCAAGAGTAAAGGGATTCCCAAGACCCCAGGGCGAAGAAAGTCTAGATTTCACAAGGAAAGAACAACCACTTTAAGCTATCTCCTATAGAGGCAGGAAGACCCATATGTTCAAACTCTGTCTTTTGAGTAAGTCATTTAATCTCTAGAGACTTAGCTCCCTCAGTTGTAAACTGAGACCAACAACCTTTCCATAACAATCTCACAGGACTTTCACGAAAACCTTCCCATGTCTGGCTCATTTGCATCCATTGATCTTTCGGTTGGAACAGCTTCCCTGGTGAGCTTTTCTAAACTAGCCCCCAGCTCTTCCCAGCCCATCACTCTCTCTCATGTTACCCAGTTTTGGTTTTTTACACAGCATTCCAATATTGTCTTGTATTTTGAGCCAGTCTTCCCCACCAGAACGTAACTATACAAGGGCAGGGGCCTGACATGTGAAATCTACGGCAGCTCCGAATTCCGGTTGGTCTTGTTCACTGCTGCGACCCTGACTCCCAGCCCACAGGCTGGTATGGGTGAGGAGCTCAAACAATTGTGCTGACGGAATGAAGGTCAAACGAGGTTATTAATATATGTGAAAGAGCTTTCTAAGCTGTGAATACTATATAAATATGAGTAAAGAATATCACACTTTACATTTATGAGCCATACCTTGAATGTGTCTACACAGAGCCAAGCCCAGCTGGTTTTTGTTGTTTTACCATCATCATCATCAGTCCACCAAAGAAATGAAGTAGCCTATTTGCCAAATCTGAGCCACATGTTAGGTGAGGGCTAGTTAAGAGAAGAGTCCCTCAAAATGCTGTGTCTCCTGAAGTTTCTTACATGCATTGAGGACACTCGTAATAACTAAAGAGTCATATATCCCACCTAGGAGCTGATCATCTGGATCCAAAGACCTTTAATTTAAGCACTTCTGTTATTTCAATTCAGACTCTATATTTAGCCCATGTTTTCTCTGTAATCCATTTAGGGGACAGAGTTGGCTCACCTGGCTAGATTCTTCCTTAACCCCTGGCATGGGTTATCAAAGCCATTTAGAATTTGCCCTCCACTCATACTTCCCTAAGGAGTGTGAGGGAGACATTGTAGGAGTTTTGCAGATCACTTTCTGGTTTGTAGGGCAAGAGTTGAGAATATGTTTTGGAGAAGCATGATAGCTCTAGAATTTCTTGTCCATGCCTTTGCTTCAAAAGCAGAAGACTGATGGATCTCTTTGATTGTGCCAGAGGGCCAGTCCCCGGCACACGGTGTACTTAACCACTGCACTCCACTAAACAGTCCCCGAGGCCCTTCCATTATTGAGGCAGTTGGAGACTTTTTTTTTAAAGTTTAAAGTAAAATAGAAGGATAAATATGCTTAAAGCTATTCTATTCCACATGGGTGGCAATAACCACCAGCTGTCACCAGGAAACAGCAGATATAATTGATAAAACAATACAAAAACTCTTGTGGATCTATCATCAATAAAGTTAACACCCAAAAAGTAAATGAAAGGGTTCAAAGTCAAACTGGATAAGCTCCCCAGGCCTGCCGATAATTAAATCACTGAACTCCATACAAGGGTAATTTTTAATGCAGATTAAAGAGGAGGATCAGCTGGGCATCTTGCTTTGCTGGGGGAGGACAGAGCACCATATGTTGCCTGTGAAACTGTCATTAGCTGAGTGAGGTAGCAGTGGAGAATGGGGCGGGGGGGGGGAATGGGGGTGAGTAGAGACAGACTATCATTATTTTGAAGGAAATGCAGAATATAACATTTATTTATAATAAGAAAAGGATGAATTTTCCACCTAGACAAAGTGGGAATGAGTGGTAATATTATTCATTACCACTGTTTAGCATTAAATGTGCAACACCTACTCTAATTTATTGATGGACTGTTTAAGACGGGTGTTAACCTGTTTGTCTTGTATTATAATTGAATTCAGTCTCTAGGCTACAGAAATTTGAGAAGTTCATCCTTTCTCAATCAATATGCTTCCCTTCAGTGACCCATTTCAAGACAGCTTCATAAAAAATAATGTATTTTGTTTTAATAAATTTAAACACTATGACAGCTGCTCAATTTTTATTGGTTGTTTTTTTCTCCCCTTCAGATGTGTCTTTGCTGCTGAGTGAAGTCAAGCTCACAATCAATAGTAATTGATTAATCAGTGTCCCCTTTGAACAAAGGTGCTAATCAGTTTTTGATTAGTTCATCAAACCAGATGCAAAGGCAGCCTGGCCCCAACCTGATAGATCATCAGTGTTCAACAAGACTTATGGTTCCTGAGCAATATATGACTGCAGCGTTCCTGGGGGCATGGGGGAGGGGGAGCAATGTAATTATTAATTTAACCGAATTATGATGAACACAAACAGTTGTTGGTTTATTGCTCCTGACTTAGGGGTGATTGATAGACTGCATCAGGGCTGTACCTGACTTGGTTCAGAGCTGAGAGACCCAGAGTATTTCTTAATTGATGATGCTGGAGGAATGAGCGGATGGCTGATTTCACTCTGTTTTCCTAAAGAGGAGAAAATTTACTTCTGCATATCTGAGTGATCCTTGTGTGGTTAATTTGCCAAGAGGAATCAGGCCCGATGAGAACTCAGTCCTGTCTAGGGATCCTTTGGAGGATCCAATTGCCATGGCCACTGTGTCAGAGTGGTTTTATTTAGGGTCAGGATCAGAACTGAAAGCAGAGATTACTTACGCCTGGCATTACATTCTATGCAGGCAGAAGGACTTGTCTACTCTTATTTTAAAAGAAAATTTGGCTAATGTTTTTGCAACTTCTCCAAATACACCACAAATAATAGGCAAAAATGAAACCCTTCCTTGATGGGCTGGCTATCTTTCCAATCTTCTATTTATTTATCTATATACAGTCATTGGGGTTTAGAATTCATTTAATCATCCAAGTATCAACTGTGTGCTTACTATGCAACAGGCATACAGCAGTGAACAAAACTAGTATGTCCTCCTGGAGCTCCCATTCCAGGAGATCTAACAGCTAAGCTCAAACTGGGACATGCTACGTAACAGAAAAATAAAGGCATCCCTGGGGTTTGACAGAAGCATATAGCAGGCAACGAATCAATGGCATTTGCAAAAACTGGGTCATAGGTACTATCTTACTCTCTCACTGGGTAAGACCTGTGTTTAACAGTTTACCTCACAACCAACTATTCAAGGGAGCTGCAATGAAACCTCTCCAAGGAGAGACAATACGGAACTCTTCTTTCCAAAAGACTAGAGTAAGCATCTCTAATCCTATGCCTTGGTTTCTCCATTACACTGATGAGGAGGGGGGCTTTCTTATTAATTTCTTAAGATGTGACCAATCAAAATGTGTAAGAAGCTATGGCTGGTTGGCAGTGAAGTCCTACAACATCATGGGAGCTCATATAATTGTTTAGCTTTGAGTATTTAACCCTCCCCCTCCGCCTTTAGGATATGCTTCTTATTCTGGATTAGTAACACCTAAATCCTGGAATCAAGCATGAAACCTACTTTTGCAAGAGCTCAGTGTGCTGTGAAAAAGGTCTGAGGTGGATAATTAGTTTACATCATGGTGTGTGACAAAACAATTGCCTCCCTTCCTTCCTTCTCCTCCCCCACCCCCACTTCTAAGATTACTATGGCGTGGCTTTTCTAGTCTACTTCACAGCAGTAAATGGTCAATGAGTTGTTGTGTTTTTTTTTACATAAAGATCTTGTCTCATAATCCAACATCCTTAAATTGCTTTATCATGAATGCAACAAAATTTCTCCTGAACCGTTATATATCTAAAACATAAAATTCTATTAAGCCACTGAACAGAGTGGCTTTTGTGCAATCCCAAAGATGACCTGACCTCCACTGAATTAACAGCATCAGCCCCAGGATATATAATCCACTGCCACAGAGAGGAGAGGCGGGCAGGGAGGAAGAGAGTGTTAATAAAAATTTATTTTTCTTTAGTCTCAAAATTCACAATTGCTAATCAATTGCTCAACAAACCAAATGGCCATTCTGTAGAAGTGGACAGAGCACCCACAGGTTGGACACTGCAGCGCCTTACCTAATGACTAGCCCTTACCTGAGAGGTCCTCACTGTCCAGTTCTTCTGCGGAATTGGGCAATTGAGTAAGGCCTTACAAGTAAAAACAAATCGTTTTTCTTTTCATTCCTCAAGGGACATAAACAAAACACTTAAGAACTGAGGATGAATTTCTTAAAAACATGAGCCAAATCTCTTGCTATCTCTTTCTTTTTTGGATAGCTTGAATGTATTAAGATATAAGTATATTTTTCCAATCATTTAATTTTTTTATTGAAACACAATCAAGGCAGAAAGATTCCTCAGTCTCCACTTTCAAAGCACATGAAACATGAAGGCGAATGTTTAAAGTCACTCATTCATAAGAGCATGCAAAAAGGAAAAATAAAGCCTGACTGTTAGCTGTTGATGCTCTGATATCTCTCTTAAATACAAATGTATTTAGATGTTACATACTGATGTAAATTTGATTTCACATCTTACTGTAAATGGAAATCCTTTGCCAATATTGACAAATACAGTTTATGATCAATATATGATGATCTTGTATCACTTGTTTCAAAATGGTACAGCATCTGCAAAGGGCAGATTGCAGGTTGTGCCTTCATCAGAAACATCTGATTTGCAAAATGAATTTTTAAAAAGGAAAATTTCAAAAATCAGAGGTATTCCTGAAGAACAAAACCCTCAAAGCTGAAAAAGCAGTTAGGTCAGGAGACCATCGAGTGGGAGTTTGACATGCTGTACCCCAGCCCCCACCGATGCTGGCCAGCTCTGATCTCAATGAAAAGAGGTAAAGAGAAAAGTAGAGAAAGAATGGGGGCTCAGCTAAAAGATGGCTTCTATTTCCCCACGCTTTGTTTATTAAGCACCACACGATGTGGGGCAATCAAGGAGGCCTTGTTCTTTGATGTTCTGCCCAAAGTCCTGCCAGATCGCTCCAGGTCCTCTATTTCGCACACTTCACTAATATTTCTCTGATGAGATTTGTCACTTTTGAAGATATCTGTGGACCTATTAAACTGCAGGGTCTTTGAAGAGTGGGGAGCATCGTATTTATTTTTTCATCTTTCCCTTCTCTTATAGCCAAGCACAAAGTATATGCTCAGTACGTGTTTGCTGTATTAATGATTTGGGAATAACACTCGGTGAACTACTGACCAGAGCACAAAAGCAACCATAGCAAATGCTCTAGAAACAAGCAATGCCAAATTGATTGCACTGTTTTTTAAAAAACCAAAATTAACAGAAATACTCATGTAGAAGTGGTCAGTAAAAGCTTGGATTTTGTAAGCTATTTTATAAACAAGCCAAGTGAATATTATAGCGAGGTTGGTGCTGTGAAAGGGACTGGTCATATCATCCGCTCTTGAAGAGGGTTTCCATTAGGACCCTTGGATGCCAATATTCAAGGGCAGGTGCCAATTAAAAACGGAAAGATATTGAATCCATGAATGTTCCCGAACTATGGATTTAGGTTAACTAAAGGGAAAGCAGTGAGTAATGCAATAAATTACAGAAGTAACTGAGTAGGGATGCTATCCATTTGTTCTGAAATCTGATTGGTTGAAAGTGTTTTCTATTTCCAATGGGCTTTATCCATTGTATAAAGACTGATGAATACAATTATTTGAATAATTGTTATAAATGGGCAACATAAAGTACTTCTCTGTAGTTCATTATGAATTCTCAGAAGGCTAATCCCTCACTTCTACGTGGCCCAATGAACACCAAAGCATTCTGCATACGTGCTTGGCACCCACCGAACCGTGTTAAACGAGGATGTTTCAAGTAGGCAGCGTTACTGCTCAAGGTTTGTTTCCTTGGAGAGGGCATTAGAAAGCTAATTAAAAAAAATAAAGACAAATATGTTTATGAAATATCATTGATATGCAGTTCCCCATTAAAAAGCAACTGACAGTTGATATACACCTCAAAAAGACAAAACCGTCATTTTTAACGACATAAACTTTAAAATATACCAAGTCATCTGGAATCTACCACTCAGATTACATCTGAAAGTAAGAAGCCATTTACGTTAGTGGTGCTAAATTTGTTTTTGCACTGTAATTGTATTTTATGAAACTAGAGTCTGTAGTGCTCTGCTTTGGTTGGATCATTTCTGAATGAATATAATTAGGGAGGGTTTGCTGAAGCACTGACTGTATGAGTGACGACATGCAAAATTTACCTCCTAAAACTGCTCTGACTTATGTAGTTTTCTTCCCTGTTAAAAATTATATACCTCTCATTTTCTCAAAGAAGACAAAGATGCATTTTTAAAAGCAGAGAATATTCTTCAAGAGGAATCTTCACAACTTAACAATAAGTAGGAAAGCACTTCTTGGGTTTTCTGTTTAAATTTCTACATCATCCATTGAAAACCCTTTCGTCGCTTCTAATTAAAATGTATTCAACAAATTTCTTTAAATGTTGTTAAACAAATGAAAGTTTACTTTTGTTCCACATGGGATTTTTCTGAGCAATGAATAAAGTCGTAAGGTACAAACATGATAATTGACTATATGCACTATTCATTGTCTTTTCAACAGAGACTCCTATCTGACTTCCGGTACGCTAACGTGCTGCACAGAGCCAGCCTCTTCAGACAGCGCTTCTGCAGTTGTTACTCCTCCTCCTTTGTGGCAGAAATCACTGGCTTCTGAAAGTGCTGTGATTTTAAACCAGGTTAAGGAAAAAATCTCAAAAATTAGAAACAGTGAGAAATTCTAGAGATATTTAAATAAGTTCAAGGTCAAGGGCAAGTAAAATTTGAATGTTTGTGGGTTCAGTTCATCAGGGTTTCTTTTATCTTTTTTCTTCTTTTTTTAAAGAAAATTTCAAAAGAGAATGATCAAATAGAACCTCTAGGAAACAAAAACGTAGCCCACGGGCCCTGGTACCATTCCCATTATGAAAAAGTAGGAGATGGTCTCTCTCTTACCTAAACGGCATACATCTGATCACTTGGCCATATTATGGAAACTGTTACTTCCATCACCAGCCATAAGAGATTTCAGACGCCCCCGGTTGTTTTAATCTAAAAGCTCAGTCATCCTGTTCTTTCTGCTTTGTCAGCTTTTGCGGAGGTTTTCCCTTCTTTCCATTAGCAGAAATTTGGTTCACGCAGTTAAACAGTAGCACATTGTTTCCAAACTGCATATCAAGGCTGAAACGCAATCTTCAGGTCCTGCAGCCATTCGTAACCCTCTGTAGCTTTACGCTGGAGTAGGACACACAATGCCTGCAGTCCCTTGACTGAATGACGGCCTTTGAATGCCACTGTTGTGCACTCATGGAGAGATGTGCATAGCGGTACATACACAGACGGTGGACATAGAGGTTGTAATAATGCGCACTGCTGGCAATTTTTCTTTAAAATGGGCTTCAGAATTTCCCAATCGAATAGAAAATAAGATAAGAATTTCATGTGCTTTTAGCATTCTATCTTGGCTTGTACTACTTTAAAATAACTCAAGAAAGGGAGATTCATGGGATAGTTACCTAAGGGCAGGGAACTAGGGTATAAACATTTTGAAACCAAAAGTGAAAGTGAAAAATTATTTCAGAGGGGTTCCAAGTTTGAGTCTTACCACAATTACATACTGAATTAAAAACTATTTAAAAACTCATTTGGGAGATCTAAATTCATGAGATCATTAGCGTCTAATGTATCAAGAGGTGGAAAGCAAAAGAACAGTTAGATTTAAAAATAATAAAATAGGAGAGGGAAAGGGAGGAAGGGAGAAAGGGAGAGAGGGTGGGCGGGAGAGGGATGGAGGAAGAGAAAGAGAGGGGAAGGGGGGAGGGGGAGAGAGAGAGAGAGATCTCTAACCCAGAGGAAGCCAGCTGACTGCAGTGCAGCAAAAGCACAAGCACTATTCCAGACCATGGACATGCGTCACCCAAAACCTCACACAGGGGAGGTGGGTGGGGGATAGGAGAGGGGACACACAGGGCAGAAAAAAACAAGGCACAAGACACTTACAGAGAAGTGTCTACATTGAAACAAACAAATAAAAACCATCACACACACCCACACATCAATAACCATAATAACAACTATACCACCCATGCTTTAAGTCACTCATGCATTTCTGCCATCAAGTTCAGACCGGGTGGTACCAGGATTTGGCAGAGTGATTTTGCATTGCTCAACATGCACATATAACACAGGATTCTTCCTGACCAGGCCTTAAGGATGAGCTCCAAAAATACAAATGCTCAAGATCCTTATTCAAAGAAGATCCCTTCAGTCACCCTAGTCTAAAAATTCCATTCTTACACTCACATCTATCTTTACTATCAATTAGATCCTTAAAAACACATTGTGGCTGATTATCGTTTGGTTTCTTTTTGGAGAAAATCCATTTGCTTTTGATTCATGCCCATGCACTTCTAACCTTCCGATACATGCTTATTATTCCAATCAGATATTGGTAAGAACAAATGGTCAACATACATAAACAACTGGTATACTTCATACATAGTCTAGCAACACAAGCTTGAATAAAATATTTTAATGAGTCTTCAAAGGGAAAGCTTTCTGTAGATTTTTTTTTCCTGTTTATAAAAGAGGAATACAGAAGGAAATCCAGTATAAAGACAAGTAAAATGGTCAAAACTGGGTGGCCTAACATGTCTTGTCATTTAAGTTGCCAAGTTAACAAAGTATACTTTTTAGGGCCAGATCTCCATAATCAACATCGCAAGATTACTCACAAATGAATCTAAGTCAAATGGTTGCTGCATCGAAGAAGCTGGGTTTTAGCCATAACTCACTCGTATAAAATCAGTTCCCTATCTGTGTTTCTTTGGAAATCTGGTCCCTGCTTTGTAATTTCTACTATATTCCTATTACCGTTTCTCTCCTGACAACTGACCTGGAAGACTTTTACCCCTCTGTTAAGGAAAATTCTAAGTATTAGGTTGGCTCTCTTTAAAGTTCTTTGCTGTGGGCTGGAGCGTATGCTGTTCAAAGCAGCGGTCGGACCCCTTTGTGAGGATAGCTATGAGAATTTTAGTCAAGTTGGAGAATGTATTCATAAATGTATTATATGGGGATCAACCTGGGTTATCATTTCTCTCGTCCTGCTGTTAAGGAATTATAGATATGACTAAAATATCTTATTATTATGATACATAGTTATTCTTTCTTTTTTCTCCTCAAGTTTCTTGGCTCTAGATATAGTTCTCAGGCAATGTCGGTCAATAACATTCTACTGAGTTATCAGTGGTTTAAACATTGTCCCTTAACTAATAAGGCAGAGGTTGCTGCTTACAGTTACACAGACAGCTGTTTCCTGCCAGAGCAATACTATAAAATCCTATTCCAAGTGTCTCTTTTTCATGCCACACAAAGAGATCACCTTCACTCTCTCTTTCCACAGAGAAAGACCTGATTGAAAATGGGGTCCTAAAATCAGGACTGGCCCCAGAGTAAACTTCTCTTTTTTCAGGTCAGGGGACATATTTCCTACTTGGAACACACACCCAACTCCAAGGCCTACCCCCATTAGAGTCACATAGGTACATGGATTTTGTTGAAGGGACCTAGAAAATAGAACACTGGAGTCTTAGAAGATAGGTGATCAATATTTCTTCAAAGATCTCACAGAATTCAGGAATCTTATGGTTATACTTGACCCTGAAGTTAATTATAGGAAGCTCAGAACTTAAAGCATCTTAAAAAGAATAGAACAAAATCTCTTGAACTACATTAAAATAGCCTTAAAGCTCTGAGAATAATCGATAAAAGTCAGGAAGTGCTCAATTAATGATGAAACCTACAAATAACTAAGCTTAATGGAGTGCAATGCCTGAGATGTAACAAGCACTATGGGGCATTAACCTTAGAAAGTGGAAGTTTTATACCTAATTGATTTCTCATGATTGTCAGTGTATTTGGCCCTTTAACTTATATTATGAACTTTTCCCTTGTGCAAATGGCAAGAAAGGGCAGGGAGGGCCTACGCTGCTTTATACCTAAGTTTGTTTTGCTTTCTCAGAATTCCTCATCACCAAGTCCAAATGTGGGGGTGACTGGCCAAGCATCAAGGCCTGACCTTTAAGGCCAGCTCAAATGGGACAGGTTTTGCTTAGAGGTTTCCAATGGATAAGTCCTCAAATATAGGCCTATTGGAGGAAGCCAGTCTGTGCTAGGAAGAGATGTTTCTCTAAAAGTTGAATGAACAGTAGAGGGTTGGCTGATCCCCTCTTGTCATTTAAATGATAGACTTGAACCCTGCACAATGTGCAACGTGATTTAAGCAGGCCCTTTATCAAAGGGCCTTGCATTCAATGATTAAAATTCAGCCCCATTGTTTTTGTTTTTGTTTTTTTTTAACAAAACATATCTTTCTCTGAACACGATATCAGCATGGTCAGATTTGAGCTAAGTAATGAAATCTACAGGTAAAAATGATCCTAATTTTCTGATTGGAGAGACGTAAAAAGTTAATAGACTTATTCTAACATAGTAAGTCAGCGGTGGATTTAGGGAAAGGATTTCCCCATGCCCTATCCTGAGCTTTACTCTGTTTTTATCACCTTTTGGTTAAAATCTTAACTAAGTTTTTAATATTTTTCCTAGAAGATACTCACACACAAATAATTTTTTTTTAAAGTCCCAGTTTATGATGTTAAAATGTACACATGGTGTCATTCTTGGTTTGGAGATGTTCCCTGCCAAATGTTAGCATAAACTTTTATGCACACACAGAGATTAAGGGTGAACCAGAAAGGGTGTTTACCTGTGGATGTAAACACAGTCAGGGGCATAATTAAAAGAGGAGCAATGATCTTCCTCATCGCAGCCTCATGAATTTAACAGGACTCTTCCACCCTGACCTTCAGTCTCAACAACCAAGTGACACAAATAACTCCTCTTCAAAAAGTACCTCAGACTCTAGCCTATAAATAAAGAAAGCAACTGGACCTCTAATTCAGATGCTACAATTTCTAGGCTAATTTTAGTTTTTTTTGAAGTCCCTGGTATTTCAGTGTCTGGAGGGGTTATATAACTAAGCATTACATGCACCTGAAGCTGCTTCCATTCCAGCCAGCCAGTGAGGAGGAGGCCTCACTTCAGGTTGCAACCATTGGCTATTGAATTCACAACAGAAATGACAAGACTCGACATCTTTCAAGCCTTTAAAAATTATAGTATATTTATGAGATCAGTCTACTTGAAACACGATTGCCCTTGAAGACTGCATTTCTTTTTCCCAGGCTTGCCTTGCCTCTCAGCAGTGCTGAGAAAGTAGATAAACAGTAATGTGATACCAACCGTGAACTGCTGGTTCTGTCGTCGCCGTTGTGTCTACAGACGGGAACAGAGGATTGGAGGAAGGGAAGAAACAGGAGGAACGGCATGCAAAAAAAGGGAAAATGGAAAAAAATGGAACAGATAATATATGAGCAAGCTTTCAAAGAACATCGCGTGACAAGCAATAATAAATGAAAAGCAAAAAGCATTTGAAGTGAGTTGCACTGTTTTAAGACATGCCTTCAGCTCAAGCTGCGAGCCAGTGAGGAAAACAGTAAATTCTTTGGTTCTGAGGGTCTTGCCAGGACACAACTCCTTGCTAGTCAATAGTCAGGGGAACATGCAAGTGATGAGGAACACCAGTGCAAACTCAGTGACTAGTAGATGGCTCTTAACGCATCAAGGCTCAGGACTGTGACAGAAAAGCTCACTCGGAAGCTGGCTAAACAATGGATTCATACATTCAAACATTGCCTTTGTTTTAACCCCACCCACCAGGGCACTCGAGAGTCATGACTGCCAATTAGGCTTCAGTGAAATCACTCTTCGGATCTTTTATGGCTTATGCTCAGATGCCTGTAGATAAGTACATGGGTTCAAATTTTCCATCCAGTGTATTGTTTCAGCAGAGTTCAGCTGGAAAGTTCAATGAACCGGGAGGCCATGGGAATGAACACGTTAAAGGTTTTCAGATTACTTTCTATAAACATACAGTCCCCATCCCCTCTCCCCCCACTAATCCATTCTTCACTCTCCAGGTCTTACTATGTTACAGTCTAAAAGCAGGGGTCTGTCATGGAAACACACCCAAGTCTACGCAATTTGCCAAAGGCCACTTCTAATCATGTGACACTCAAAAACTTAGTCTCCAGCCAACCCTTTGCTCAGTCCAGAACCACATTCACTGCTGAGAGCTGCCAGGGCTCCGGCCTTCATGCTGCATTAGGAGATAGCATGTGGTTTTTTTCACTGCCAAATGTACTTGCTGGGGAATAAAATGTGGTTTGCCTCTTTTTCTTCTAGTTCCGATGCTGTTCAAGTTTTTTCCATCTTCTACCAGGCTTCAAAACCAGGCCTGCCTTTCTGGCTCCTCTTCACAGGAAATTCCTCAAGGGGTTCAATAAATTTTCTCTTTATTTTTGGCTAGAAGGGAAGTGGAATAAATATCTAACAAAATGCACAATCACATTCTTTTTCCAGAGTCATTTTAATCCCACTCTTCTAGCCAACTTCATGCCAACGTCAACCCACCTGGCCAGGCTTTAATTGCCAGTTCTCCACCTCTAGGGTGCTGCCCCACACTGCCCCCCCTGGCCAGGAAGGAGTGGTGACACGGGCACAGGACCGAGTCATCTCTAGCTGAGGTGGGAGTCAAGGTTAAAACTGCAAGTAGTTACTTGTCCTTTCTTTTATAAGACTGCTACTTAGCTAGTAATTATTTTCATGAATTTTGGAGATTTCAGAAGACTCTTATGCACTCAACATAGGCAATGTTTAAATGCACTGGGATGCTAAACATAACTTTTTTTCTGGGGGGGGGGCGGTGTCAAATGAGCCTGGTGCTTCTCATTTATAAATGACATGTGAATCCACACTGGTGTTCCCCTTCAGCTGGCATACTGTCCTTTGGACTCTATACCATAAAAAATTTAGAGCCCTTCTAAGGAGTGAGAATTAACCAGAAGTGGTCTCTCAGGTCACTCTAGCTCAAATAGCTTTTAACTGGGTTTTTGAAGGACAGATAAAGGAAAGAAAAGCATAAAATACACCACGTAAGAACATGATACTTACAAGTCAAGTCTGTATGCATAAAATAGCAGTAAAAAAAAAAAAAACACACCTAAAATTGTACAGTTGAAACATCTCCACAAGATTCTCATGACACAGCTGAAACATCTCCTTACTGGAAACATCCAAGTCAAGTTTTGGTTTGAGGTGCTTCCAATTGGAAGGGCAAAATCAAATGCACATTTGTACAGAAACACTTACATACACGTTAATACATTTTTGTAGCTAGGCACTGGCTCCTTTCCAAGATTAAAAAAAAAAGCAATAAACACTTTGGCTCATTATTTTTGCAGTAGCGTTTCTAACATGCTTTATTTTCACCTGGTAAATCATTAGTATAAAATGAAAGGAAGAGGGTGGGGTAAAACCTAAAGGTTAGAGTCCTCAAAAACCATAGCTTAGCTTTAACCAGTGACTCCTGGATTTACTGTCTTCCTACATCACACCATTATGTTGGCTTTATGTTGAAATGAAACTAAGCGAAGCCAGACATCAGCTTCCAGGTGAGTACTAGAAAATAAACAAAGGCAAGTTCACAGTGCAGCTTGCTTCCCCATTCTGGGGACTGGAAATCCATCAGCTGCACCCAAAAGAGGAGGAGAAAGTGATGTTGAGAAGGAAAAGACACATTCTAAAACAGTTAAAAGCAAACACATTCAAGTCAAACACCACAGTTACCGCAGCTGGTAATGGTAAAACCATGATCAGCAATGGAGCAGGAGCTCACAGCAGAAGGCAGGTGGGCTACAAAGTTTAGGACAAGACTGAGGGTGTATCCTGGGAGTCGCTGATTCCAGTTCTAGACCTAAGACCTAAGAGCATCTGGTGTGCTCTCTGAACAGAGGCTATTTCAAGAATGTAAAAATAATTCTTTAGAAGTGACTTTGTGCTCCCCACAGGACAGCACTGTGACAGAATCGAATTCTCCTTCAAAGTTGCCTATGACTTCCTGCAGAAGCCACAGACACCCTGGCTCTGAGTTAAGTGCAGCTCTGTAAAGTAGGATTGATAAGGGTGTCTTAATCAGAAGACTGGAGAGGTGTGCAAGCCCAGCCCTGCGAATCAGCTTGAGGGGTCACTACATTGTTTGATAACATTCTAAGTGTACAACAGGCAACATGCAGATAGTAAGTTTCCAATATAAATTATAAATGCTGAAAAATGAGAGTGCCTAATTGCCCTGACAAAGGCTTTTTCTAACATTTTGTTGCTTCCTTTAACGAATCATCTTTGAGCTAGGCCCCTGAGAAAAATAGGTCATAGAAAGTTGAGCTGGTCTTATGATGGTGCAGGATTAGAAATTAAAAAGGCTTTGTTGAGTTATTGTCTCTATTTTAATTTAGCTACAATGAGGGCAAATTTATTGTACATTTATTCTACATGGTCAGCATAAAATAATTCTATGTTCTTGAAGACCCAGTGTGCACATTCTTTTTTTTTTTTTTTTGGTATTTATATTTTTTAACTTATTTTTTATTGTATTTATTTCATTACTATTTATCCCCCTTAGCATGTACATTCTTAATAGTTACTCTCTAGCTCTTTTGTGAGTGTAATCAAACAAGGAGTCCAAGGGTGGGCCCCCTACACTGCAATTTGAAAGATGTGCATTTCACTAAATATTGCCTTTTCTTCTTAGTCTCTCAGATGTATGAACAGTTTATGGGACCCTATCTTGAATAAATAAACTTCGCCTATATTGCACATTGTAGTATATGATATTTACAAAATGAAAAGGCCCCGACAATGTGTAAGATTAGAGATGCTAGCCATTTAACCAAGTAGAAAAAACAAATGGCTGCCTGAGAGGCAGCTGGGCAATGTTTAGTTGAAACAGTCATGTGTGAGCTCCACTGTGGCACATTCTAATCCTTTCACATGGATTTGCTCCAACTTAGAATTGTTCGTTGAGTGTGACAGACTGGGGGTTTAGAACTAATCCATAAATTAGTCCGTGGTCTCAAACACAACGGGAGCCATAAATGAAAATGAAAATCCTAGAACAAAATTAAATTCACAACCTTAAATACGTTTTTTTCTCCAATTGCTCTGTGGTGCTCCTGCTTTACAATGCACAGATTCACTGCAACGCTGCATTTTGGGGTGTATGTGAGCAGGGTGTACATTAAAAAATGCACAGTTTAATAACCCAGAGAACCCAATCTGCTAAAAAGCAGAGCTTAATTGTAAAGAATTTAAATTCTCCCATTTTGATTGTCATAAGCTTAAATGAAAGCATACTAAGCAGTCTGGACATATTTTAATATACTTTTCCCCAGTTTATTTTCTTAACTAAAGTCAATAAGGAGCCAATGGGTTTTCTTAATTGAATTCCCTTTCAGTTTGTGTTATAGAGCTGCTTTAAATCTAGACACCAGGACAGGCAACGAATTCCCCTGACAATTTTATTCTCATAGTTGTGCCGTGCTGGCCAATATATATTAAATACAGTTTTTCTCTTTTGTTTATTTATTGATTTTGACTTTTTTGAAATCTGTTGAAAGTAAAAACACGTGCTGGAAAATTAAACTTTGAAATTTATTTTCTACTGGTTTCCCAGTTAATTTCCTTTGCATCTTTGTTATGCTTTAATTAAACTCCCATTTCTCAGGGGTAGGAGAAGTGGATAGGAACAGAACTGAAGCTAAAAGACCCAAATTGGAGGACTATAATAAAGCTCTCTTACTTCTTAGTGTCCTCTCCCCCTTTGAAAGAAAAGATTGTATGTTGCAGAACAACAGCAGGAAGGGGAGTAGATTTTTTTGGTCAAGCAATTTCAAGTTTTGTTAAAAGCATCTTCAGAATTGCTCACTAGTGCTGCTGTGCCCCTGAGATCTTTTCATTGGAAAAGCAGATGTTCTGAAAATAATAGGAATCTGTACAGTGGCTTCATTTAACAGGGAAAACAATTCCTGTATCACGTTGGTGTGAGTGCTGGTGGAAGCGAGGGGCACGGCGCAGGGAGGCGAAGGAAAGGAAGAGGGCGAGGAGGTCGAGGAGGGCGACGGCGGGAGAGGGAAGTGGTGGCGGCAGCGAAAGTTCACCTTGTGTTCGACACTGGAGGTTGGGTCCTTCTTGCCAAGTCCTTATCTCCTACCACAAAGACAGCTCCAACTCTCACTTTCTAATCCTGAAAGCCCTGTTGTTACGATGTTTTGTTTTGCAGTGTTGATAAATCTTTACTATGGAAGCATCTCAGGTCTCTATCTCTTGGATTATTTTTAAACAAGCAGCAGAAAAGTATGGAAATTATGATAGAGGCATCGGGGAAAAAATCTCACTCACTTTCCATCTCTCATTCCTTTTTGCAGAAAAATGCAGAATCAAGTAAGCTTCATCATTATAGTATTCTAATTTCTTCCATTCCCTCGTATATCATGATGGGTCAAAAACTGGTGGGCTATGATGCCATTTGTAACAGGTTTATAATCATCAGCAAAATAAAAATGCACGCACTTAAGGTACTATGAAAAAATGATCTTGCATTTTGGGGCAAAACCTAAAAAGTGGCTTATTATATAAAAGGCTGCTCATGAGTGTTTACTAGTGTCCTAATAATATTCTTGTCATCAGGCGCACTGGCATAGCAGTAACACTCAGTAAGTACTCAATAAGTAGTGAATGAAAAACTGTCTTGATGGAGTAGATGCCAATTCCAGAGAAAAGGCAATTTAGTAAAAATCTTAGGAGGAAAGATGAGTCTTTTCTAGAAATAATGGTTACTATATGCCTGCAACAGAGACACAGAAAACTCACACACATTGAAGATAGATGCTTGAAGTTAAGTTAGGCCTTCAGGCTTAATTTCCAAAATGCCATGCTTTCCTTTCTTTCTCCGCTACTCCCCGCTCCCCCCACCCCACCCCCCATTTGCCAATCATGCTCTTTCTCTCTGACTTCTCACTTCCCAGAATGAGACTGCCACCAAGGTCCCTGGAAGACTTAAGTCTGGTTCCCTTTAGGGAGGGATTTCTCAAACTCAGCATTTGGAGCCAGATACTTCTTTCTTCTGGAGACTGTCCTGTGCATTATAGGACGTTTAGCAGCATCCCTGGCCCCTATCCATTAGATGCCATTAGTACCCCCCGCTGTCCCAGTTGTGACAACCAAAAATGTCTCCAGACACTGCCAGACATCCCTGGGGTGAGGGTGGGGGGCACTGGAGGGAGCGGTGCATTAAAATTGGCCTTGGGTGAGAACCTCCACTTCACAGAAGGAGACTCAGGGTCTTATTAGGATAATTATAGAGTGAAGGCTCACCCAGGAGGTCCTGAAAGGCAAAGGAGGTGCCTATGCCATCCTTTGTTAGTCACATTTTTCCATTCTTTGATGGCGCAAACCAAATTCTACTTCCCCTCTGATGCTTTCCTCAGGCTTCTGCCTATGCCACTGAATCAGTCTTAACTACATAGCATCTCCTGCTACTGAGTTCCAATCTAAATAACCTAGTCTTCCCTCAACCACATTTTAAGGGGTTAAAGGAATTTTCTGGCTCCACAGACATTAGCATAGTGCTATACATACTATGCTTGATATTTGTTGAATGCATCCCTGAAAGCAGACAAATACATACCTCTTGCACCACGCAAATATCAATTGCACAAAGAGCAGTAGCCAAGACCCTGGAGAGCAAATAGCTCTATGTGGAGGAAAGCTTTCCACTGTAATATAGATGGTTATATTAGAGAGTCAGTCTTAAACTCAGGTGTACTTCTTTCCTTCGTATTTAAGAACTTGGTTGAAAACATGCGCTATGGTGTTGTATTTCCCCAGTTTGGCATATTCTACAAATAGTCCTGAAGGATAAGGGCTGCACTCATTTACTTACATGACCTGGTCCACATTACACAAAAAAGCTGATGATATTACACTATGAAAGCCAAAATAATAATATGAGCCTGAGGGTGGGACTCACTTTCTCCAAGGTAAACTGGGTTTTGAGTTCTTAGATACTAAAGAGAAAAACCTTGCCATTTTCTTTTTCAAGAAACAAACAAAAAAATACTTAATTGGATATATACTTTAAAAAGGAGAAACACTTATTTAGAAATGACCTACTTCATTCTTATGAAGGGATTTTTAAATGTGTTTCTGAATTTGGCCCTCTAGCTATTCATTTCTTATTCTAAGGTGGTTTAAATTTTTAATTTATGGCAGTCACACATATAGTGTGACCTGCAGGTTGAACGGCCCCTGGCTTGAATGCAGCTGCTAAGGGCGTAGACTGAGTGCTAAGTGTCTTCTGTGCTACTCCTCAGCTAGCACCTAACTCAGGGCACAGCCAGATAGAAATGGTACAATGTCCACAGTACCTAGGGAAGGAAGCACAACGTATTTTCCTAAGATGATTAAAGGAAAAGCTTGATCAAACTGGCAGACAGGGTGAAAGCTACCACTAAATGCAGAAACAGGTAATTCTATGTACACCTAACACACAAAGTCAACTGAACTCAAAGATAGTTCAGAACAAAACATCCTCCCCACCCCCGACCTCCATGGCAGTAGGTTTTTCTTTGCTTCTGGTTTCTGAGAGGAATCTGCACGAAAGATTCTTATTCCCATAATGGCTGGCTGTCTCTATACTTTAACAGAGCACTCAGGGACAATTTAAATCATGCAGTTTGCTCTTCCATATTATAGCATATATCTTCATGAATGAAATCACAGGGGCAACTTGACATGATTTAAAAAAAAGGGAGAGAGGGAGACCGTTGATAGCAATAGTTGAAACAAAAATATATGGTCAGGATATCATTGTTATCTTGAAAGATAATAAGACACTGAAGAATCTAACAGCAAGTCACATTAAGGCTCTGCATGCCTCCCAATTCTATCCCTCAGGCGTTTTTGTTTGTTTGTTTGTTTGTTTTGTTTTGTTTTTTAAATTTGGATAGAGATCCTAATGATGTTAATGGCCTTATATGCGTGTAAAGCCATAACAATATTGACACAGAAAACTGACACTGAATATTCCTTTCAGGACTTTGGAGCCTGCAGAAATTCTTCCATAGATGCAGCTACCCTTTCACACGCAGGAGACCTGCTCCACACAGGAGAAGGAAGACAGAGACGCCCTGCTCCTCCCATCCATCGAGTCTGTGATTCTGAGTGCGCAACCTCGAACCAGATTGGGTTTACAATTCTTCTCTTTCCACGGTCTCCGAGATGAAGCTTTAACCTGTTTTGAGGGAGTTGAGTGACTGCGAACTCAGTGACAATCTGCCTCCCTAACAAGGGGAACAATTCCATTATCCTGGTTCCAGAAGATAAAATTTAACAATGGAATACTTCCTTTCAGAGAAATCAGAAATCAACTATGACCTTTCGAGTTTAAAAATATTTTTCTATTGCATTTGTACATTTTCTTGTAATGAAACTCTGACCTGGGGAATGGGTTTCGGTTATTGCATGTGACTGGGAGAAAAGAAATAGACGACCGAGGGCTTCTTTTTTTAAAGCTCAGGCTTTATGTTACTGTCATTGGATTTAGCTGTTGAAGCTTTTAAGGCTAATGGTGGCGGTAATATACCAAACAGTGCAAGAGAGAAGAAGAGTGGAAATTAATTTAGCTATCCATTTGTCAAGGTCCAGTTTGGAAGAATTTTTGGAACCAATCTAAATCTAGGGGATAGCCTGGACCTTTAAAATGGGACACAGAATCGTTCAGCTCCATGACCTTGAATCTGTTCGAAGAAAGGAGCAAATGTTAAATTCCACAGGTGCACTTTCTGGGCAAGATAAATAGACATGTGACTGTCTGTCGAGACACAGTAAGCCTATAAGATCATATCCATGAAGGCAACTGATTCTACAATGTTGTTTTAGTGGCAATTTTAGCTTAACTACTCTTGGGTGTGCCAGTGAGAGTCTGGGAATTCATTACCACAAATGCACTTTGTGTGTAGAGAGGGTTCAGCTGCTAACGTCAGGAGGCTAAAGTGCACCTATGAGATCATCTTGCATTACCTTGAACTGAGAGGCCAAGAGCAGTGAGAAAGAGAAGCCAGGACAAGGCCCTGTTAATGGAACCTGTGATGTGGAGAGAAATATAGCATTGTTTATTTTTAAAATTTCCGCTTAAATGAAGACTCTGCAGTAGGAACCGATAATGGACGTGTAGCTGGTTGGGGATGTAAGATTAGCGGTAGTCTGGAGTGAAGATCGCAGTGGGGACTGAAGCACCTCTGCCCGCTTGCTGAGATTGACTGTGACCAGGGGGAAGTACAGGGAGCATTAAGAAAGGTCTTGAAAACAACAACAACAACTACAGCAAAAACAGCCTAAGCTAGTGAGAGGCTGTAATTGAAAAGTGTTGTTCCATGTTAAAGAGAACTGTGGTGTTGGTACTGAATGAGTAAGGCCTCGACTGCCTTAAACTGTAAATCTGGCTGGATGCACACGGCCCTTCTACAGTGAGAGCTAATGAAGGCTGGCGCATACCTGGGCAACTTCTACAAAGACAACACAGACAACTCCAGGTACTCTTAAAGGAGTAACATGCAGGACAGTGGAGAGTGGGGTGATGTATTTTACGCTGACATTCAAAGGGCAGTTCACAGGAGACTTTATGAAAACCTGGTAATGAGCTCAAGCCCAATTTTGTGTACAACCTGGATAAGAGGTAGGACATCATAAAAGGTAAATAACCTAGTTCGTAGGATGGAAGGTTGAGAGCACGGTTGCTCTGGAAATCAGAGTAAGAAAGGAGCATCTTTACTCAACCTAATCAATGATCCAGAAAGTGGAAGTAACCTATTTACTATATTGACCAACTAAGTTTACTTAAGAAGCAGGGGAACTTAAAAAAAGCTAAAACTGAAATACATACAGACAAGAATTCTCTATGGGCAAGACAAGAATGTAGGAAGCAGCCTCAACAGAGCTCAGTTTAGAGTGAGACACAAAAACCAACCGATGGATTTTCAGAAGATTAAATTTTAAAAATATATGTATTTATTTTGCTTTAGAGAAAGGGAAGGGAGGTAGAAAGAGAGGGAGAGAAACATCGACTGGTTGCCTCTCGTATGTCCCCCGACTGTGGACCAAACCCGCAACCTAGGCATGTGCCCTGATCGGGAATCGAACCAGCAGCCTTTTGCTGTGTGGGACCATGACCAACCATCTGAACTGCACAGGCCAGGGTGGATTTTTAGAAGATTTTAAATTAAGGCACTGATGTTTTTTATAAACAACAGTCAAAAAAGTCCTCACTAGTGGCTTAAAGTTCTGTTTCACTGCATGGTTAGAAAGGTGAAGAAAACTAGGTTTAGACAATCTATTGTTATATTTCATAAACTGATGAGGACTCTTCTTTCACTGAGTACTTTGAATTTCCATCATGTCTATCTCACTGATTCCTGTGAAAATTAAAAATGCCTCCAGAAAGTCAACGTAAATGATGGATCTACATATAGGGTGGTAAAGAGGATTTGCACATGAAGAATGATGAGTAGATTATTCAGTTTTCAAGAAAGTCTAGTGTTAGGATTGTATACCTGGGCACGTGGCTCAGGAAGACCTTGCAGTCTTGTCAGAAAACAGAATGAAATAGAAAAGTTACTTTTAAAAGAGTTTCTTTTTCTCATAGAATAATTACTTTTAGATGTTTCTGTGCCAATAGTGGGTTACAGAGGCCTTACCGAAGGAAATTTTGCATGTCTAGTTGACACACCGTAGTCATAACCCTTCCTACCGTGGGAGACAGGGGACACTCCAAGGCTCCCAGACAAGCGACATCAAACACTATGAGAGCCACTGGAGTCCAGGAAGTGGATGGATGGGATACCTCCTCTGTCAGTGACAGTCAGAAGTAAGAGACAGTGAATCTCATTTTGAATAAGAGTTTCAGGTAGTCCAAAGAGATGAAGTCACAGATTACAACAGCTGTAGCTGCCTCTCCCTGCCCTCCAGCATTTATCTGAGAACAGCGAGGGGTACAAGCATGGAAAAGACAGTGACTCCCTCTGACCAGGCAGTTTACACAGGTCGGAGGTGCTTTGTGGGGCAGGAAGGATGACGACGCGTTTAGGAACTTTCCTTCACAGGGATTAAGATGAAATTAAGACAAGGAAGATCCAAAGCCAGAATACTTACCATTCCATCAACCATGGCTAAGCATAAGCCAGAGTGCCATTTTCCCTAGGATTTTGCTTTGAATGGTGATGCTTAGAAAAGAATTCTCTTGTGGGTAAGCTGCAAAATATTTGATCTCCTGTTAAATGTTTGAATGTTAAAGATTTTCTGAGGTCCTTAAGATTCAACCTAAGGAACACAGTCTTTGAAGTTCCAAAATAAAGGAACAATTAAATCCCAAGGATTTAAAGGGAACTTTTAGGCTTCTTCTTATACATACCAGAAAGACAATATACATTCAGGACATTTTCAATGGTAATGAAGGTACCATACCTGTGATGATGGTAAGGATGGTGGTGGTGGTGGTGGTGGTGGTGGTTGTTGTGGGAGGAGGGATAGTTGTGGGGGGATCTGGATAAAAAAAAAAAGGAAAATCAAACCCACAATGCTGAACACAACAATGACCAGTAATGACAAAACAAAGGCATGAGGACACTGAGATGTTTGATGACTTCCTCCTTTAAAACCAAAAGTTTTCCCCCAAAGATTTATGTCTTCTAATTACATTCCAAAGCCTTAGTTGGAAGAGCTAAGAAAAGAAGAAAAGAGATTTGTATTAACGAAGTGAACTAGGGATGAGGAAATGTGAAGGAGAGAAGGGAGGAAAAATCAAACATATGACACACCCCACCCCAATCCAGTTTCAGGGGTGGGGTTAAACCGACTCAGCACCCAAGAGGGTACAATGGTTGTCATTTCGTTTTATACTTTCATAAATGGGAGGAAGGAGGAGATGGCGCCGCTGTATCTAAAGGGCTCCTATCGGCCCAGGATGAGTGTGCTCCTGCTCCCTTGCTCTCATGACTGTTAACTTCATTATTCTGCATCAATACACCCCAGCAGGAAGTAAAGCTACTTCTTTACTCTCTATACTTCTATACAAAGAAGAGAGAATGTCACCACTAAATATCAAGTTCCAGGCATGGGAGATTGTACTGGGATTTTATTTTTTTTTAAGTCAATAAAACCTTACAACTTATCAATATTAATAAGTTAGTTGCTTTTGTTCATGTTAAACGCCTGACCTAACTGGATGACAATGATAATACTAAAAGAATGTTTTCCATCTTGTTAACAGGAAGACTAAGTATAAATGAGGCTTGACCCTCAAAAGCCAGGAATCCCAAGGGAATCCTTGGTCAGATGTTTGATAACTGTATACTCTGTCATTACAAAAATTATTTGGGGGAAAAAGGATGGGCAAATGTGAAAGAGAAAAAAATTCTAAGCCCACATGATCAAACCGAATGTGTTAAATTATCAGTAAGACTTTGAACTAAACGATCATTCTGCTATAACAGAGCATAAGGTGATTGAAGGCTTTTGATTTTAAATTTTATCTAAAGCACATCATTTTTTTTCCTCCCTGACACAACTGGTGTCCTTTTATCTCCAAGTGAGCTCTCAGGCTGTCTAATTAATACATCAAAACTTTAAGTATATACTGCACCTTTTTTGGGTTTTGTACAACTTCCTGAAAGTTTATGAAAAACATTATCTTGGTTCTTGGTTGTAAGGTCTGCTTGAAATGATTGCTACTATTAATCAATAATCGAGGTTTTCATATCCCTCACAGAAGGCTTCTCTCATACATACACAAATGTACAAATTTGATAGTGAATCAACAGCGAATTCTTCTGTTTTACAGGAGACATTATTCATTTAAGTTAGGGGCACAAGAAGTTTAAGCTATTGTTTAAAGCAGCCTCACACAAGTCTAGAAGGAATCCATTAAAAACAAACAAAAAACCTCATTTTCCTCCAACAAGTAGTAATCTTTAAATTAGTAATTTCAAACTACCTTTTAAGAAGAACAGGTAGTATGCTCCTTAGACACTTTCTCATGGAGGTCACAGGTGGGGAAGCATTTTGTGACCTGGGAGATCATTTGGGTGCACCGGCTCCCTGCCGCAGGTGCAGGTGCAGATGAGCGGGGCACACTGGCCCCCGAGCTGAGCATTGACGACTTCCTGCTCCTTCCTGTATCTAACTCAGCTGTACCCAGAGAGGTGCTTGCTATACAGCATGTGGACAGCTAATGTGGTTTTTTGGTGCGGGTTCAATTACAATATCTATCACTAGACAGGAACATCTGTACCTGGGAGACTTCCCCTGATATACAATAATGCTATTTCTGTACCTATCTGTAAAAGTATTGGCACAAAATATGTGATGTCCACAATATAATCAAAAAGGACCTGAAGGTGATTTGAAAATATGATTATAAACAAGGACTGGACCAGACTAATGAGGGCAGAGACTTCAGTTCTTTTCATTTTGTGAAAATCACACATTTTCAATTATTTTTTATCACTACGGGGGTGAATGTTGTCCTTCACATCTGGCTCAGGTGGCCTAAATGAGTAAGATTTTGTTAACAGGTAAAACCTCAATGCTCAGATCATTTCCAGCAATAAGAGCAATAAGAGGTCACTATTTAAAAAAGATATACAGTATTGGAGTTTATGAGCTGGGTTTGACACACGTAAGCTAAAAGAACAAAACAAATTGGGGCTCAGGCACGAAGCAGCTAGATTTGAGGTATATAAGTTACTTTCAGAGAATTAAACATTGTAAAGGCATGTTAAATCTTAGTGCATGAAGTACTTTGAAAGTTAATGTAGTAGGACAGTAAATCAGCTTTGAAAAGAAAATCTATTCACCATCTCAAATTGCTAGAATATCTTATTAAGAGAGTAGCAACAGCTCAGGTTGTATCCTAGCCTACCATTCCAGTGCTCGCAAGGAGCACAGATTAAGGGAGGGAAGTAGGATATTGCAGGTCTAGGAAATCCCCAGTCAAGGATAAGGCCACTATCTTGGGTTGGGGAGATATGTGTACGTGGATGTGCTCACCTAAAAATGTGGGTCTCTATGTCTCTTGGCTTTCAAATTATGCACTCTGGCCCAGTGAGTTAATTCCGAAAGAGCAATCTTATATTAGAGGGAACTGTTCTATGGGAAAGTAGTGAGAACAAAAGGACCTACGAAGAAAGATACAAATTTCACTGTGGGCTTTGGAGTCAAAGTATTGTGGCTCTGATTTAGTAACCTTGTGAACTTGGACAAGTTTTGTGATCTTTCTAAGCTTCATTTTATCATCTATAAAATGGGATGATGACAATGCTTACCTCGTGACATTACTGTGGAAGTGATCATGCATGTAAAATAATCAGTCATCCTAGGGCGTGGGATGAAGTGAGCACTCAATAAATACTAGCCGTAAGCTAGTATCCAAAATTATTCAAATATTACTGCCCGTCAAATCCATAAAATGTTTCTCATCTTGAGTGTAGGAACAGTAGATACAATGAATCAACATTTTTTTTTCTCTAGATATTTTAGTCTTCTGAATCAAGGAAGCATTTAATATTGGTGGAAATTTGTCACTGCTTTTTAAAATCTGTAGTTTATAAAAAGAGTTGAACGGAAGCCTATAAACGTGGGTAATAGCAAGGTAGGGACTCGAACGAGGTTTAAACACTGATGTACAGAGAGTGGAGCGGACGAATGCAGACGCAAGAGGGGGGAATTTACCTTCCACCCCTTCTATCAGCAGATCATGGACAGTCTGAGGAACAGGGGTAGCTCTGTGGGTTGTCAACTAAAAATGGGGCATCCCCTCACGCCTACACGGAAAAGTCATTTCCTTCACTTTGAGCTCCTTAACTACTGGGGAAAATTAAGGCTATTATGTGCAGACCACAGACAACAAGGGCAGCGTGCCAAGAAAACATAACTCGGAAGTCTGCTAATAAGGCGATTAGATGTGATCCTTTAGTTTTGCATTGTACTAAGGAAAAAAAAAACTCAGGTATAGGCTATAGATTATATTTTAATATCCATGTAGATATGGTATAAAGCAGGCTTCTATTTCATAAAAAAGAATGTGATTCTTATTTTCTTCATAAGAAAAGTGGCCAGGTTCTAAGACAGTATGGTATAAGTCAGTATCTGACATGTAGTTTATGTGTGCATATGTTACACTGCTAACATAAAGAAAGAGACATACTCACATATTCATATATTTTTAAGGCACTGAAATTTTCAGGCCTGTGGTTGCTCATTCTGTCATGTCAGTTTATGACTATTTTTCCTGGTATAAGACTAACCAAGAGACTTCACCTGAATAGAAGAGACTCAATTTGTCCTCATTAGACTAGAGGCAGTACACTCTTTAACTGAGTACACAATATTCACCATACACAAAATTGACAATAATATTATATATAAATGGGAAAGAAGTTAAAATGCCTGGCACACGGCAGGTGCTCAATAAATATTTGTTGATTAGAGAATGAAATTCGTTACAATATGCTCTAACAATCATGTACAAAGATATTACGAAAGCAGACAAATTTTAATAAAATGTGTCTAAGGTAGTATCTATAGGTGATTAATGTAGCTACTAAGGACCTTATTTTTTTCCCCAAGTATTTACTGGCTTGAAACACTTCTTGTAATAGCTTCACGCTGAAAATAGGATAATTCTGCTCATCAAAGCAGTAGAAAGGCTGAGCCAGGTATCATAGGAAAATACCACTGGGAATAAACTTTATAAGCTGAAAAACCATTAATTGGTAAGGTTGAATTTTGCAGTCATGATTTCTAACATAATCCCCATACCGTGTGCCTAAGGACAAGCTTTCTTTCTCAGCATGACCAGAGACTGTGATCTGGTGGGAAATTCCCACGATCAGAGGGAGAAAAAGTCACGCACCACCCCCACCCCCTCCCCCTGCTCCGCTGGAGACACTGACTAGGTCCACCTCAGGCCAGGCTTCTTTAAGTTCTTGAAGGAAACAACCAGGTTTTTGGCTTTTAACTTGACCAAAAGCTTTGGTGTTAGTGAGTTTAACAGCAGAGCATTTGACTGGCTCACGTACCGTATACATACAGCATGTAATCCGAATGAGCTTTCCCCACTATGTTTGAGGCCTCACAGCGGTAGGTACCATTATCTGTTTTGTTCAGGTTATTGATGAACAGGTTAGGCCCAGACAGGACAGCATGTTGAGGCATTTCATCATCGACTCTTACCCAAGTTACCATCACAGGCCTGTGAGGAAAGGGGAGAAAGACAGGTTGCATTATTATTTCCCACTAAGACGTCTGCATCAAACTTCTCGCCCACATATTAAATGAATCACATGCAGGGTGACACAATTAAAGAGGACTTATTGGAGATGGTTTAAGTTCACAGAATTACAACTGTGAAGACTCCAAAAATTTGTTTGGAAATATAATTTTCTTTAAACATTATCAGGTGTTGAAAAATTTTCAACACACCACAAACAGGAGTCTCATTATTTCCAATTTATCTTCAACAAATCAGCAAATAACCAATGCGCCCTATTGTTATGCCCTGCTGTGTGGTTTCACACCAATTCAGATAGGACAGAGCTCACCCATTGTTAATGATCTCGTTAATTAGGGGAAAAAAATCAAATTCTTGGCTAGTGATACATGCATTAATCTGATGGTTACTGAAGCACCAAGGCACTTGCTTAGAGGACACTTGTGATATTTAAATAGATTTCAAGTTTCACACCAAGAAACGGACTTTTACATCTGAATAGCACTTTCTTTTGGGCTCTGCTGTTTGAAAAATCACCTCTTCTCCTTCTGGAAGATGGGATCACTTCTGGCCTCAAGGCCTATCCGTAACCTGCCCTCCTTCGACCCAAGCAGACACTGCTCCCTCTGCACCCCAGTCCACCTCATCTACGTGCTCCCTAGCCGGATGCCTCCATCACAGCTCTCTGAGGCCCACCCCCACCCCACAGGTACTTCTGCACCCTGCCTGGCCCCACGAGTGCACCTGCAGCCCAGGCAGCTGGAGAAAGCCGCTTCCTGCTTAATTACCATGGAATACACCACCACACGGACTCCTGAGTCTGATGGCACTTGCTCATCAGAGGTAAGTTTGTTTTAGTGACTCAAGTACCACAATTGTATCCACCAGGAAAAAGCAAGATGCTGCAGAGCCAAAACTGCACCAAGTATCTTTCAAACACACTGACTTTACAACTTTCATTCTTCAAGAGGGCTCCTTTAATCTCCTATGAAATCAAGGCCATGTATAGGATTGTGCCCGGAAACTTTCACTTTAAAGGAAGGGCAACATAGACTCAAGCACAGAGGGAACTTCCCTTTGGTTCCCAGCACTACCTCTAGGTGCAGAGACATGACAAAAGACCCATGCTCAGTGACGAATGGATGCCCAAGTTAGCCTTGTCAAGTAGCATTCCAATTTTCAAATGGGCTGTGTAGTTACAATTTTTCTTTAATTACACATGGGTTTGTCATCACAACCCTGTAAATTATTTAAAAATTAGTACTGCATATGTCCTCCTTGCAGGCAGTGGCAAATGGGTCTGGCTGGCAATCAGACCTAATGTCCTGCTGTCTGGCAGCTGAAACAATCAGTAGGGGTAAGTGCTGAGAATATTCACAACATTTAATGGCAAGTTAAATTACCATTTTTATTGTATGCAATTTCTTGAGAAAATAACTAGGTAATATGCTAGCAGGGGCAGCAGCAGAGTACGTGCGTTTGCTCACACAACCACGCACCTAGTCCTATCTGAGAGGGACAAACAAATACCCTCTCTGGCGTAAGTGTCCCAGAGGAAACATGTAATTTACTATCCCCATGGCACATTCAACTGAATGCAGTACCTTCTTCAGGAGAAAAAAAAAGAGAAACAAAATGTATGTTAGTAAGCCATATACTGTAAATGTGGTTAATGTGGCTGAATAGAGGTATTGCAAGTAGCAAGTGGCCCGTGAGAATTTTTTTCCTCCTCCGGATGGTTTTGGAAGTAAGGTAAGCTGCTAACTAGGGCATAATTCAAACAGTTTTCAAAAAGAAAGATCTGAGTCTTTTGCAGTGTTCAAAGAGAAAAGATCACTCTGCCAAAGCTTGAAGTGTTTAAAACCAAATAACTGTGGAACACCAGAAGGAAAGCAAAACAGACCAAGAGTACCTCCTAGTTCCTACAGGTCATCTTTCAAACCCCAAGGGGCTAGTACAGAGAGAGGCAAATTTTCGTCCTTGGAGAGTTAAACACAAACCCGGGCGGGCGGAAGTGAGAAGAGAGAGCCGATAGCAGCCAGGCTCCTTTTGGCTCTCCCAGCTCTTGTCATAGGTCATTCCTCAGCTGTAATGGGGAAAAGGGAGCTTTCTAAAGATGCTCTAAGTGTCTTATATGAAAACTGTGATAATGATGCTGGTTAGCAAAACCTAAGCAGGAAAAAAAAAAAGTATCATACTACAGGGACAGCAGAGGGAGCTCAATGCTGGTTTTTTGTGGGAGACCACTAAAAGTCTGAGTGCTAATCCTAACATTGACCTGTTGTACCATTTCATGATTCCATGGATTACTTTTTCCCCTAAGAAACAGTTAACGCCAATCTCCACTCTACTAGAAAAATGAAAGAAAAATTTCCTCCTCCCCCAAATAAACTGAATAATCTCTAAAGTGGTACCACCACATGTCTTTTGCTGCATTAGTGATGATATACAGTTTCTCTAGCTCACCTTCATTCATTTTACAGGGGCAAGTAGCTTCTTTATACTTTCAATAAAATAAGAGTGTTCATTGGTTCTTTCGAGATCTATCTATTTATCTATCTATCTTGAGAGAAGTTCCTGAATCATTCCTTACTAACAAAAATATTTCTAGAGTCACTTTTCTTTGAGGGAAAGAGAAACAAAATTAAAGGTAGGGTAAATTCATTTGCCTACAGCTGGTCCTAAATACAGCAACTTAATATATATCTAAAAACTATTGTTCCAGCAGCTTAGACATTAACACAGAGGTAGCAGATATACCATTAGACTGCAGGCACACTAAATATTTATTAGTATTATTTTTTGTATGTGAGAGAAAATAGTTCTGACAATCATATTGATGATGATAAAACAGAATTAGCTGCGGTTTCGGTCTGAGTTGGCATTTAATTTTTCTCCCCATTGTCATCAGTAAGAACCACAGATATTTATTCCACTGAGTATCCTTTTATTTCCTAAAAAATATTCCATTCTTTACAACAGGAGACAGGTGACAGGCCAGTGAGTTGTGAATGCTCATCTCTGTGTTGTGATATATACTGCTCATGACCCTCTGCCAACCTTGGCCTTCAGAACTTACTGGGGCTTCCCGATGGCTTCACATGTTAACTCAAGCGCGTCCCCTTCCCGGGTTAGGCCTTGTAGAGGGTAAGTCATCTGAATATGCACTTGAGGCTTATCTGTATGACAACAACACAAAGTATAATGTTTAGCAAATGATATCATCAGGCAAAATCAGACCTGCGTGCTGCCACAAACCCCACAGCACCAGCACTCACTCTCTCCCCATCCGTTTGCCTTCAGTAACATCCTTCTAATTAGTTAGTAATCCTGGCATTTGCTCAAATTAAATTGACTAATAACTCTAAGGAGTGAACTGCGAATAGATAAGAGATTCATAAGCCAACTGCGCCACATCAAACATTTCCTGTGAAATACATTTTGTTACATTGAAGTTTATCTCCAAACTCACTCAAGCTAAAGGAAACTCATTTGCTTTCATGCTGAGGTGAAGCCACAGATATTTGTGGTGCTCGGAATTGATACATTTTATCATATATCATATATTACTATGTGACAATATGTTGTGACACGGCATATTAATAAGTTTGCCTCTTCTTTGCTCTTGTCTTCAAATGGAAAAGGCAAAACTTCTGCATTCTACTCAAATGGCTTTAAAATAAGGAAATGGGAGGTTTTGGTGGCCCCTAATTAAACTCTGACTTCTCGCTGTAAACGTATAAATAAGAAGGAAGGACACTGACAGCCTACTACTGACAGCCCACTATTGTAGGAACTGTAATTGGTGGCGCAATAACCCCAGTTTGGGGGATGAGAACACTGATGCTGAGAAAAAAGCAGAAATGAAACCTAGTGAGACACAGCCCCATGAAGTACGTGTTGGGAGACATTTCTGATTCAAAACCACATTTCCCAATAGCAATCTATTATTAAAGCCAATATGGCTTTCCACTGCAGGGAAGTACTTAGGTAAGTGATCTAGGTATTCTTATTTCCACTAGCTACTTAAAAGCTGTTTGTGAGTTTGTGGAGGTATGGGTATGAGAACTGAATGAGTGAGGTACAGGAAGCAGGGAAGGAAATGGAGAGGTTGGAATTAAATACACATACAAATACATTTACAAATAAAATCTAGATAAAATCTGGGTTTTATTTTTTTCTATTCTGAACTAACGAGCTATTAATCCCTAAATCAGTCTCTCATTTAATTCTGTGACTCTGTAAATGTATATTTTTGAAAATGTACCCAAGAGTAATAAATGTGAGAGGGCAAGACATCAGTTGGCTGAAAGGTCAAAACAATTTCCATAACTGCACTTTGTCAGACAATCACACCACCTAAACAACAGCCCCTTGGCCTTTTACAAGCAGTGGTAAGCTCATTAACATTCATTCTATGGAATAAGGGAGTAAAGAGACATACAGCAGGGCTGAACCCATCTCAACCTGGACCATGCTAAATAAGCTACACAAGAAGTCTTCTCTAGGGATGGCTGCTTTCCAGATGTGTTTTCCAAGTCTTCATTCCTGTCAGAGATCTTTCTCTTATGTCTCTGAAAATCACATGGCATTCACAACCTTTTTAAGAAAGCCTTCTTGTATACCCCGTGCACTGCACAGTGAGCTGGTAATGCTTTCTGAGAAGCTAAGTAACTTGCCAATGAACATAAGTCAACAGGCCTGAAGCTCCAGATGACCCTTGCAAGTAACATGGTTCTATTCTTAGACTTGCTGGCTAAAGAAATGTTTAAGGGCAAAATGGCGCAGAGGTTTCCAGATACAGACTGATAACTGGGTTGGGAAGGTAGTCATTAAAGAAAGACAGAAATATAGGGTAAATAGGATGACCTTGAATGAGGACTGACTGCTAGGTGGAAGCAAGAGCTCCTGGGGACTCTCCTTTGGGAGCTACAGAATGCATCTTAGGCTAAAATACAACCATGGGGTGACTATAGGTCTAGTATTTTTGAGGGTAGGACATACACACACGTAGGGAGCTAGTTGGTGAAGTTTATCAGAAACAAACACAATATAGAAGAACAACGAAAAACACAGCCAACAAGAGACCTGTTCCCTTATAGTTCATCCTCAGAAACAGTATCAGCTATAGAGTTCCTGGTTAGAGAACCTCTGTCATTCTTGCCCATGAACCATTCTGGTTGAGGCTACATTTAAAGCCACAAATTGGGGCTGAAATGTAATGTTTGCTTAAAGGTTAAGCTGACTCATGGAAGGGCTCCATTTTCCATGCACTACTGACTTTAGCCCATTAATTAAGAAGCAGAATGCTTGCTGGCCTATGTGGGAGGCTTTTTGGGTTTTTTTTCCCTTGTGCTATTTACAAGCAAACAGAGAGGGTATATTTTTCAGCATAGTGTACTAGGGGTTTTACATGCTCAACTTTTATTAATAAGGAAGAGAGCGTTGAAAAATTTACTCCACTATGCCTTTTCAGTACAACTGAGTTTGTTTTAGCTTTTTCCCCTTTTGTTGTTTTTTTTTTTAAACTAATGGCTGTTTACCAGTTGTGAATTACTCACATAAATTAGGAAGAACAAGATACGGGTTTGCTATACCTGGAACTTATCTTTAAAAAGTCATATTCTAAGCCATAGAAAATGCACCTTCAGTTTTGATAAGTGATTTTCCTAATTTACACTTCAGGTTTCTGGAGAAACATCTACCATCTATATATGGGTATAGCTGCCAGTTACTTTAATAGCTAAGTGGAAAAGTAAACGTTGATCTTGCTTATATACAGAAAAAATGTCTTCCTCTGTTGACACGTGCAGTATTTATAGGCAAATTACCTGACCGTGGGATAGCTGAGCTATCTTCACGCCCAGCCTAGGAACCAAACAGAAAGTCTATGTGCCAATATCCCTCCCTGAGTAAAGAAAATCTGACAAATCCTGCTCTCTGTCCTTCACACTGAAAGAGGAACTTAGGTATTCCCAACAGGTAGACTAGAAAACCCGGGACCCCAATGGCACCTCTAGAACTCAGGGATGTTAACATTTTGCTGAAATATCCTGACTACAATATGAGTATTATGTCAAAATACAGAACAATCCAGATGGCTGACTGAATAGCTCAGAGCTCATCATTTATATTTTAATTATGTTCATAAATCAAATGTTATAACCCACCAAATCTTTTCTGAAACAGAACCAGACTCCAAGATTTATTTTTAAGTAATGAGGTAAGGCCCAGCACATTTTCTGGGTGATCATTTTACACCTCGGTTGGTGTTGTAAGGCACAGACTAAAAGCCAGATGACACTTTCTATCCAAGTGCAATAACTGTCCAGAAAAGTAATGCTCAGAATGGTTTAATGTCATTATATAATGGAATGGCTATATAAAAATAAGAAAAATAGTTAGGTCCATGCACTTATGGAACATTACAGTTTATAGAGATGGCATCACCAACAGCCAATCAATTAGGTCGAGGAATCTGAGGTTTTCATAATACACTGTAATTTTTCCAAAACCCCATAAAAGACATTTAGCAAGACTGACACAGCAGTTGAAATCTGTTCATTAGTCAAAGTCACACAGAGGGTTAAATATCAGGAGGCTTCAGGTCATACCACAGTGGCAGCCAATTAAAAACAACATTAGAAAGATATTCTGATTTGATGAGATTTTCTTTAAATGTACTTTGCTCTCTCTATAAAGGAAAAAAATATATATATATACATACACATACACATTCTTAAAGAGGGTAGAATGGCTTGCTGGCAGATTACAATTGATTTCATGCCAGTCTGACCTTGCACCACATTCTATGATCTTTTCAGAAGATGAAACTCAAGATTGTAACCTGTATTTCACTCTCTGATGTAAATGAAAAGTCATCGTCTCTTCTCTAGATCACAACACTAACGTACCAGGTCTTGACAATTTTTTATTTAAGGAAAGGTACTCTGCAGTTTCCTTTTCCCTGCAGTGTCATCATTCTCACACACTGCTGGAGAGGGGCAAAGCTGAGGCGAGTGGGAAGCCTCCTTCGTGTCCCAGCTGACCTATTATCCCAGGGACTCCTGGCACTTCCCTCTCTTCCTGAGATTTCTAAATCAGGAATGTGGGCACCACATGTTCTCTGTCATGCTGACTGAATGAGGCCCAAAGGTGTGAGTGCACATGTGCTCCTGCCACTGTGTTTGGGACTCAGGCTCCTCATGCCCCTACTGAGGTTTCACCCAATATTTTGGAACACCAGTTAAAGTGGAGCTGGATGCCCTCGAAGCAGGTGCTCATTGTTTCAGGGGCCAGCAAGGAGAATGAGGGCAGCGTATCAAGAACTCAAGGGTGCAGCTGTATCAGTGTGGCTGAGAGGGTTTGTGTCAGTGTTTGTGCATTCAGGGGGGAAGCAATGACTGAAAGAGTCTTTGTCAATCATGGAGGGTAACTGCCGTTTGGAGTAGTGTGACAATGCATAGATTAACCTGAGATTTGGTGAGTATTGAGGGCTATTTGTGCTCAAAGCAAGAATCAACCCCTAATAATGGCTGCCAAGACTGTTGGGAGAGGACATCTCTGTACTGAAGGAGGCCAAAGTCTAGTGCCATGAGGTGATTGGGATCAGTGAGAGAGCAGTGAGTGTCACACTAAGCTCTCAGAGGAGTTTGCTTTCTGTTGCCATAATACATTCATGAATAATTTTCACTGCCATTTGTTTGTTTGTTTGTTTGCAAGGTGAAGGACCTCCTGCTGTCACATCTGTTGTCTGGATTGGAGCATTTCAACTGCACTGCCTGTGGGGGACTGAGCTATTATGAGTGGGACTGTCGTGGAACCTGGCAGGACTGTCATGGAACCAGACCATGTGCCACATTACCAGAGTAGAATGCGAGCAAGTTCCTCTTGTTGCAACTTGCAAGTAGTTTTGTAGATACTGAAATTACTGTTTACCCAGCATAGTTAAATTGCATTCTGCGAGGTTGGGGCAGAAAGTAACTCATATGTTCCTGGTGCTTTTAAGATGGGGTGCACACTCACGGACCACTCTCCATGTCTCAGAGGAATCTTCAAAATTTGAAGTGAACCCTGGGCAAGATTTTCTGCATAAGAATGTTAGCTCTGTAAAAGGAAAAGTTTTTGTTTTTTTGTATTCCTGGTGGCACGCAGTAGGGGTTCAATATATATTGCCAAATGAATAAATGAATTAGAAAGTGGAGAAATATTAGGGTGCAGATTTCTATTCCTAGCTCTGCTGCTAAAACAAAACAAAAAACAGACCATGAATCCATCTTAGTCCTGTTAAAAGATAAACTAGGCACATTACAATTTTTAAGTTTATTAAGCATACACCAGCTTGAATAGGGCAGCACAAAACTTGAAGTGCTCTACTGACAGGAGTTGGGGAAAGGTTTTTCAAGAGAAGATGCAGAAGTAAAGCAAGAATATTATTTGATTGGCTAGAGCTTAAGCAGCTGCCTTATTTGGGAATGCCTAGTTCGCTGTTTGTGATTGGCTGTGCTAAAGTTTTATTTTCCTGGGAATGTACCGACTTTGTTTTCATAGGCTACTGAGGCACAGGTGTACAAGGCCTCCTTGTTTAAATATTTTAACAGCCCTTATCACAAAATATAACTGTATTTCTCTTTTGGAAGGTCTGTCCAGCTCCCAAAAATGTGAAGTTCAGCTCAGGTGTTCTGATTTACATACTTCCACTTCACTATGCATTTATTTAGTATCTCTGGTGTATCTGAAGTCAGCATCTTAAGGGAAATCATTAAGGATGTTGTTTGACCATTCTCTTTAGATTTTTAGATGCCAGCTTCACAATCATCTAACCTTTCACAGAATCAAAATTTGACCTTGAGTTAAAAACCATTAAGTAAAGAGTACAAATTAAAAGACTAGTTTCACTAGGTAATATTCAATGTCCACAGCCACAGAGAGGCGTCTTTCACAAACCAGTAATAGTAAGAGGCGTCTTTCCACACGGTGTGTCTTTAGAAGGCAGGGATGAGGGAAAGGCTCTCTTCCTTAACGGTCATTCAAGCCTTGCTCACAATGTATTTGACCAACCATTTACTCTTTGTATTTTGAATATTGGTTACTCAGCCTCCTGCCCACTCTGGCACTGCCAAATGTATCACTAACAATCTATACAGTTCATATCGGGAACTTGGACTCACCACTGCTACTCTGTATTAATACAAAAACTTATTGGTTAAAACATTAGTTTCAACCAGGGGGTCTCCATGCCTTTATTTCTCATGAGGAATAAAAATAACTGAAACTCAATTAATTGCTTTAAAAAATAAATAAATAAAAGAAAGGGAGAGTGTATTCTATTTAAAAAAAGAGAGAGAGACGGGAGGTCAGAGAGAAACAGGCCAAATCCGAAAACGCCAGCTATTATGCTTTGAAGAATACAACCTAAGAACAGAATTGATAGGGGAGCAGATGAGGTATAGGAGCTGCTCTTGGAAACTACATCTCATCCTCCACTCCAAAAGGAAAGGTTTCTAATTTCCAGGTTTTCCTCCCTCCTTCACTGCAGGGCACTGTCGATACCAGAGAAACATTTATTTTGGCACAGATAAAGAATAGGTTTTGATCATCTCCTCAATGCCCAATTTTGCCCCAGTTGAGAGAATGAAAGAAAAGCTCTAGCCTCCTCTGGACCTTGGATGAACAAGAATATGGATTTACAAAATACCTGACTCCATGAGTCAATAAAACTCATTTTGAAAATGATGCCCACGTACATGATTAACTGTCAGATGATAATCAGAGCAGGGAAAGCATTCAAACACCCATTTCTAGAGTCTTTGTTTTCATGTTCCCTTTCAAAACTCATCTCTTAGTTGTTTGTTTTTTTAACAAATATGCAAACACCCGAAAACCTGACAAAATGAGGAGTTTAGCAAGAACGTTTTAAACTATGGCTACGATGGGAGAAAGCAAGACACACAGCAGTAATTCAAGAGCTTCAGATTCACCTCAGTCCACAGTAAGGCTCTCCCCCTTTGCACAGTGATCCGAATGCCACACTGAGGGTCACAGCTTTTCTTTCAATTCGCAGCTTATGTCGCTATGTGTTGCCACCTTGATGCTATTTAGACAGTTTTCTTTTAAGGCGCAGACGGTGAACTGTTCTCATTTAAACAGGCTTTTATTTGACAAGAGTACGTTCCCTCAGATCTGAAGCTCTACTAACTGGGTTACAAATGTATCACACTCTGCTATAATCAACCATGTTGTAAATTCGAGAAACACTACATACACCCAGACATTCGAAGAAAAAAATGCATAGAAAGAATTTATTAGGGTCACATAGCTCAGAACATTCAAAAGCAAAACTGTTTTCTGCCTAACAGCTAAGGAAAGAGAGCTTTGAATTTCAGCTTGCAAGCGTAATGATTTTCTGGTTTAAACATTTAACTGCATGCTGCTGCTGTATCCTTGCTGAGCCTCAGAATGAAAGCTAAAAAACTAAGAGCCCTACTGCATGGTCTTTGTTTCCAGCTACGTTCCTATGAGAAAACCTTATTAATGAGCTTGCAAACGAGCACCCAACAGGGAAGTGTCACAAACAAGAGCAGCTAATGCCCCAGAAAATCAAATAACTGAACACTTGGCTGACTGTGGTGCCTTTCATATTTATAATAAAAAGGGGGGAGGGGGAACTTTAATTCACTAATTCTGAAGGGGTCAACACCTTGCTGAACAAAACAGCTCATTTATTTATGTTCAGAAATCTCTAGATGATAAATTACATTGATGTTAATCACTTCAATGCATACTACACAATTAATATCTGTACTCACCAAAAATTTAAGGATTATTAAAAGTATGACAGCATACACATCTGGCTGATTTTTCACATAATTGGGCACAACAATTTCTCCTGGTACCACAAATAAGGGTCCTAACACAAAACGCTGCAAAATTCTGTGTTCAATTAATTAGGACTTAAATCCACAAGACAAAAGCAATTCCAAGTTGAAGTTCGAGCCTTGTCTTCTATGCAATATGTTAGCATTAGCACTACACTCATTTTGTCTCCCCTCCTTCTCCTGTCACATTTAAATTAAGATTCTTAATGGCATACACTGTAGATTTTCATTATTTCATTTCCTTTTGTAAAAACGGCATTTTTTAAGAGGACAAAATTTATACAGAATTCAAATCCATTATGTGTCATTTAACCCTGTTTATATCCTCTTAGATGAGACAGAGAGAGGTTTCCATAAGCCTTCATGTGGCAAAATGGGCCAGGCCGAGCCATGTGAGTATACCTAACACTACTCCTTATCAGGTTCGATTTGCCCCCAAGGTGCCCTTACTCACCCAGGTAGAGCAATTCTTAATCTGAGGTTCATGGGTGAACCCAGTATTTCCTGGTGATAAGTTAATATTTATCACTGATAATATAAGAAATCTTTTTAGGTGGCAAAGAAAAAACATTTAAAACTTAATAGCTGTGTATTTATTTTAAGCTGTATATTTATTTAACTAATATTTACTAGATAGGTATATCAAATAAAACTCATAATTTTATAGATTTTTTTTTTTTACATAGGTCTTGGGTAGGTTAAAGCAATTAAGTGACTTAAAGATAAATTCTAAATGGGATAAGAATACAGATAACCTGGTGATATGGTAAAATTTGTGAAAGTGGCCCTCAAATAATTAAAGTTGGGAAAACTCTGTAGGGTCAAACAACTTAAATTGTGAGCAAAATTGTGAATACGTGATTTTGTTAATCTTTTCCAGGTCTATATTTATCAAAGGATTTTTAAAGGGGCCGGTGATCCCAAAAAGGTTAAGAACCGTTGACTCCAAGGGTTTGAGCCAATTAATAAGTAATGGTCTAACGTTACTCCTCACAGGGTATCAAAATAATTAAACATCCATGCAGACTGGCTACTGAATCTCATGCATCAGAGTATCTCTTTTTTTCTCATGGCCATCAAGACATGGTGTGGCTTGTCTGCAGGGAGCGGACTCCTACAGGGAGAGCGGAGTTGAGCCTCCAATACCACTGGCCAATAACTGATGAAGCTTTGGTGCCCGAAGACTGAGGGCCTTAGCCATCAGGCTTTTTGTGACGGCTAGCTGTTGGTGTTCAAGGGGAGTACAGATGGTAGGTAATAAAGAAGAGAATTTCAGTTGTGTTTGATGAAGCTGCTTAGGGAAATCCTGGCTAACTCAGCAAAGGTCTCAGTAGTGCACTGGGAATGGAGGGTAGCGAAACATCAGGTGACTTTCTTGAGCACAGAGAGTTTCATTTAGGATGTCAAACCAGATTCTAAATTCCACTCAGATTAATATAATGCTTTGTGTCCCTTAATCTTCTTTTATGCGAAGACTTTTTTTTTTAACATACATTCCAAAATATGGAGTATCAAGGATAAAATGTTTGCTTGGCTTACGTTGGATACAAGAACAGTCTCCCAGGAAAAGATGCCATATTAGAGTTAAAATGATCAATAGGTGCGTCTTCGTTTTTGGAAGGCATTAGAGTCACTTTCCTGCAGTTAACAGCCAGCAGTACTTTGTAAGATTGAAGTGCAATGGATTCAGATGTGGTGTTTTATTCCTTTTCTTAAGGGACTAATGTCACTTGAATCTACTGAATAGGGAAGACACAGCTTACAAATATCATGATCAAGACTTCCAAGGGGTAGGAGGTACAGTGCTTGAAATATTTTGCATTTGGGAGTGAGTGGAACTTTGTAGGTGGGTGGGGTTATATTCTATTGAGAAGAAACTCTGGGAAGCTACTAAAAGAAGTTAGGGGTGGGAACTGGGTGAATATCTACTCAGGTCTCACAAAGGAGCTAATGTATTATTAAAGCTAATGGGCCCCTACAAGGGAAGTTAATGGATATTAAGTTTGCTTAAATGAATTACATATTAACAGAGTCAAAAGAAATCTACTATCTGCCAATTTAGATAATATCTGATCATTTATGTTTTCCCATTATAGGGACATTACACCACAATAGTTTTAGTGATATGAAAATTATAAGCATGATGCCCATAATGAAGCTACATAATGAAGTAGATGAAATGAATTAAGAAGAAAAACCTGCATTATGTAATGTTAAATTGAGCCAAGCTTGGAGAGTAAGAAAAGCTTGGAATGGGATTATGGTTTCTTAGAAGAAAATTTTTATAACTTTCCTCATCCCTTGTTTTGCTCAATTTAAACACATGACAAATACTGTAGTAGTTTGAACGGTGGCCCCCGAAAGATATGCCCACTTCCAAATCCCAGGAAGTTTCCTAATCCCTGGTGGCCTCATTGGAAAAGGGGTCTTTGCAAATGTAACTACATTAAAGATCTTAAGAATAAGAACATTCTGGATTTATGTGGGTGGGCCCTAAATCCAACGACAAGTGTTCTTATAAGAAACAAAAAGAAGGCCATGTCAAGATGGAGCCAGAGACTGGAGTGATGTGGCCACAGTGCAAGGAACTCCTGGGGCCACTAGGAGCCAGAAAAGACTGGAAGGTCCTCTCCTAGAGCTCTGAGGGGGAGTCCAGCCCTTCCCGTACCTAGACTCAAACTTCTGTCTCCCAGAACTGGGAGGAAATACATTTCTGTTACTTTAAGTCACTGAGTTTGTGGTAATATGTTACAGCAGCCCTAGGAAATAATAGAAGAATTCACCTAATAATTGCCATCCAACCAAACTCTTGTAACATTTTCATTGTGTGTACTCAGATATCCCCTGGAACTTATCAGAGGCCAAGTTACGGAAGTCTATTGATAAAAAGTGAGAAGTGGCTTCTCAGACACACCCTTGGTGCAAGGACGGTTTTGTGCAGAAAAGATATATTTTTCACAAGTAGGAGAGCCCTGAAGAGAAGATGAAGAGAACATCTTTTGTCCACAGGGCACAGTGAGGAGATAACCTCACTCGCCATGATATAGCTTTTATTGATGAAGCCATTGAGACTGTGGTGCTCATCCCAAAGAATTCCACTTTTAAACTCACTGTATAATTTAAGCTAAAAAATGGAAGGGAATGTGCAATTTAAAACAAAATGCTGATGCAGAATGGAAATAAAATCTCTTCTATAAAAAAATTCAGTACTTATGATGGGGTTAATAAGGGGGGAGGCACTGCCCTAGATTTTGAAGTTGGCATAGAAATTATTACAGTCAATATTCACAAAATTTAATTAAGTCATGTGCTATAGCAGATTGGAATCATTTTAAGGTTTTATATTTAGGTTAAATCTAGTATTTTCAAAATTCTCAGTGGCACTCAGAAATATGGCGGTATTTCAGTAACATCACCCTTTGCTTATTTTTCTACTAAGACAACAAGATAAAAATTCTATCTATATTATCTAAAAAATATGTACTCAGTAAATGGCTTCTGAAGTGTTTTAAGCAACTGCTACTCTGTCCTCAGAATCGAATATTCGGGTATTCGAATATATGCTATATATTCAAATGTATGCTATAGTTTGAATGTTTGTGTCCTCCTAGAATTCATGTTTAAATCCCAAAGCCCTGATGATCTATTAGGAGGTAGGACCTTTGGGATGTACTTAGGTCATTAAGATGGAGCTCTTGTGAACAGGATTAGTGCCTAAAGAAGGGGCCCCAGAGAGATCTTCAGCCCTTTATCATGTGAGGACACAGTGAGAAGGTGCCAGCAGTGAACCAGGAAGAGGGCTTTTACTAGAACACAACCATGCTGGTGACTTGATCTCAGACCTCAGCTTCCAGGGCTGTGAGAAATACATTTCTGTTGTTTATAAGCTATTCAGCTACTCAATCTGTAAAATTCTGTTACAGCAGCCAGGATGGCCCAAGACGGGTACTCACACTGTACTTCTAGATACCGCTGGGTCTGCAAGTTTCCGGTGACTGCAGGGTGCTCCACCTGACAGATCACGGGAACCCCATCGTCCTCCTTGTTCACCTTCAGCATCAGCTGACTAGTCACAGTGTACATGTCTGACCACTCTTCCACCTCTGATTTGCCTGGGGGAGACAAAAAGTACCAAGAAATCAGAGCTGAGTGACTTTCTATCACTCTGTTTTTATATCCTCCCCCCTTCCGTGCCTCCACATTATTAATTTTAACAAAAATGATGAAAGTCACTTGGGATAGGGATGTTCTGTGGCTAGATGACTGAGAAAATGATCATTTCCCATTTTTCAACCTTGCGAGGTAGTATTTAAGATATATTTTAACCACGCAAAATATATACCAGTTTTATTTAAATATATTTCATATGTTTCTTCTGTCTTAAAACCTGCCACAAAAAGGCAGCTGAGAGTTGAACGTTTTTGACATCTGACTGCTCAAGGCATTTGGGAGGAGGAAAAGAGAGGAGCTTTTCACCCCTATGATCACCTGAACTTGAAACGCCTACTAAGCTGACATTTGGTTTAAAAATTCTAGGACATCATCCAAATCCCCCATGTAATTTAATCAGGAGAGGAGGTATAAACAACCCCCTTACCCCACCCCCACCAGCATCAATTAAGTAAGTAACAAAATGGATTTACATCACTGAAATTGTAACTGGAATGTTTAAACTCTGAGACTTTTGAAAGACCACAAAAAAATGCAGAGGCAGTGGGCAGAGCAAAGTAAGCTATAGGCTTCAGGCCAGAAGGGAGACATGTCCAAGAACACCCAGAAAAGGAGGAGGAGGAGGCTTCCGGAGGATGAATAGGCCAAAGGGGCCCCTTTCCTGAACTCAGCACTCCCTGGGACAAGATGCACCATTAACTTTCTTTTAATGTTTTGTACTTATTGGTACACATTTAATGGCTCAATTCACTTAGACAGAAAAGCAGAGGGGAAATGAGAAACTCCTTCCTTTCAAAACCATACCTAGGAAATAGGAGATTAAAACAGAGCAAGCGTTTTGAAACTTAAGCTGTTATATATAGATTTATCTGTTTTTAGATATAGATTTTTATATCCCCTTTCTAAAAGGACTTCTTCTTTTCTTCCTGGCACTCTTTATTTATTTAACAAGTACATACAGAGCATTTACTTTGGCTTTACAAATATTCACTTGTTTCATCTTCATGAGAATCACGTGCTGCACATAATACTAATATCCCCATATTAGAGGAAATGGAGGCACACAGCTAGCATTTCTGTCAAATGACCAGAGGAGTTCAGCCCCTAGTCCTTTTGTGCTGGGTGCTACTGGCAAGGCAACCTTCTGAAAAGGAAAGAATCGGAATGCTGACACGCATGAGAACTTAGGATAATTGAGAAAAAGGGTCAAACAGAGGAAAGGCTATATCCTTTAGCCAGTACAATGGGTAAGGTAGCAGATATTTGAGGATCCAGGAATCAAACCTGGGATGACCTAGCCTGGAGGGAGAGATAATGGGAGCAGGGCTGCAGGAGCTGCCTGTGCCACCATCACAATGTTAGAAACTTTGCAAAAGAACTAACTGGTGAAATGGGCAACTGAGTTACAGGTTCCACAAGAAAGGTGGTGTCTGCAAGTTCACAAGATAAAGTTCTTAGCTTTGCACAGCCAGTGCTGTAGGAAAGTACACTGTCAGCATAGCTGACAGTTCATTAGATATTTGACAGACTTGGAATTCACCATGGTGAAGACCGTGATACAATTTTCTTAAATGTCCCACATGAGAATTTGGAGTTCTGACTCTCCTTGAGTCATAGGCTAAAAGCAATGATGACTGAGGGAATGACACGGACAGCCTGAGCTTGAGGACAACTCTAACAGTAGTTCTTTGGGTCTAAAGAGTTCCAGTATATAGGTGGAGTTCTTTTTGACCACTGGAGTAAAAATCTAGTGACACATATCACCACAAACCCGCAAAGCACAGCGTGAGGACATGGATTAGAACAAGAAAATGCTGTTAGGCTTTGTAAGTGATGATAAACCATATCTCAATGAATATTTATGTTTTGGGGGCATGTGTTGAATTTGTCTTTCATTTCCACAAAGGTATACCCCTGCTGGAATCCGGTGCTGAAAAAATACTTCAGAACAGACAAGGTTCACCTTACCTTTTAGCTCCTTGTTCCCTTTGAACCATCTGATAGTCGTGGCTGGTTTGCTGGCCATAGCAGTGCAGTTGACCTCAATCTCCTCGCCTTCCACGGCAGTGTCTTTCTGGATATCGATCATCAGATTTCGTGGTGGGACTACAAATTAAACACGTGTGCTCTTTAAACACAGAATCTATTTCTGGACGTAGTCTTCTATTCATTAGAAACTAGCACCCCTGCTATCAAAATATGAGACAAATAATGGACATTTCTGATGGGAATTTAAAACAAACAAACTGCCACCGGAGGGGTTGGGGTGGGGGGGAAGAAATACAAAGCCATCATCAAATAAAGCAAATTATGCACAATCTCCCAATTTAGAATTTCCATCCGACATATCTTAAAAATAACCAGTCATGCACTCCTAAGTTATCAGTGACCAAGTTATAATAATACAGATATTAGGTTAGTTAAAAATCAGTAATTAAAAAATTGACCACAAAGTAGATATGAAAGGAAGAGGAGTGCACACATTTCAAATGATCATCCTTACCTGGAAGTCTCTGAAAGAAATATTTCTTCTTAAACTTAACCCTTGGATTCCAATCTTGATATGAAAGATTCCAAAGTCAATCAGCAAAGATCAAAAACTTGGAGTCCCTTAAAAGAATCACTCACGATAAACATACACAGAAAAACTGTGCCTCAGAACCAGTTTCGTTCAATTAAAATTATTCATAGAGATGCAAAATTATTACCTCCACCAATGGATGGCATGGTAATAAAATCTTTTTGCTATGAAGATGCAGTAATGTACGAAATGCCAGTTAATGTTTTAGTAACTTCCCATACTCTAAAATCGAACGCTCCAGATTTTGAAAAATCAAAGGTGAAAGAGACCACTAAGTGGCTGCAGGTAGTCTTCTGTTCAATCAGAATTAATATCCCCCTTCTCTAGGCATATTAAACATATATGTAACAAAATCAAATACAATATTTTGGGGCTAAAACGTTGAATATCAAATCAAGAGTATGTAGGATGATGATGAAGAAGAAAGGACGTTATCCTTTAGGAAACTGAGTTGACAGTGAAACTTCATATAAAGTTGCAAGCTTACCTCACAACTGAGCTTCTTAAAATAAAAATCAGTAAGAATACTGAATTCAATAGAATGAATCTAAGAATATGCTCCCTGACCACCATGAATAAGCAAAGACCTGAGACTTATGATTAATAAGTTTCTCAACTCAGAAGAGAAACAAGAAATTAAATATGTATAAACATGCCATCCTGACGATCGAGTTGAATAATAAATCTGATACTGCTTCAATAAATTATGGGATTAAACCATGTATTTGGGGTTTCCAGCTGTTTTAGTCCAATGTGAAAATTCTGCCCACAGGAAGACTTTTACACTGCATTAAAGCAGGCAAAAATACCTGTAGAGAACGATGGAAAAGTAAAAGTAAAATGATTTGTTGCTTATGATCCTCAGCAAGACAGTGTGGTGGTAGAGGTGATGGGGTGTAGCTATTAGAGTAAAGCAGGTCTCTTCTTTGCTCCCCGTGAAAGAGAAAACGGCACATTTGCTCAACTGAATGTGTTGCTAAAGTGATATGGCCCAAATGAGTAGTTAAACATGAGAAAGAACGACCCCAGCTTACATTTTAAGAAAAATAAGCATAATATCCAGTTTGGAGCTGCACATCTGCCAGCATTTCAGGAGACACAGAACGTCAGTTACAAAAATAAACGGAAGAACTTCAGCCAGCTGTTTCCTAAACATCATTCATCCTCACTAGACAACAATCAGGTAGGTTACAGATTTTCATCATACATACCTAGATAGTTGGTAGGCAATACAGAAAGACTAGATATTTAGGACCAACAAATACTATGAGCTCTGAATACAGTATAATAGGAGTATTAAGAAATGCTATTGTTTACATAAATGTCAGAGGAAAAGGTTGTCCAAGCCTAAAGGTAATAAGATTTTGGTGACCTATGAGGAACAGAATAAGAGATAATGAAAAGGAAACAAGAAAGGTCTAAAAAACCTGGGAATTTCCTCCCCACAAATGTAGAAATGAAAGTCAAACAATATCCAGGCAAAAATAAAGATAAAGTGATGAAAATAATTTCTGATGTTGACATATGCATTGATTCCCACTGGAAAATGTAACTGATGGGACCTTACTTGAAGTCAGTGTGGGATATTCAAGGAAGGTGGACCCCCTTAGGATATTAAAAAGAGGGCAAACAGGTAAAGCTACTATAACACACACAGCTCACTTCCCTGGAAAATACTACGGAATGGAGTAGAACAAGTTCCAGTTTGCATGCATAGCTCTGGGGGAAAATGCAGTGAAGGTCACTTTGGGGTAAACTGGGAATTTTCTTGATGGGAACAGATCCAGGAGTTGTTAAAAGGTTCCATCCTGTATCACTGTCATGTCTCAGTGGCATTTAGTCTCAAACACACTCTTTGTCAGATGTTTGTTTTTTGTGTGTTGTTGGGTATTTTTCCTTCATTCTCTCCTTTTTTTCATGCTGAGCCTGGAGACACCTTAGGTTTCCTCATGACTCCCACTAGCTATTCATCATCAGTGGTATTTCTCAGTGGAAGAAGTCTTTATTCTCTCCATAAGATGGAGATGGTCATAAAGATGATGGCATGCTCTCTCCATATTATCAACATTGTCTGCTGGTTGAAAGTAAGGAATTAGAAAGGGGTAGTTAGAAATAAGGGCAGAGGAAAATTTACCAATGTCTGTTAGACTTTGTTGAGGGGCTGACAGAGTGGCAGCAGGTTAAGTCCTTATCTGGATTACCTATTGTTTAGTATTATTCATGTTACTGCCTCCTTTTATTGCAACAGATACTCAGTTGACCCTTGAACATCACAAATTTGAACAGTGTGGGTCCACTGGTTGCAGATTTTTTTCAATAAATACTGTAAAAATATTTTTTCTTCCTTGTGATTTTCTTAATGTTTTCTTTTCTCTGGCTTACCTTATTGTAAGAATAGGGTATGTGTTATATTTAACACACAAAATACGTGTTAATGGACTGGGTCATGTTAAGCTTGGGGGAAGTTCAAAGTTATACGAGAATTTTTGACTGTGAGGGGGGTGGCTGCCCCTCATCCCTGTGTTGTTCAAGGGTCAGCTGTGCTCTAAAGCTCCCTAACCCTTCATGGTGATTCCTGTAACAGTGCTAATTCCTAGGGTTACCTTCCTGAAGAACTGAGGTCATCTTTAACTTTATGGCTAAGGTAAACAGGTAGAAAACTTTAAAAAATGTTGGAAAACATGACCAGTGTAGAATAATAAAAGACTTGTTTATTATTGAGAAGAGCATCCTGAGAAGTAATTGAATGACTTTTTTCCAAGTCCATAAATAGTTTTCTCAAGACTGTGACCAATATTTCTGATCTTTACTAAGATCAGAAGAAATAGTCAAGTATAATAGGAATTGTTTGGTTTCCAAATATAAAATACAATTTGATAATGTGAATCCCAGAGGTTTATATTGATATTAGTTATAAAGTTGATTTCCTTCAGTTTCGTTTTTTTTTTCTTAAGAGCAAGAACGCTTTGTAAAATACAAATGAAGTGATTTAAGTATATCTTTCCGGAAAAAGGGAGTTGAACAAGAAAATCTTAAAGTTTATTTTGGTCTATTAATTCTACTCTATTTTCCCTTTAACTTAATAATGCCTACTCTAATACAAAAGAGGTTAGTAAAGTATGAAAATCCATTTATAAAAAATGAATTAAAACTGCTACTAACCAGAGAATACACTTATACATGGTCCACTAAACAGTCACATTTGGTAAAAACTGCCTGTAGCCGTTAATGGAAATAACCAAAGAAATATCTACGGAAATGCATAGAGATGAAAACCTGAGTGAAAATCACACAGAAGGAAATAATAGAAAATAGCAAAGAAATGTCAAGGTTCTTCTTAGATAACCTCAAATCTATAAGAGTGCTAATTATAAACATTACACCTACAACATTTAAAAAAAATCAGCAATCTCAAGATGAGTCACCTTAATTACAACAAAAGAGGAGTCTAAAAGCTGATCAGTACATAAAATCTCACTCTAAGACCCTTTAAAATAATTAGTCTCTCCTGTTCCTGGAATCTTAAAAGTGAACACTAATCTTGGGAGGACAGGAGCATAATAATATTAGCTACTATTATCAGTAACTATATTAATCTTAAGGCAGTGTATTTTCTCTCTCATTCATCTCATCTGATGAACAGCAGTATAAAGAGAGTCCCTACACTGTGAACTGGAGAAAGAAAGCCATGCAAAATATCATAGAGTGTTCTGTCTTTACATGGGTAAACAAATAAACATAATAGTAACTAACAAATACCCATCTTTATGTCTTATAATTATGCTGGATTTTATGCTGAATGCTTCAAACAACTGATAGACACAGCACTAAAATGAGCATTTTCAACCTATCAAGTAGGACAGCTGGGTAGGTACATATACAGTCCTTTTCAGAGGACCGTGGATAGAAATGAAGATGCTAATATATTATTTTTCACTCATTATAGTTTCTCAAAATTTTAAACCTTAGGAAAAAGGTTTGAATATGTGAGTATCAGTGGAAATTGTCAGATTTTGGAATATGAAATACTCAAACACTGATGACAACAATTTTACTCCATCAAGAGATCCTACAGTTAATTTGATAGAAAAAATATTAAATGAATGTATAATATCTGCAAAAAAGAGCATCTACTAATACTACTTTCAAGTATATTTAAGTTACTGCTTCTATACAATATAGGGAGGAATCTATTACTTTTGGAATAATCAGACTGCCAAAAGGATTACAGGTATGAGGCCTATGAAAAGACTGATGCTGGCATGCTGACTTCCAAGCACTGGGTGTATTCAGTCAAACGGGCCCAATCCAGTGGGCCTGAGAACAAATGCACTGGACACTGGAAACAGGCAGACAGTAACTGCTTGCCAATGACCAGATACACTCCTGAAGAGAAAAGATGTGCACCTTCAGAGAAAATATCTTAAAACAGCAGCTTTCAGGATTTTATTGAAAATAACCTAGACTACAAGATGCAAAGGTTATGAGACAGAACACTAAACTCTGTTACAAAGTCTGTGATTCTTGATTCTTACTGTGTGTTTTGTACCAGGGCAAGATGACTGACCTCTGTTTTTACCATTTCTACCTTTGAAATAAAGATAATCCTACTTAAAGGTATATGTAATAAAATATTCTGAAACTTCAAAATTACTTAAGTATATTCAATTTTATTGCTGCCACTTTTGTGGAAAAGCCGTAAACAATGGTGGGGCAATGGGTGCATGGTTAAGTTAAAGTGTTTGCAGCTAATGACTTACTCCAATAAGTATATAGTGTTTTCAAATACTTATATAGAAGTAGATGGACAGAAAATGTAACATGCATGCTTATGACTTTGGTACATTCGTGAAATACCAAAATAAGCCCAGCAAATCCTTCCTTGCTTGCTATTTCAACAGATTTGACATAGATTAAAGTGAAAATTGGACAAACATGAACTGAATGCTGCCATCATTAAACACAGACCACATTAGAAATTGTATGGACAGACTTGAAACATGACTTTCTAAAATCTTTAAAAACACTATTTCTCTTATTGAGAACATATATGCAAGCAGTAGGGACATGTTTTAACTTAATGAATAAAAATATTTCCCCCTTTACAGCTGTGTTTAAGTAAAGCAATGAGGCAGTAGCTCAATATGTACATCCATAAATACATATATGGTCACACACACCAAGCAAAATCGTCCTTCATATTTATCTTTCCTCTTTAATCTTCATATCATTACACCGAAAAGCTGCAGTCTGCCGCCTCAAATAGACTTTGATTCATCATCTTCCTGAAGGTGTAAATCAGAGATCTTGCCTCGTGCTGTGGTGTACGTCCTTGAAAATTGAGTTTCAAAAACCCCAATCAGCTGAAGTTATGCACTGGAGTATAAGTTTGTCTGAAAGGGGACTAATTCAGACCACCTTCAACACAGGCATATCTGCTGACTATCTCAAAATACACATATGGAAGCCTGGTTACTGGGATTTTGCTGAAAGTCATAATCTGGTGATCAGAAACAAAGACATTGAATTCTCTAAAGGTGTCCCTAGGCAGCCTGTCAACAGTACTTGCTTATTATCAGCTTTTTTTTTTTTTAGAAGCTCTTAATTCTTTTATGTCCAATGGTTGCAATTTGTGGCAAAGTATGTGTTCATGAGATGTGATTTTTATAGCATGATCTACAGTATAAGCAATAAACAAGGCAATAAGTAATAAAGCTAAAGAAGAGGAGATCACAATATTAAATGAGATGTAACTCAGAAGGAAAAATCATTAAGCAGATTTCATAACAGAGCTCTGCCACGGGGTACAGTTGTGATAGCCAGTCTGCCCCTCTCTGCACAGAAGGAAAAAAAAATCTCTAGTAGTTAGAAGCAATGACATTTCACATGGTGAGTGATTCATTTGAGGGTTCTAAATTCTCTTGATCTTTGCTTCTGAAGATTGAGAGTTGAAACCCAAGAGCAGGTGGAATCTATTAAGATTGCTGATTGCCATTTCTTAGAGTATTTGGTAAAATAGGCTATTTAAAAAATTTAGCAAGATGGGTGGTGATTCTTCCTAAAACACGTTCGAACAGTAAACTTTACCATTAACCTTTCCCTGCTGCTAGAAGCCATCTGGTGGGAAGAGCCATCCCACTCGGTTTCCCAGGACAAGCCCCCGCGGGTTTCTTACCCAGGACTGTGATTGTGGTGTAACTTTCCTGTGGGGGGTCAGTGTAGAGCTGGCAAAAATATCTTCCTTCATCGGAAATTGAGACATTGGTCAATGACACTTTGAGTTCACTGCTAGAAAAATTCAGCAACTGAAACCTGCTGTCCTTTAAAGCTGTGAAACAAAACACAGAGTTCGTGACTGTGAGAAAGACGACGGGAGGTCTCTTTTCCTTACCGAGGTGAGGAAAACATCAGGTGACTAGAAAGGCAGCTACAGAGTAAAATCGCTAAGTCTTTCTGCACCTGTTGGCTAAGTACCCTTTGTATTTCCTGAATTACCATTTTGGGCTTCTGTAATAAACACATACAGACAAATAACCCTGTCAAAATTAAACTCATATACAGGGTCCGGCACAAATAATGCCCCTTCTTTATTATAAAATCTTTTTATTATGAAATCATAAGCCTGTAATTCTGTAACAACAATATCACACTCAAGCACACCATATGACATTTTAGGTGAAATGTTCAAATTAAAACTATAACTTAATTTTTATAGTTTATATCCACATTCTTACCCTACCAACCACACTCAAGCAGGTGTTGCTTCTGCTGGGCCCTGGATATGGGTGCATTTTACACGCATGCACACACACACACACACACACACACACACACACACATTTTCAGCCCTTATTCATAAATGGTTTTGGATGTTCTATCGGAGACAGGTAAAATGCAAAGGGAAGGAAAAGGTGGGCCTTGAGTCCCCTTTGGGCACTAGAGGTTCAGGAAGTGGGACTTCCAGGATTTTAAATTGCCTCTAAGAATCTGAGGTCTTAAAAACAAGTGGTTCCAAATTAAGAGAGAAAACCAAAAATTCATTAGTAATTTTAAGTGAAAATGAAAATCATAAAAAAAATTATAAAAATTAACTCACTTTAACCTGGTTGTATCGTTGTATTTGATGTTACTTGCTATGATTTGAGGTTGGAGCTGCCAAGAGTGTGTAACCGAGGTCCCACAGCTTCTTCACCGGGCAGCCTCCCAGGAGGGAGCTGACTGGGCATGAAGTAGGGAGTCAGAGTCCCCACAAACCAGAGTATGTGAACCGATTTATTTTTATCAAATATTCACTTTTAAAGTCCTTATATTAATTTTGGCAAGGGCTAGATTAGTACATAATAAAAAAAATTTACTCTAAGAATGAGAAACTGTCTTCTCTTTTTATCCTCCTTTATCCTTTTACATATTCTTTAGATTTATCAACTTTCCCAGGTCATGAATATAACGAGGTGAGAATGCGGACAAGAAGGCAGAAGGGACATGCTGAACGCCTGTTTCAGTTCGGTGCCAATACTCTCAAGCAAATTTTCAAGAGGTCTGACTCTTGTTCCTGACAAGCTCCGACACCCACATGAACCATTACTGTGATAGAGAACTAAGTTTCAATTATTCACTTTTGCGATATTACATTTAGGGAGGTTTTAGTACATGGACCTGTCCACATACCAGAGGTGCTAGAATGACAGGAGATTTGGTTTTGTCTTTACAGGTACAGATTGCCTTGAAAATTTCAATCTTCAAACCAAACAGATTACCTTTCAGAATGCTACATTTTCCTTACCTTGCCTTATTTGAGTTGTTTGTGTCAGCTAAGTATTTGGGTCTCAATTGCAATTCACCTTGATTTACTACAATCAATTCCTATTGCAAAGTAAGACTGTCTTACTTTTAAAAGGAACCATTCAAGGTTTCTATTAAGTAGAAAGATTATGATTGCATGTCTCTTCTTCCCTCTAAAGAATTGACTAACCTTTAAGCGTCTAACATTAAATTTAAAAAAAGAGCCTTGGCAATCTCTTTATCAAGACAACATGTAGGGAAAAAAAGTTGCCATCTAATACTGTGGAGATGGAAACTTACGCCTGAAGTCCCTGAAATAAATGGTCTGCCTGTTGGGATTCAGTAGTTGAATTACAGAGTCGTCACTCTTATTGACTTGGCAGCTGATGGTTGCAACTTCTCCCTCGATAACTGTCACGTCTTTCGTAAACAAATTCTGTCCATCACCTTTAAAAAAGGAGAAAAAAGGTCAGAAAAAAATTTCTATCCATTAAAATTTGGTTAATAGGACCAATTAAGATGAGAAACAGGAAGCATGTTAGATAATGGAAACTCGTAGCAACGTTTGATAAGGCTCACATATCTCCCTCCAAAGTCTGCAAAATGAGTCTATTAATCCAAGATAGATCTAGGGACAAAGACAGGCCTGGAATGGACATGCTTTCAGCATTGTGATGCCAACGTCCCAGCCTCCGGTATTTTGTACTAGCCGGGCAGTGTATGGAGAGAGAAGGAATGGTCAGAATACTGGCTTTTAGGAGGAGCTCCAGCTGTCACAAGTGGAGATGGGGTGGTATGCATACTCAGCCACAGCTCACATGCCCCTGGGCTGGGCTATTTGGTCACCTCACAGAAAACTCAAGGGAAATGTTTAATAGAAGTAGGAAGGACACATCAGTTAATATTCTTGTCTCGTTAGTGGATGTCAGTATTCCCAATGTATAGTAGTCCCCTGTTATCCACAAGGGGTACATTCCAAGGCCCATGTGGATACCTGAAACCCAGGATAACAGCAAACCCTGTATACACTATGTTTTTTCCTATACGTACCTATCTATAATGAAGTTTAATTTATAAACTGACCACAGTGTGGGGTTAACAACAATAATGATAAAGTGGAGCAATTATAACAATATGCGGTTGGCTCTTGAACCACATGGGGTCTAGGGGCACCAACCACCCATGCAGTTGAAAATCCACGTACAATGCTTGACTGCCCCAGAACATAATCCTGTTGACCAGAGAAGCCTTACTAATCACACAAACTATCTAGTAACATATATTTTGTATTTTCTATATATTTTAACTACATATGTATAGGTGTATTATATACTGTACTCTTACAATAAAGCAAGCTGGTGAAAAGAAAATGCTATTAAAGAAAATCATAAGGAAGAGAAAATACATTTACAGACCTGTACATATTTCTTGAAAAAGATTCATGTATAAGTGGGCCCATGAAGTTCAAACCCGTGCTGTTCAAGGGTCAACTGTACTGTAATAAAAATTATGTGAATGTAGTCTCTCTCTCGTCCCTATTCTCTCTCCTAATTTTTACAATCTTCAATCCAAGCCTAGTCCTGAATCTGTCTGGCCATCCCTTACTTGCAATAAATGTCTTGGTGTCACTTGTTACAAGGGTTCCCTTACTGTTTGGCTCAGTACTTTCTGGCTCAACACATTGTCGTCAATCAAAACATGTTTCCCCTCCAAGTCTTCCACCCACAAATTTAATGCCTTTTCCATCTTAACTAAGCACTCTATATGTACTGTGACCATAACTTTTGCAGTTTGAGGTGTAACAACAAAACTAGCACAAATATCTTTTTTCTTCTTCACAATTTCCCCGATAGAAGATTTATTCTTACTGTGGATCTCAGGAACCTCAACTTAGAATTCTTTTCTTCTTTCCTTATTAAATCAAGAAGTTTCACCTTTTAAGTTAAAGGAGGCACTTTACAGCTTCTCTTTGGCACATCCGCACTGCCAGCATCCTTAATCTTTGGCTTTGGGGCCATTATTAAGTAAAATAAAGGTGACGTGGATGCAAGCACTGTTGCTGGTAGTGTAACAAACTGACACCTGAGACAGCCACTAAGTGACTAAACAGAGAGGGAGCATCTAGTGTAGGGCTGGTGGACAAAGGGATGGTTCACATCCCGGGTAGGACAGAGTGGGACAACACGAGATTTCATCATGCCTATCAGAACTGCTCAAAATTTAAAACTGATGAATTGTTTATTTCTGGAATCTTCCATTTCATATTTTCTCACTATGGTCGACTGTGAGTAACTGAAACTGTGGAAAGTGAAACCATGGATAAGGGGCATCTACTGTACAGGCAGTTCAGTTTTTTTATTGTGTGGGAATGAGAACTTACTCAACTATAATTCTTTGGAATCTCAATAAAATCCTGGGAAGGATTACAGTTCAGTTCTTATTTTGCTCTCAAAAATGCACACCTTGATTTACCCAAAGTCTCTGGCAGTATTGAACCATTTAGAAAACCTCTTTGAAAAACATGTCAAAAAGTCAAGGCTTTCAGATCCACTGATATAAGGCTTATCTCTAGATCTGCCTTAGTTCGTTGCTTCTAACCTTAGCGATAGCGGTCAGGGCCCCTCATAAATGTCCTAAATGCTCCACAGCACAGGTAGGAGGAGAGAAGAGTTCAGTTCAAAAGCAAAAGATGAAGTAATTATCAAGTGTCCAATTGTGCACCTGGCATAACAGGAGATAGAGAAGAATAAGACATCATTCTAGCCTTTAAAAGCTGCAGTGTGGCTGAAAACTGATACCTAATTCCCACATATAGAACCAATAGTGTAGTATAGGCAATAGCTATAATGGTCAATCAGGAAGAGGGAGAGATTGCTTTTGAGCTGTATGATCTCAGGTAAATCTTTTAAAGATCTTGGGCCAGCTTCTCATCTGTAAAATGGGATGGTAATTAAAAGTTATCTCATAGAGCTGTTGAGAGGGTTAAGACAGATAAATATAAAGCACTAAGCACTGAATAAATGCCTCATCAAACTGAATAAATGGTAGCTGATATCATCATCACCATCACCATCATTTCTCTAGATATCAGGCCCAAACATATGTGTTGGGAGTAGGGTGGATGCAAGAATGGAGAGCAGTGTCCCTGCTCTTACGGAGCTCCCTATGCAATTATATGTCAACTCAGAACAGCTTATTATTCACTTCCTTAAAAAGCTGTCACATTAAGAAACAAAAGCCAAAGATAAATATTATTCTTTTAAAAAAAATGAGACAGCATAAATAGAGATGCAATTAGAATAAATGAAGGATTTCCACCTGCTATCATATTTCTACTGAAGGATCGTTTTTGGCGAGACACAGTGGGAAAGTGTGAGGAGGAGTGTCTAAGACAGCTTTCAGTCAAATTCACCTCAAAATAAGCTAGCCTCTGGTACAGGATTAGAAAAGAGGCAACTCGGGGGATAAGGAAGAAATTATTAGAGCCACAGATAAACAATAATTCTGGGTGCTTCAGGAATAAACCAGAATGAAACCCAACCTTGAGCTCTCTGATCCAGGGAATTAACCTGGGTGTGAGAGTGCAGGTCCGCGGGTTGGCCGTGTGTTAAAGGATACATCTGCCCTAGCCTGATCCAGTAGGGCAAGCTTAGTGGGCTGAGCAGTGTTGTAGTATAATAACAAAGAGAAAAAGAGATCGCAGCCGAAGAAGGGATGCTTATTTTCCTCAGTAGATACAGTGACAAACATAGAATTCAGAACCCAGATGAAGGATGCAGTTTATCCCAGGTCTGAGAAAAGAACGAGGAAAAGGGAATTCCTGCCAATCAAGCAAGCTTTTCTAGGTGGTTTTGCTGGCCCAGGTAAAAGTATGTACAGAAAGGAAAATGCTCTTATTTCCTTGGGGTAACCCAATCTAGTAAGAAAATGAAGGAAAAATTAAACTGCACAATTCAAATGCTATTAACTGTCTCAAGTCATGGGACTTGCCTTGAGATTAGAACACCAAACTGGGTCTACTGGGTTGTGAGGGAGATTACTTCTATCTGAAGGAAGTTTATTAGCAACACAATGAGAATCTTTCATTTACAAAAGGAAGATAGGGTGACAGGCTTTAATCCCTGCAGCATAAACCAAGGCCTTGCAGATAGCGCTGTCTTGCAACTACTGTGACTACATAAAGCCAGTTGCAATTCAATTATGCTCTTAATAGAATAATTGCACTATTCTATTTAGTCTTCACTTGGAATCCTAGTACATTCTGAGTCGCATGCTATATTCAGGCTATAAAACATTTGCACAGGGGATGAGAGCAGGGAGGAGTTAACTACGATTTTGGGTTTTAAGCAATGAAGGGGCTTTTTGTTTGTTTCTTAAAAAGTCTAAACATTTTTAATTATTATTTATAATTAATATAAGACCAGATCACCTCAATGTGTCATGGAATAAATCATTCAGGTAAACTTTTGGCCATCTGCAAATGTCGGCCCTCCCTGTGCTCTGGCACGTAATGTGTTCTGCAAATCCATGGTGGTATCATCCTTATTACTGTGTTAGTTTTTGAAATTCCTAAGGCCTGCCTGAAACCCTGTGTCTCAGAAATTGACAATTCCTACCTACGTTAACCTGGTTACAATATTAATGCTAAAAAATTATAAGTGATAATGAAATATTTTGCTGAAAGTTCTCTAACTGCCTTGGCTGATGACAACGGCCCAAGGATGTCACTCTGTAAGAATCACCGATAAATTATACGGGCCAGCTGGACAGCAGTTACATTAAACAGGGCTCCATCCTTTGAGGCGCCATAAGATGGCTGAAATGGAATAATAATGACCTATTTATTTGTGGCAAAGGAAGTGAATGACAGTGATGAAAATATATGTATGTCAGTACTCTTAACTGCCTGAAGCCTTTATGTAAAAATAATTTCTGCTCACATCCTTAAATATTTCTTCCAAATCGAAGGGAGCACTGTGACTCGAAAAATTTCCCCTTGAAATAGATATCATGGCAATTAGGTTGTTACAAAACACATTTTGATGTGTAGCAGAAGGGTACAAACAGGCAACTTTGGTGCCTTTCTTAAATAATTCATTTTAAAAACCTTTCAGATTTTCTAAAACTTAATTAGCAGATACACTGTCAAGTCAGAAATAACACATGTTCTGGGCAAAGAAAAGCAAGTAGGTACAATATACTGTAGCCATTAAATAAGACTGTTAACAGCAAGGTAATTTATTTTAAGAGTGGAACAATGTCTGACATGTATAGACATTTCTGACTGCTAATTGGTATATTCAGATGAGGTTTAGGAGACAGAATCAAACTCAGTTTTAGTTTATATGAGCCACTCTATTCCCTATAACTTCCCTGTTTGCTCCACAATTTCTAGAAATAAAACTTTGGCATTGGAGAGGCCCATTCACGCACAGGCAAGTCTCCATCATAAATTAGAAGTCGCTGGGGCATGCGTCACAAGAAATAGACAGCATATTATCTAAAAAGGATAAAATTTATGTTGATGATTAGAAAGGACCATTTCAAGCTAGTTGGTTAGGACTGGAGTGAGGTTGGGGGTGTAGCTGGCTCATAAATCCCTTATTAATTCAATCTTCAATTGGCTTAACTCATGGATTCTTTCCTGAAACACCATTTCATTATAAACTCTATTCAAATGATAAAACACTATATGAAACACTAGCATTGATTAGAATCTATTCAGTCAACAATATGGCTGCCCACCTTAAGGGGTGATGGGACAAATTTTAAAGCAAGAAGCTAGAATGAGAAATGGCATTCTCATTCACGGGGAAATGAGGAAGGGAATAAATGTTTATCCAGTGTTAGATGCTTTGCACACTTTTCCCTCTCAAACTCTTGGAGTTTTCAATATCCCTACTTTAAGACAGAGAAACTGAGACATGGGTTTTTTTAAATCTTTACCCAAGGATGTATTTTTATTGTTTTAGAGAGAGAGAAAGGGAGACATACACACACACACACACACACACACGCACGCACGCACACACCCCAGTGTGTGGAAGAGAAACATCAATTGGCTAGGGACCGAACCCACAACCTAGGCATAGGTGCTGTCCAGAATCGAACCCGCAACCTTTTGGTATACCAGACAATGCTCTAACCAACTGAGACACCTAGCCAGGGCAACACAGACATATTTTAATAAGTTGCCTAATGTAATTCAGCTAAATGGCCAAGCTTGTGTTTAAACCCTGTTCTATCAGCTTTTCCAGCCCACACAGTTTGTACTTTTTAACCAGCCAACATCAGGATTTGTTGCCAAGGTTCTATTGGCTCTGTCTTAGAAAATTTACTTGTTTTTAAAGAGGGTTATTTCCCTATGAGCAACTTCTGATTTTTTTGTTTCCATAATTTATCCAGAACACAATTACACACTTCAAAATGAGAGAGAACCTGTACTGAATGTAAAATACCTTGTTTACTGCTGCTTCTCTCTTTTAGCACTCGGCGCACTTTGCCCCTAGAGAACACCTTTAATACCAGTGCATGGTGGGCATTTGCCAATACCGAGAGCTTGAGCCCCTGTTGCCTGGCTGTTAATAAATACAGCACTTCATTTGCATCGGGGGCATCTCTCTAGTCAAGTCTATGATAAAAGGGCAAGTCCCAGTTAGATCAGAACTAGGTTTATATTATGGCAACTGTGCAAACTCTTACTGACACTGAGGAGCACCAAGGACTCTTAACTGGGGAGACAGTTTGCCCAGAGAAAGAGCAAATGAAGTCCCTGATCTAGTCTTTCAGTAGAAAAACCATATTAGGGAAACCGTTTTTTCTCTTTTTCTCTGTTGTGTGGAAGTCTGAATCTAACATTTAATCAGCACAATCAGGTTGTCTAAATAGGAAAAGTCAAAGCAAAAATACAGATTCATCCTCCCGATAATGTCATTAATTTTTAAAAGCCACAAGAGTTTTTGAAAATTTACACTCATTAAAAACTCAGGGTTGCTAATTCTTTCCCTCCAAGAGGTATCTAAGTTAAGACTTTACAGAGTCAAAAAAAACTTGCATGTTTTCGAAAACCTTATTTTCTATCGCTATGTGAGCCATCTGTGTCTTCAAGCTTCAAATAAGTTTTCACCCATTCCCATTTCTGTTGGATCCCGTTTTTACAACCACTATTAGTTACATCCTCAACTTGAAAGAAGAACCCTACTCAAATCAAACCATCACCAACAGAGGCACTATAATTCCTGTTAACATTTGGAGAGCTAGAACTATAAGTGAATACATTTCGGGGTCGGGGGGGAATTAAGATTCTGTTGAAACCCAGGGGGAAAAAATCTTTCTAACTGCCTATGTTCCCTCAAGTCAATGTAAAGACAGCATTCACTACAAATCATTAACAAAGCCATTAAGATTTGATTTCTATCTAAGCAATTATTGTCAGCATATTTTGTACATTTCCTTTAAAAGGCTCAATCCTATCTTTCAATTCATTAAACTGTTCCCTGCATTTACAGAGTTTTATATCAAATCAGAAACGTATTTGAATTAATAAGAATTACAGTAAAAGTAATTTGAAAATAAATTATTTGAAGTTCAAGCCACGAAAGCTTTTGATGAAATAACTTAGTCCCATTTAAATATCACAGTAACATTTGTAGTCATCTAATGTGCAGACGAGAGACAGTGAGAACCAGTGTCCTAAAAGAAGGGTCCATCAACCATGGATTAAGGTTAAGGGTAAGACCTCTTCAACATAAATACAGCTCTGTATTTCAAAGAGAGTCAATACTTCAACCTTCGTGAACACTTGAATATTTATTTAAAACCAAAAGCATTCCACCTGTCTGCTGTTTACAAAACTCCTCTTAACCTCTGTGATCTTCATCCGTGTTTTGCTAGACCCCAAACAGTGAAGTTGAGTATGTTGATTGTCTGCTCCAAGCAGTGTCTATTCAGTGGTCAAAATAATGAGAGCAAATCACATAGCTCATAAACCTAGAGTTAAAATAAACTAAGCCAACTCAACAAATAACTGAGGAGGCAAGAGTATGTGACATTGACCAAAACATTTGTGTCACCTTCTTTTTCATAAAACCCTTATGAAATCCAGGGAGGAGATATGTCTAAAATCACGTGGCAAGCGAGAGGCACGGCCAAGAGAAGAGGTCACATCTCCTAATAGGTCATCAGGGTATTGCTATTCTAACTAACATTTATTGATTTGTTTCTAATTACAAAAGCAATAGGCTTATTTATCTTTTTAATACAAAGCTTTGTTTTATATGTGGTATTTGTAACACTATGGCATGGAAATGGTCAGGATCTCCTAAGTGTCTTCTGTAATATAATTACTATTGTGTCATTTGAGCTTAGGGAAGGAAAAAAGTATTGAATTTAATCTAATCTACTTTCACAATCAGTCAAAGCTGGGGCAAATTTTTGAACAGCAAGTTGAAGAGTAATGCTTCAGTGCTGGATTTTTCTTCAATTAAAATTGTTGAAGGCCCCTGAATACAAAACAAAAAATATCATCTGACACAACATTAAGTTATTCATGAATATTCTGTATACACATTCTTGTTTAGTTGACTAATGGCAAATTAACGTTCTCTATTTTAGCTTAAACACATACTATAGGTATGTTTGATTAGCATTGAATTCCAAAAGCTGATTACTATGCATGCTTTGATTATGTAATTACATAATAGAGTATAATGGCTCCTTTGGAGTCATTATGATGTATATGGCAAATATGTTTCAGTTTTGCTATAGTTTAAATACACGTTGAGATGACAGCTCACAAGGCTCCACTTTTCAGTCTTATCAGCTAAATGGGCATTTTCCCATTCCATCCTAACATCTTCGTGACACCAATTAAAGCCTATTGTGTCAAGCTGCATACACTTTTGAGAAAGCCCCTTTGTTTTCTTGGCATTCAAAAAAGGACATTAATTTTAAAAGCTGTATTAAGCAAAAGGCTTGGATTAAAAAAAAAAGCTGAAATTCCATCCTTCATCCACCCTTCGAAAGGTCTGCAGGGAATCGCATCTAGTTCATTAATCACTGTTCAGACAACCACAAGGGGGTTAAAGATGGAATTTCACCTTTAACTCCAAAATGCACATGAAGGGAGAACAGCCAAGAATACTGATGCTTACAGTGATGGCTTGCCACTATGCATGCAGCTCAGGGTCTAAATGAACATCAACCTTACCAAGTTATAAAAAGGTCCAGTTCTACAAATCTCATGTCTTGCAATATCCCTTACATTTTGCAGCTCCTTTTGGAAGAGGTAGTTATGAAATAATAGCACAGCCAGATTTCACCTTTATAGTTCCCCAACCTAGTCTTTTATGGATCCAAGGCCAATGAAACTTACCTAGTGAAGAGATTTTTGTTAACTCCACTGTCAACTAGTAAGCTGGAATGGTAGTCAGGTTTAAAAACAGGACAAAAGTTATTGTAAAGAATTATGTCAAGTTTCTCTTGACTCCATGAAATCCTTTAATCTTATACTATTTTATTTGCAAGAAGAGCTGTGTCTTCTTTCCTCTTCCAAGAGAATGATCCCTTATTCTATGCCAAACCAAAGGTGACCTGAGTGTTAACTTTAAAGATGAATAAGCATCAGGCTGTTTTTACCTTCGTGTTTGTTCATTTTCAACATTAAGGTTGAAGAACTGAGGTCAAGCACAGTCCAGCTTGTATTTACATATAGGATGAGTACCTCTTTTGTGAAAGAAAACATTGATTAGATGTGTGAAAACTCTTTTCAAGGAAGACCGTGACAAAAGAAAGTAGTTACAGTATCTGTGCCTGTGCTATTTCAATTTTATCCATCACATTAGCTGTCTTCCTTTTAAAAGACTCTGGGCTCAATAGGACTTTTTAATCAGTGCCCAAAGCACTAAAGGGGCGAAACAATTATGATGCTTAAGGTCTGCGCTTCATGATCCTCTAAAATGCAGAGGTGCAATCCCAGCTGGAGAATGTTTGTGGGGAGTGGCACCAATCCACTAAACAAGATCTGAATTAGTTTTGTCATTAAAATTCACTTATCAAAGAAGTAAAGGGCAATAAAAGAAATAGGAATATAAAAATAAACCATAAAAGATAATGATAATCACTAAATCCGTTTGCCCTTCACAGTGAAAAGAGGATCCCTGTCTTTTTTCTCCTTCATTCTTTTTCATAGCTGGACAGGTTCCATGGTCTTTTTGTTCATCAAAAAGATAGCATCTTTTTTTTTCCTTTTTTTTTTTTTTTTTTTTGGAGAAAAGATAGCCTAACCCTGAAGGAAAACTCCCTCCAGTGGACAGGTTTTATGAGAATTAAAAGGGAGAGGAAAAAATAGAGCCCCATCAAAAGTAGAAGTCATTGTTTTATTTGCTTGTGAGATAGCATTGAAATCACCTTGTGGAAGAGTCATTTTAAGCCTGTTAAATCTGCTTCAAGGCCCTCGGGAGAAAGGGGGCTCAAAAAATATTAATTAAAAAAGAACCAGTCATTCGCCTTGGACTTTGGAGGAGAACAATCTGAAGACAGAGGCTTCTTACAAAACTAATTGTGTTGGCAAAGCAAGTAGTTTCTTCTCAGTGGTTTGATGCTTTGATGCCCATTCATGGCACAAGGAGAATACGGAACAGTTGTAGAATGAGCCTGCTTCAGTAGCAATTCAAAGCTGGGTGGTGTCCAGCATTTCAAAATGCATTGTTTCCTTTAGACAAAATGTGCTGATGGTCACTGGTTGATCTGCATCAACCACTTGGCTAATGAACTGATAACTATGATACTATATTCTCTAGGATACATTAAATGACTACTTTGCAAAACGAAAACCAGTTGTACAAAATTTTGCTGTCTGTGAGCAGGGACTACCGGGGAAGAAATTTGTATGCTAAAAGAGATGACTTGTGCAGCTACAAGGTGGTAGCTGACAAAGCACAGACTCACACCATCCAGTGTGGTGGTCATGGGTCCCAGGTAGCTTAAGCCTGGGATAATGGGGGTCAACCAATTTCAATTCACATGTTGAGATAACTACACTTCTAAACCACAAGCTATTAATAACTAAAACACAAAGTTTACATGATTATAGCTCAAAATACATATTAAAATATTTGAAAACCACAAAGAAAGATATAAATGTTAGGCTCTATTATTCTTATTAAAGGCTTAAGCGAACATGGACTTCGCTCAAACCCCAGAAGAGATATTAGTAGCCATATCATTTATTATACACTGCTGCTGCCCTCTGTTGAGCTCTTGCTCTGTAAGAAAATATAATGTTGCCTTTTTCTAATCAAATGAAAAGAAAAAGTTTAGATTTCAAGCTATGGAGATGGTTGACTGACTCTGCTGTGGTCACTGTGACTTAACTGATTCTTCTCAATTCCCCTACACCATAAGCATAACAGAGATGCAGGCTGTTTACACTACTTGCTGCTACTAACTGCTCCTCTCTCTTTTTTTGTTTACAATTGAATTTCCTTACAACTGCAATCTCAAGCCTCAATGGAGATGGCACATGCATCCCCCTTATTTTTTATGCTCTGCTTTTAAGAACTCAATTTAATATCAGTCTCCCTTTGACAAGAGGTACCATGATTAAACGGGTTACTTTTCGTTTTAACTTACTAAATGCTGATTTTTTTTTCCTTTGCATTTGCCTCCAGGGTGTTAAAAGACTAACAATTAGTATAAGATATTTAAAATCACAAGTGTATAACATGTAACAATAATTACTACACACAGGGAAGAAAAGGGAAGTGACTGCTTTTTCCTACCTCTGGAGGCAAGAGAAACAAATTATTTATTTTACAAAGTGCTCATTATAATTTTAATGTTTTTAGTATAAAATAAGTTTCTGGAGGGGACATTACTTTAATCTGCACAATAACAATAGCTAATGTATTTTCAAAATGTTTTCTCCGTGCCAGGCACTATGCTTCCTTTTTTACATTATCTCATTTAATCCTCATAACAATCCCATGTACTTTAATATCTTATCATCATCCCCATTATACAGCTGAGAATACTGAGATTTAAAAAGATTAAATATATTAGAGCCGGTATCTGAACTTACGTCTATTTAAGTGTAGATCTGGTGCTATTAACAATCCTACTATATTAATGGGTTTCATAATGCTAAAAGGACAGAGAGGAACTAATGGAACAATCTACTATATCTCATTTCTATGATTTGAGAATAAAACTAGAGTACTACTCTTAGCATTTAAAGGAATTTGAAGCCTATCAGCAATCAGGATGTTCCACTATGCAACACTGATAAAATTAGCTCTATAACCAGAGTCTAAATACTGGGCCTTTGCTCTTTAGAGAAAAGATGTCTGTTCTGCCAAATGATCTGAACTCAAAAGGCCACTCAACTCCAACTTCAGGCATTTACAGTATCTGCTTCAAGAGTATTCATTAGTATTGACAATCTATGTGACTTGAAATTTGGCTCTAATAGCGGTCTCTCTCTACAACTCCGTGTTCATTTTTCCTGCCAACAAGAGCCATTGAAAACCTTCCAAATTTAAAGCTTAGAGCTGACAGGACAAGCAAGTAAGAATATCAGTTGGAACACATCAGATATGGACTCAGAGTGAATGTCAGCTTCAACTAACATTACTACAGAAACAGGAAACGGGGAAAGGGGAGGGGAGAGATGTTTCATATTCTTATTCTAGAGAGTATTCTGAGTGTGTGTAATACAGTTTGTTCAAGAAACAGCTGTAAGCCCATGATAATCATCATGCTGAATAACGCTGCAACATTCAGCTTCCCTTCAATGTTGGCTGTCACATCTCCTACCAGGGAGCCGAGTACCTTTGGACTGTTATATGAAATGACAACTTCTTGGCTAGAAAATGGGGTCCCGTGACTAAGGCCGTTATTTTGATAAGTTATCCCCTCTATCATCCATCAGTCATAGAGCAAGTGGTGATTTTTTAAAACTCTGGCCTCTTGAGTTGCCGGGTCTGGGAAGAAACACAAGAGTTGAAAACCTCTTTTCAAACCAGAGTTTGATGAAGGGATTGTATGTGGAGAGTGGCCAAAGAAGACTCCAGATTCTACTCTCATGATTGCTGAGTCCCCAGTGCAAAGCCTGGGTTAGTGAGATGTGCACCGGGACTATTGAAATTGGTGCCACTATAAAAATAACTTGATTACTATCTTCTGAGTACAGGTTGCTGATGAAGTATCATTGAAATTAGAAATCTATAAGGACATTACCTTGTTTTTCACTTGTAAGAGGGCATCTAAGGAAAAATGAGATTATCAGACTTGGAGAACAGGAATTTGTGCTGTAGTTCTGAGCTTACCGGTGGTGAAACTGAGAAAATTGAAAATCTAGGTTGGTTTTAATATTTTGAAAAGGTTAAATGGTATCTCTTCTCCAGGGCTTATTATGAGAATCAAGTGAGGAAATTTGTGAAACAGTATTTTTTAAACTCCAACAATGTTAAGTAAAGGGTATAAACTTCTCTTTCTCCAATTGTATCAGTATTGTCACTGTCTACATGCAGCCTCTGTCTATGGTGCTGGGACCTTCTGACAATTTTCCAAAGTCTGCTGGAATTTTTCAATTTCAGAGCTTTAGTTATTATTTTTTTCATTCTAAGGCTAACTAAAAAACATAGAGTAAATTAAAGTATTTTCATCACTCATTTTAAACTGTAAATTAAAACCATCATAACCTTGAAAAGTATAAGGTGATTAGCAGATATAGGCAGAGGACTGGACATTTAAGATTAGGTTCAATCTAGAGCATTAAAAATATGAATTATTTTCTGGCATTCCCTCCTTTAACATAGGGCCACATTTAGTTCAGAAAATAATATCTGTGTTCTAAGGATGTCAAGAATTACCAGAATTAGGTTAGTAACATAACACACCATTCTCATTGGAAAACCTCAACAATCAACACCTCAGATAACTAGTTAGCATCGGGAGGGAATGTGACACCCCTACGAAAGGGGAGCTTTCCCTGTAACTGAATCTCCCTCTGGAGGCCAAAATTAAAATGAAATGAAATAAAACAAAAATAATTCCCCAAAAGCTTGTTGATTTCCCCATTTTCTTTGTCACACACTCCTATACAGGTAGGATCCCAGGAGTTAATGAAATATGCTAGACTATTTGGCCCTTGTCTAAGCAATCTCAGCCTGTTAGGCTTGTGTGTGTCCTCTGCTGCTTCCCTTCAATGTTGGTTGTCACTTCTCACAGGTGATCCCTTCCTTTATTATTAAGTCCGAGAGCTTTGGGAAAGGTTTTGAGGTCTTTCCAGATTACTAATGAGTTCCTGGGTGTGTCCAGGATGTTGGCGGTCTCCAGAAACCTAACCTTCACTAAGTGGTGTGCTGCTGTGGTATTTTCCCCCTTTTGTGTGACACCAGAGTAAAGAAAAGTGCACAAACAAAATCTGACTGAAATTTGGTTTAGTTTGACAATTATATGCTTTGACACCAGTAGCTATTTTCTTAGGTAAAAATAAACCTTTGAGTGTAGGAAGCAAATCAATAAAAAATTGGTGACTGACATTAATTTGTTATTGACATTAACACCTTATGTCATTTTTATTTATCAAACCCATCTATTACTAAACTATTTATAAAAGCACAGAAACTGACTGTGGAGGAATTCCTCCTATTCATCCTGCAGGATCCAGCTCAAAGTCATTCACTCACTTTCTCTGTGACACTCTGATGCCTCCCCGGGTGTTTAGACTTTTGCCTCATGGTGCGTTGTACTTATCCTTGTCTCAACATTCACAACATGAATAGTTCTGTGATCATTCATTTATAGGGTTGTTTTCTGGATTTTGATCTGGGCTCAAATGGTAGCACTACCAGTTATTAGTTAAACCCTGGAAAAGTTACTTAAGCTCTATAAGCCTCAGGTTTCTCACATGTAAAATGTGTACAGCCCTGGCTGGTGAACCCAGGGGATTGAGCGTTGGCCTGTGAACCAAAGGGTCACCGGTTTGATTCCCTGGTCAGGACACATGACTGAGTTGCGAGCCAGGTCCCCAGTAGGGGGCGCATGAGAGGCCCCAGTGTAAAGGGTATAACCGCAATGTGTGGTTACACATTGATGTTTCTCTCCCTCCCTTCTCCCTCCCTTCCCCTCTGTCTAAAAGTAAAATAAAGTCTTTTAAAAAAATGGGTATAAAAACATCTCTCACTAGGATATTTTGTGCAACAAATGTGACAATCGGCATATTTGTACTGCACAAGAGCTGGCACACAACGTTGTGTGCCCACAAAATACTTATAACTATTGTTGCTCCTTGAAAGCAGTCTACTATGTTCTTCATCTTTGTATTCCCAAAGCATAATTCACTGTAAGCTTCTAAAGAAAATGTTTAATGAAAGCTTGTTGAATGAAGTTACTCAATGAAGGGCTGTTGTAAGACCTTCACAGGCCCTGGGCACTCTTATTTCTGGAGATAACAAGTCTATTAACATCAAAACATTAAGTTGTATCCCTATCCCACATTAAATATAATTTTGAATTTCAAAGCATTATACTCTTTCCTTTTTTATAGTTTTGCTTTTGAAATTATTAATTCTAATTTTTATAAATTTGCTTTTGAAATTATTAATTCTAATTTTGTATTTTATTCTGAGGCAGAACATCCCCCTTTCCGTGGTGCAATCATTTTTGCAAGGCTCATGGAAAGAAACAGGCCCCAGCACTGTGCCTGTAGTGCTCAGTGGAAAAAAAATATGCTACGCCACGACAAGGGTAGGCAGTAAGACTTCGAAGTCACAGGTATATGGATGTGCCATGGGAACCAGGAGGGCAGAGGAACAGTTCTGTCAGGATGGGTGGATTCTAGAGGCAGGGAGAGGAGAAATTTGAAAGAAGGATCATGGCTTGTTTAACAACAAAGGAAAGAGTATAGTGTGCTCTGCAGAGTGACATGAAAGTACTCTTTCTGGAAAGGTCATCAGGTCCAGATATTGAAGGACACTGTATGCCAGGCTAGGGAATTTGCACTTTATCTTGTAATTAATAGGGAGCCATTAGGTGATTTTAATCCAAGGAGTGATATGATCACACCTGTGTTTTGAAAGATAACATCTATGTGGAGAGGGAGGGAAGACTGGAGGTAGGAAAAAAGCTGGAGTCAAGAAGATCAGTTAAGAGACTTCTGCCACAGATTACTTACAGCTAATAAGAGCCGGGTAAGAAAATAGGGAGGGAGGGAAGGAAGCAGAGCTCAGACTGGGAGAAACGAGCGCGAGGGGAGGGTAGAACACTTCGGGGTGAGGCACACGGGCTTTGGTAGCAATAGGTTTTCAGTTCTGCAAAGGAGGCCCTGAGTGTTCCTTAGTCATCTCTACTGAACTCCAGTCAATGTTTGGTGACCTTCTAAGGCGAGCAGAGAGGTAATTAAAAAAAAAAGTCAGAAGGCAAATTGCATGTACATTCTCATCACTTCTGTTGTTCACTATTGAAATGGGTTTCTGTAGCACTCACTTGTACCAAAAATATAGTGAGGAAAACTGGGTGTCTCACCCATCCCATCCCCACTAGAGCCTTGGCATTTGGTGTGGTGGACAGCAATTTTGAAAATCCCTGTGAGAGTTTTAAAAATGCAGAGTCTCAAAGTCACACCAGACCTGCTGAGTCAGAATCTGCATTTTAACCAGAGACTCAGATCATTCACATGCATGTTACAGTTTGAGGAGCTCTGACCTCGAGTACAGCCATTCTAATGGCTTCCTTCTATCTTGAACATAAACATGAGACTAATGTCTTACCCAAGGAAGATCTTAGAAAGAAGCGTGTTTCCAGACAGCTTGTTTCAGGGGAACTGGTAAACCAGTGAGTCGTGGGAGGAAGGAGATCACGAAATCCCCGCCACCGAATGAGGTCAGTTTCCAGGGAGAAACATGGCTTCAGCAACTTCTGTTACTTAGAAACAGATTTTTAAAAATTCAAGTTTTCATGAAGAGAAATTGATATGGGTCACTCTTAAAGTCAACAGGACTCTCGTATTCTCCCTCCAGTTTCACAGAACAACCATTACATAAATGAAACACCTTCTCCCAAAGCAGTTAGCTGACTGCGGCCAGAGCAAATAGATTATTTTGCATTCACCTGCAAAAACGGTAACTTCTAGCCAGCACTCTCACACTTAGTGGGTTTGTCAGTTCACATGCTGTACCCTCATAAATGTTTGCTTCTTCGGTTTTACTGTTCCTGTATGTTTTGTACTCATGCACACTGAGCTACTGAAGACACAATAACAGATAGGGAAATGAAGCATGTAGTCCAAAATAAGCTCAAAAGAGGCTGCTGAGGTGTGTTACCAAAGCCTTGAAATTCAACTATATGATTGAAGGGGGGGAGAAAATAAAAGCTATACTGCCCATTACAGCAGGCCTTTTCACTCTGCGTCTAGTAGATAAAATTTGCTGCCAAAATACAGGTAATGACATAAACAGCAGTTTAAGAGAAGTAGTAAGTCTTAAGCGGGAGGCAGAAAGAAGCAGGCACTGAAAGAGCCTCGGAGAATGCTCAGGGGAAGAAAAGGTGAACCACGGTTTCCCTGTTACACCGCCTCCTAATGAACAACGAACATCTGTGGAGCAGCCTGGACCGCAGGCCTTGTTTTCGGCTGCAGGAATGAATGTGCTTTGCCGCCCAGATGTGCACTAACAGTATTTTCAGCAGCTGCTAGCGGGAGGAAATAACACGTACCCTAAAAGCAAAGGTTTCACCTAAGAGGAGGAGCCTCAGCTTGGGGAGGTTCTTTCCCATCTTTCTGAAACTTAATATACCTGGAATTTCGACCCTTCTATCAGTTTACTAATAAACTTTTATATCATTTTTTGCGTGATATACCGGGGTGGGTGAAGGGGTGGAGCAGCAAAATGGTCCTGCCATGCTCCAGTTTCTGTTCTTCCTGTTCCTTAACACATGGCAACTGCAATTGGTTCGCACTTCATTTCTCTGACAAATGTGTTCCTGTATGAAAGCTTTCAGCATTTTTACCACTGGTGTACCCAGATGCTGTTACTGCAGTGGGAGCAGATCTCCAAACGGTTTTCTGTTAGGTTACTAAAGTGTAGTTTCAGAGAAAATAATGTTCTGAATTTCAGTCTCTTAAAAAAGTCGTTAGGTTTATGGGCAGTCATGCTTGTCACATTTAGAGTGTGAATTACGCACTTCATGGAAACACAGTTAAACCCCCACTGTTGTGCACAGCCATAATTTCTGCAGAAAAAAGAGACCAACAATTGGGGGACGTTATTACTACTACGTTTCATGTATAAGATGCCAAAGTCAGCCCTCTCAACATTATAAGGTAGTTTTTTCTTTTAAAGAAGTATTTTTTTAAATAAAGAAAAAGAAAAAAAGAGAACCTCTAATGGGCTGCTTGCCTTTCTACTCACTTTTCAGATTTGTCAATTTTTGAGTGACTGTCAGCACCAGGGACTCTTTGTAGCACCTTGTACTTCGGATATAATAAAAACATGAAATGATTAAAAATACTGTGAGTGTAACTGCAGAAGGGACTATATATTCTGGGCCCTAAGGACGGCTGTTTCTTTGCAGAATCAGACAGACTCCATTTATGTTATTAAATTGTAGTGCTATTCACTGTCCAGGCTGGAAGATTCCTGACATGCAGAAAGCACTAATATGTCCATAGCACACATCAGAACATTAACCTTTAGAATACTGGCATCCTCTAGCCTGGTAAATCCGAAGAGTGTACAAATTATATATCCAGTTCTACAACATTGTTTACATGTCACAAATGTTTATCTTTCAAAAATGTTTCACTTTACCACTAATTTACCTAAGAATAAAAAAAAATGAGGTTATGAGGGTTGTAAAACTTAGAACAATTAGTATAAATGGTAGGACTACATAATATTAATAACAAAGACACCAATTAAAGGCGGCGTTTTTTGAACACCAGCCCCGTGCCAGGGCACTGTGTTGGCAGAGCGGTTCGCAGCTTCTTTTGCATTTGAATCACCTGGGGGGCTTGTTTGCTGGGCCCCGACCAGGGTTTCTAATTTGGCAGGTCCGGGGTGGGGCCCAAGGATTTGCATTTCTAATGAATTCCCAAGTAGGGGCCAGTCTTTGAGAACAGGCATGTATAATCTTACTGAATCCCTTGCCGTATCTATTTTATACATGAGGAAACCATGGCTTAGACAGGAGCTCTGCCCCTTACTAGCTGTACAAACTTGGGCAAGATTCTTAACTTCTCCAGGTCTCTGTGAGGATAACCATCCATTCCCATTAGGACTTTTCTCATGACCAAATCTTGTCCTTTCCATCTAAATGTCCCCCTGACTTTATCCAAATGTTAACCTGTGTCCCTTTTCTCCTGTTCATTACTAGTACCGTATCAGCTCAGATTTATGATCTGCCAGCCGTGTTGTGATTAGATGTCATCCCTGTCTTTCTATTACTCCGATATTGATAGATAAAATTCTGTGGTGATGCATCTCCTGCCCTTTCAAAGGTTACTGCCAGCAGATGCCAGGAATCAATACAGTTCTTATCTGTCACAGACCACAAGAAAAGCATGGTAAACAAGACTCAATGGACGGCCAGTAAGCAGGTCAAAGGGACAACGAGACACACTGTGTCACCAGTTTTGTTTCCCAACCTACTCTAGAACCCGACTTTAGATCTCAACTACCTGTTTCTGATTTGGGTCGCAGAGTATAGTGGTGCTCCGAACTAGGCCCTGGTTCCAAAACCATCTTTGGTGACCCTTGCCTTGGACACTGGAAGCTGAGGTCAAGAGGCTAAAATTACTTCTATTTATTTTTTTAAAATATTTTAATTTATTTTTTAGAGAGGGGGAAGGAAGGGAGAAAAAGAGGGAGAGAACCATTAATGTGTGGTTGCCTCTTGTGAGTCCCCTACTCGGGCCCTGGCTTGCAATCCAAGTATGTGCCCTGACTAGGAATCGAACCAGCGACCTTTTGAGTTGTAGGCCGACACTCAATCCACTGAACCATACCAGCCAGGGCTAAAAATTACCTTTATGTTAACATGTTAGCAGGATCACTAATGTATCTCAGTTCTCTGGAGGCAATGGCTAAATGAATCTTAGGAGATATAGTGGGTTCACTTATACTTTTTGTTTTTTCCATCCATCTTTCAATAGAGAAGAGTCCTAGTTTGGGGGAAAATAAAGATAAAAAGCACAGTCTTTTTAATGTTTTAGATGTTTATAACTGAACACATTAAAAAAACCAAATGGCAGTTGCTTTATCTATTAAAAAAAAAGCAGGCTAGGGTCCCCGCCTACTTGTTAGAAATCTGCCCCTTTATGTCTGAGTACAGCCCTAGTGGAGCTACAGGAATGGCTCCTGAAAACACTGCAAGTAGAAATCTTGCCACCATCCAAAGGTTTCCTGAACTCTTGGGCATTGTTGCCTCTCACGCCTACTCCTGGCTCTATTCCTGTCTACCTCATTTCACCTTTGTTTTGCCCTGCCATTCTCTCAGTTCTATCTTAAGCTCTGGTGCCTTCATTAATTAACCTGTTTCTCCATCGTCTGATCCATCATAATGATGGCTCGTCTTCCCCTCTTGTTTGAAAGTGCATGGGGTGACCTCTCTGGCTTGGTCTTAGGACAGACTCTAATGATCTATGCACCTAGAGTAAACCTGGGCAGGTGGGTCTCAGCATTCGAAGAACTGTCCCTTTCCCAGGTTTGTAACCTTAAGCATGCTGTGTCAGGAAGCAGTCTGTGTGGTCAGTTGGGCCTCTCTATCTTTGTGCCTGATGGCCTGAGTGTCCTAGGTCAGACCTAAGTTTTCAGAATAATGATGGCTACAGCTGCTGACAACAGGTCAAAAGGTCATGTAAGAATGACTGACACTGACACTGATAGATTTAGGGTCGTGCTTGTTTCCACGTTGTAATAAATTTCAAGACCAAGACTTCCAAGTGCTTTTAATGAGGCTATCAGTACCTTTCGGAATTTGCAATGTAGAATTCACCCACTTGCTACATAGGTCAAGTGTACTTTTTTTTTTTTTAACACTAGAGACTTATGAACTGTGAGAGAGAAAACATGAGGTATATACCTATTAGGAACACATATTTTTCCCCTACACAAAACCATCAAAGACATTATTTAAAAGCATACTGAGAAATTGGGCACAAAAATGAAGTTAATATGAAATCATTATTTGTGCTACACAAGAAGACTGAGGCTAGTTTTCCTGAGCCCTGGAAGAATTCTCATATTCCTGAAAGCATCTGTGATTCATCCACTGCCTTAGGAGTCCTGGGACCTCTATGCCACTGCTTTTAAGAATTAATACCTTTCTGAACGTTTTAATTTTTATTCTCATTATAAAAGTTACACATGCTCATGGAAGAAAAAGTAAAACAAAAAAGTAAAGACAAGAAAATTCCTCAACTCTGAGATAATTATTACTAATATTTTAGTGTATTCCTTCTCCTTTCCATATACAGTGTAGGGGTGTGTGTGTGCATAAAATTATTAATTATTATAGTACACCACAGAAGTAAACCAGAAAAATCACTTAGCCATCCACTTGTTACATTTTTAGATTGTTTTCAAGTTTTTTTAGTCTAAAAATGCTGCAATGAAAATCCTCTTGCATAAAGATTTGTTTTGATTTCAGCATATTTTGAGAACATCTTTTCAACATCACAAATGTCATGTAGCCCAATATATTTTTATTATTCAATTGAAAAATCATAACAGTTTCTATATATTTTATGTTACATATTTTTTAGTGCTAAGTAAGACTCAAAATAATAAAGTTCCAATCCAAAATGATTTGAGTACTCTTATCCCGTACAAAGACTCTGCAGCATTCCTTCTGACCTAATGAACACACAAAAATTCTTATAAACTGTTCTTTCCTTTAAGGCATTTAGAATACCAGAGGAGAAAATCAGTTTCAAAATTTAAGTCGAAAGTATGCCATTCCTACTGAAAACACTGAATATGCTTTAAATGAAAAGTTAAACAATGGATTTACTCATATAACAAAGGGTGATCAGGGAAGCCTCATGGCCTGTCACAAATGAGTTAAGTGCCACTCCTATGTGTCTCCATAAGCACCCCGCTTGTCCTATTTCAGCTCTTGTTTAAACCTCCACACGCCCAATTAGGCTGTGATACTAACTGAAGCAAGTGATGGTCAAATATTGCCTCTGAATCAGGACCTGTACACCAAGCTCTGCAAAGGAAGAGCACATGCTGTCTTCTCTACTGCTACATCCTCAGCATTCCATACAGTGTGGGGGAACAAAAATTTGTTGAATGAACAAATGAATGAGTGAATAAATGAATGAGAAAAATAAAAAAATTAATTCTATAATTTCTTTACCTAAGCTTTCCTATACTCTTGAGGTATTTTTTAAAAGCCTTTTATTCTAAAGTGCTTTAAGACTACAGAAAAGTCGCAAATAGTAGAGTTCTCATAAACTCCCCACCCAGCTTCCCCTAATGTAAAGTTCTTACTTAATTATGGCACGAGGCCCTGACCCCTGTGGCTCAGTTGGTTGGGTGTTGTCCCGCAAAGCGAAAGGTCGCCGGTTCAATTCCCAGTCAAGGCACATGCCTGGATTAGATTGTGGGTTTGGTCCCTGGTCTGGGCACAAACGAGAGGAAACCGATCGATGTTTCTCTCTCACATCAATGTTTCTCTCCTGCTCCTTCTCCCTCCCTTCCTCTCTCTCTAAATAAATAAATACAGTATTTTTTAAAAATCATGGCACAATGATCAAAACCAAGAAATTCACATTCTATAATACTACTACACCACCTTGACAGTTTGAAGAGTACTGGTTACTAATTTGTAGAATGTCCCTCAATTTAAGTTTGATGTTTTCTCCTGATTAGGTTGAGGTGATAGATTTGGGGGAAGAATACTGCAGTGGTGATGTGCGCTTCTCCTCCAATCATATCAAAGGGATACATGATACCCGTGTCGTCTACTGGTTTTGGTAACTATGATCACCTGGTTAGGGTGATATATGCCAGGTTTCTCCACAGGGAAATTACTACTTTTCCCTTTCCATTCCTCAGAATCAGAGTCACTAAAGTCCATTTTACGACTACACTCAAGGAGAAAGGAATTCAGCTCCACCTCCTGGAGGGAGAAGTATCAAAGAATTGCATGGATATATGTACATGTTAGAGCCACTGAAGCAATTAATAAATATTTGGGAGGAATTATTTTTGAGGCTATGTAGCTATCTTGTTTTTCTTCCTTAAACTTTTGCTCATTATTTAGAACAGTCATTGGTGGATCTTGCCTGCAGCAATTACTACTATGGTGTTCAAGTGCTATTCTTTTTTAATTTTTATTTCTCTCACTGGTTTAATTGAAATAGTTTTGTAAAGAAGAGCTTTCCCTTTTCTCATACTTACTTATTCATTCAGTCATTTATATTGATATAGACTCATAGACATTTATTTTATTCTTTGGTTTATGTTCCCATGCCATCATTAGCAGCATTGTTCAGACTGTCCCACTGCTGGCCATTGGGAGTTCTTACTGCTATGTCCAGCATAACAGAGTTAGAGAGAATTTAAAACTAAGTTATCAGCAACCAGTGGAAATAGGTAAGCAATGAAAAAGATAGGAAATGAGCAACACTTTACAGACAGATTTTAGAAAGAGATAAAGGGAGGATTAGTATAAAATAAGAACAACAGGAAAAGATCTGGGAATCTGCCATAGTATGTATCTATATATATGTTTTCTAATTCCAGTGTGACAGTTTACATTATGAGGCAGCTGGCTGGTGAGGGCGCTGTAATAAGAGGAGGAAGATGAGATAGAGAGTTAAATTCTAACAGACTCAGATGCTCCTTGCAGACTACTGCCTCCACCCCGTGTGTTTAAATACTACTTAATTAGGATCAACATTCATTTTTTATTAATGCTCTTCTGAGACAATGGCTCTTTTATCTGCGTTTTATCTTCTAGCTACATTAAGACCAAGGACACTCTCACAGAAGATCTAAAGGAGGAGACCCTGATGAATTGGGAGTTTAAAATACAAATGGAACTTCCTTTGTCAGTCCTGACTTGTTTTATTAACATCTGAAGGTTGATTTACAGCAGATTAGCAGGCAGGAGAGGACTGTTTGTCCAGTCACTTTACTTAACACACAATTAGAAAAAACAAACATCAAAAATGGCTCCCTGTTACGGGTTAATGTAGATGGCACATTCAGTTCTAAATTAGTCACTTCCATCTCTGTCATCTATTGTAGTGACCAAGGACAAGTATACCCTATCTCAAAACCACAGAAAAACATTCTGTGCAAAAGTCAGGTTTCAAAGATCTAGTTTTTCAATGAACACAATGAAAGGGCCTATGCTTTCAACCGAGTATGCATCAGCCAAGGTGCTCAGGTTTGGCTGAGGGTATTTGTGGAAATGATGGTGGAGTCAGATGTATCTATCAAATCCTGTTTCCACCTGCATAAGCTGTGTGACCTTGGGACTAAGCTGTTTAGCCTAAGCCTCCATTTATCACTTACGAAATGGAAATACGTATTAAGAGCCAATGGGAAAGACTGAAGTGAAGATTAAGTGAGATGATGCATGTGCCCAGGGCCAGACATCATAAGGGTTCAATAACCACCAGCTAGTACATGATAGCGATGATGATGACTTCTCTTAGTAGCCTCGTTTCCACACCTAAAAATGAGGAAAAGCGGGGGTTGGAGTGACCTCAGTTACCGTACAGGAACGCTATGGAAGAAAGTGAATGGTTGCATTTCTCCGTGTCTTTGTAAGGAAATGAATACATGAAAACTATTAAATTAGTAATGAAAAGTCAGTCAGCATTAAGAAAAATTTAATGCATTCATTAGACTGTATGTGCACTTGAAACACATTATACTAGACCAGCTCCAACCTTCCATACTCTCCCATCCCTTTCCTGAGTTCCCAGGCTTGTATTTGGAGAACAAGGTTTGGCCAATTTTTAAAAGAAAGGAACCTAACAAACTCCTTTGTGTTGGTCTTTAGGAATCCAATAACAACACAAAGGAACTTTCCTTTCCTCTTTTCTCATTTCAAAAGAAAAAAAAAAAAAGTGAGTCTAACCTTGATGGGGAAGAAGCCTGCACGTTTGGTTCCCTGCTCCTTTTCCAGTGCCTAGAATCATGCCGGGCTCTTACTCTTCCTGAGCCTCTGGTGTATCATACACAGAATGTGCCATGCCAAATCTGAGCACCGTGGCTGATGCATTCCTGTTATTGTTGTTGTTTTTTAAGTTCCCACAGTTTCATCAGTCTGCACAGAAAGCACTTTAGCACTGTTTCTATCCATAAGGAAGATGCTTTTCTGTATGTAGTCTTATATTTTCACATATCCCAAAACTCATCACTTTATAAAATCGTGGAAAAGATTTCCTCATCACCACTGAATATACCTGCCTTGCCATAAACATAAACTTTCCTATAGCACCAGCTGTCTTATCAGAGGTATCTGGGACCAGTAGTTCACTGATCCAATCAACAAATGACTTATAGTGGGGAACCATAAAAAAAGTATATGTTGTAAATGTTTCATTTTAATTTAAAACACATAGCTGGTACAGTCATTGACCAATCTCTTGATGTAAAGTCCAAGCCTTTTCTTTGAGGTGGTTTATGAACCAATGAAGTTGATTCTTCTAAAAATATAACTAGTGGACCAGCAGTGCTTACATTTTAGACCCTGGGCCACAGCCTCACATCACGAGGAAATTTTGTTACAAATGCAAATTCTCAGGTTCCCCTCCAGACCTACAGAATCACTGACTCCTAGGGTGGGGCCCAGCATGCTTCCAGATGACTCTGATGTCTCCTCCAATTTGAGAAGAGCTTCAGTAAGAGATGAGATAAGCAGTGCAAGGTAGACAGGCAGCCCCTGCCCACCAACATTCAGTGTGCCCTGAGCATCAGCCAGAGGGACTTGCAGAGGGCCTGGAGTGCCTCGGTTATCCAGATGAATGTTTCTGTACTTAAGATACACATAACGTTACGGAGCTCTGCCATGTATTATTAGTCAGCTATTCCTTAGGGTGGCTGACAGATGCCACTCAGAGCAGCAAAATATAACACCGAACCATAACTAACAATTGCAACTCCCAATTTTTCTGGTTCTCAGCTGAGATCTCTGTACAGGGCTTACTGTGCTCCTCTGCTCTACCTATGACCTTCAGTTAATGATCTCTATGAGGTGAGAGTCACCTTGATGTCTGCACTCCTTCAGCCAGTGAAAACCCAGTCAGGGTGGTGGGCTCCTACGCCATCAACTGTGCAGTGTTGGTCCACAGAGGAAGTTAGAAGCAAACCAAGATATGCACTGTGTGTTATCTCCTGTATTTACCAACTTAATGCCTGCTCTGTGCGAACCAACGAATAGCACTCTTTCTTCTACTACTAGTTAATTTATAGCCACATGAGTATAAGCATGTCCTGGGTTCTTTCATCATTGATAACTTTGTTCTGTCAGTAATATCTATCATCCTTTGTAGTTCAGGGAGCTGTTTCAAACACAAGATATCTATATTTCTAAGTGGAATCTGAGATGAATTTTGATAAACATGCAGTCTGTATCTTAATAAAAAAGGGATTTCCCCTCTTAGCTACCTGAATACATAAATGTTTAAAAAGTTTCTGAAAGCTGCCTTTGCATTAGGTGAAAATTCAATGTAAAAATATTACAAATACACAAAACTGTTTTAACCATGATGTCATAAATAATAAATCAGAATGCAAGTTACTCTGTGATTATGGGTTTTCTCCATTCCTTAAGCTGCTTGTCTATTCCACATCGGTGGATCAACAGCCCTTTAGTTTAACAATTATGCACAGAGGCAGTCTTGTTAGTACTTGATAAAATGCTGTCACTGTCTTTGTCCCTGCCATGCAAAGATGATACAGTAAAAGCTATAATGTACCAAGCCACATGCACTGAGGCAATGTGCCCACACAAAACAGTTCAAAGTGAAGTTTCAATGGACTGATTGTAAGTTCAGTGTGTGAGGGTGAATGTAGGAGATATGACCCCAGTATTACTTTGTTTGAGGGTGATTCTCCAACATTACAACTCAAAGTAACTTTCAGCTTGTTTGGCTTGCTAATACACCATGCCCCCTTTTGGAAACAAATGCATTTCAGGTACTCAGCCTTTTCCAAAAGCCAAGACATTCATTTTTAGCAGTGCAGTCTCCGACGAGGCCAGCCAGCATGCTATCTCCTTGAGGGATATTTACTTACATATTCAGTTCAAATTTACAGTGCCTGGCTTGCGAATGAAATGCCACTTAAGAAGAGAATGCCATACCATTGTGGGAGATAAATCAAACAAGCACTTATTTTAGCACACGCTGGAAATCACACATTTCTAAAGCTGTATGTAGGTTATCTGCACAGCAGAAACATGTTCCACCCCTTTCAGTACATTTCCCTGGCTACTACACAAACTAACCTAAAATTGCTTTCTTTGGCAAAAGTCTCCTTACTGAAGAAAACCAATTAACCCCTTTGATTCCTTTAAAGAATATGATGATTATACGGCAACAGAGCTGGGTGGAAATTTTAACCTTTGAGACGGACACTCTCAAAAGAAGTAAGGTTTGGGAACAGACCCCCTTGGAGGTCAGAATCATATTTATGATGCAGTCATTGGGCTGAATTCAAACCCTAAGGGAACCAAACTGAGTGAGTAAGGTTCATCTTGTTAGCAAAAGGATTATTTACTCCTGAGAATATATTGTTAACACGTATCAAACTCAGAGAAGTGGTGGTTTCACACAGCTGCTCCCTTCTGCTGATGACTTCACTGAGTCATCTTCAGTAAGTCTTTACTCAGAATTGTTTTTCCAGTAGTGTTGATGGGTTTGCATTGAATCATTCACACCATCGGCCTTGAAGCGACAGCCCACACATTTGTGAGGCAGCTGGCTTGGGGTACAAGGCTGGTGCCTTGAATTATTAGCTGTAGATAGCTGTTAACGATTCAGAGACAGTCCACATCCTTACAAGACATTTTTTGAGTTTTATACCTGAGCTCCTCTGATTTGGCCACTGAACTAAAATATTTGCAGACTTAGGAATATGTATTTCAGCTTCGGGGTGTGGAAAACACTGAATGCTTGTTCTCTAACCAATCTCTTCACACAAAGAAAAAAAAATCCTTACCAGCACAATTAGCAAGTCCCTCTCTCTAAGCCCTCATGAGCTCTTGCCTCAGTGAGCCTTACAGTTACCTGGCAGTGCTAGGGAGGTGGGGCCTGTCAATGCAAGAAACATTCAGATCTGTTGAGGATTTTTGTGAGTTTATTTGAACCAAACTGACAACAACTACCAGGAAACAAAATATCAACAGATTGAGAAAATACTCCAGAAAATGGTAGTTTTGCACCTTACTTTATACATTACAATAAAAAGAGAAGCACGTGAAATCTATTAGTGACGGATTAGGGAGGAGTGAGAAAACAAAGAGGGAGGAAACCTTTGGGATTGGATAAAAAGTAAAATGATAGACACACACTTCCTTCGCACACAGGGTCTGGCAGAAGTGAGGCTTGCCTGAGTGTGGTTGGTAGGGTACGTGAATGTCTCGCATGAGATGGATGGCAGTTTGAACATTTCACTTACAATGTCATATGGTGTGTTTGAGTGTGATATTGTTATGTTACAGAATTACATGCTTATGATTTTGTAATAAAAGATTTTGTAATAAAAAAGGGGTGTTATTTGTGCCAGACCCTGTCTGTGGGTACACGATAGTTAACAGTTGACAATTAACACAGTAACAATAACGATGAAAGGATTTGTGGTCTCCCTCTGGTGTAGCACCTCTGCTTAAGGGGTCCTGAAAAAAGAAATTACTTTGATATTCCATAGGTATGTTATCGTAGATGCAAAAAGGTGACAGGCAGGCTTAATTGAGTTAAAGACTGACTTTTGTCAGAGAAGGTTCGAGCCTAGGACATGACTACCTGCTATAAACTGCTTTTAGCTCATAAGCTTTAATCTCAGACCATCACTTTGTGGTTACTTTAGGTCTCTGAGTTTGTAAAGCTGCCACGCAGCCTCCCCTGAACTTGTCAGGTTAGTACGTGGTACCTTTTCTTCCATAGGCCACAGAAGACTGCAGGATCTGTGCTCAGTAAAAAAAAAACAACACAGGACTTAGAGAAGGAAAGGTCCACCAGTCCCCAGCTCAGTGCTCTGGATGTGCTACTGAGGGTAACAGGAACAGAACCCAGCACTGCCTCTATTTATTGTCTGCACATTTTCTTCTTTGCTTTCCTGATGAAACTGTCAATCTTCATAGTTGTGTTAGCAATCACAGGGATGCGCTGTGAAGCAGCTTTAAAGGCAGCTGATAAAGGGAAAACCTGTGCTCTTCTGGTCCTGAGCCCCCCTTTACAGTCAGTTGCCGGTGATGAGGTTGGGCATTCTGACTCATACACACTACAAGAAATTTGACTCGGCAAGTCAAACTGCCACCTCTTCGACAGAACAAGCGGGACCGCAGAGCCATGCTCTTTTCAGTCCTTCACAGAGGTAGAACTTGACGTTACCACACTGCCTGGTTCCAGTTGGCTGCACTGGGTGACAGACATGGTCTGGTATTTTTGCAGTACTTTGTTCAAAGTATTTCTCTTCTTTAATGTGGCTTCTGGGCTGGAATCCCAAGAATAACTATCCCCATAAATGAATGCTGCGTAGTGAAACTTCGACATGCTAATTAACAAACAAGCGAGCAAAAATACAACCAGAGAAATGGAAATAGAGAACAAACTGTCAGTGACCGGAGGGGAAGGGTGAGGGGGATAATGGGGGATGGAAGTGGAAGGATCAAGTCAAGGAACATGTATGAAGGACCCATGGACAAAGACAACAGGTGGGAGGACTGAATGTGGGAGGTGGGGGGTAGAGAGGGCAGGGGGGAGTGATGGGCGAAAAATAGGGACAACTGTAATTGAACAACAATAAAAAAAAAAAACAAGCAAAAAAATAAAAAGCAAACCAAAAAAAGAGCCTCTGACATCCTGGCATTCAAGCAAACCCAGTGGCCCACACTTTACTCCAGTGAAAGGTGATATGGGGGGTAAAGAGCCCAAGTGGTCAGTGAGAGCCCTCCAACTCTAAATTCCCCTAAACCACCATCAGAAACAAAACAGAAAAGAAAGAGCCTGTCGCTTCTTCCCAGAGCAATCCCATGCAGCAGCTTACCCAAGCCCAGTGGGCCAGGGGTCGAACGGCAGCGTGCTGCAGCGCCTTCTGTGCCGGCCTCTGTTTCTGCTATTCAAGTCTCCGCAATGGCAAACCACTCAAGGGCAAACTGAGGTTTATGCTCCCAATTAGTTCCTGAAAACTAGGAGCCGTAGTACACATTAAAGAAGGAAAACTGCTTAGTACATACTCCGTGGGGCCTCCAAACGGCAGGTGATGCCACACGCCATATGTGATTCAACAACTAAAGGCACCAAGGGGAGTAGAGGGCAGAACTGAGCCTCTACTCTGACTCCAAATCACAGAAGCCAAGCGATTCAGATTCCGAATTACAAAGTAGTGTGAGATTTCTTACACAATATTACCTATCAAGGCATGTAATTTAAAGCATCTGTCACCAGCCCAGCATGCTTTCTTTCCACAAAGTGGAAGTACCTTTAGCCATGCCTTTTCGTACATATTTAGGAAGGAGCCCCAAGAAAGAAAGTTAGGTCCCTCTGGATTTTATGAGGCTTTTAAGGAACAACTTCTCTGCTCTAGTATCTTAGAAAAAAAAATTGACTGCACCAAAATAGGTCATTTGTCAAGCAGTTATGTGCTACGTTTTTCCTACTGGAAATTATGCCTTCTGCAAGGAAGGTTTAGGCAACGGAGAGGATTTGTGTAAAAATGTGCAGCAGTCAACTCCCACTATTTCCTTCTCAAATACATCCCAAAAGGGACATGCATTTAAGTAGCACAGCAGGCCAGTATGACCAAAGTGACAGCACTCTTTCCAATTTATCCTTCTAGCAGAGAATAAGCAGACACACAATAACAAATGCCTTTAGTCTAGATTTCATATCAGGCACTTTGATGAATAGTAGCCTAAAGGGCAACATATTTATAAGTTTTAAGTCTCTCCTGCAACACAAACTGTCCTGATTTATCCCTAAGATAAAGGCAGTTCTGAGAGCTACTTTGCCATATTTATTATTTTACTGAGGGGGGAAAATGTTGATTCAGCCCTCAATCTGCCACCGCTGAAGTTATAAATGTTGGTAAGAGACCAATGCTGATGTCTATAAATATTAATCTATTTGCCGTACATTCTAGGCGCCCCCTCCCCTTTTCTTCCAGAATACTTCCCCCTTATTCTCACTGCATCTACAGGATTTGCTTTATTGGTTTAAATCTTAAAAGGAGTGGAAAGGGTAGCCTCTTTGAAACCCATGACTGACTGGGTAGCCGATGGCCCAGCAAAGCTCCAATTCAATGTTTATTTAAAAGGCTTTACGAGCAAGTGTTGATACCTCTCTTTTGCCAACTGAAAACAGGCACTCTTATCTCCCTAGTCTCACCCCTACTCCCAATAAAAACTTCAGTATAAAGTACTATCTAAGATTATTAAATTCCTTTATTTAAAATATAATCCTCCTCACTTTGACTCTTGGATTAAAACAAAACACCCCCACTTTCTCAAAAATCCTGTTTGCTGATTTAAGACATAGTTAACACATATCATTTTGAGGATCCACCTGAAGTCTCTGCTTACTTTAGCTGCCTATGAAGCGCTGGGAGTTTATTCATTAGCAAGTATGAAAAACATCTGAAAACTACCAGCAGATTGTGTTTGTCTACAGTGTCAAAGTGAACTGTTCATTAGCATGTGTGAGAAACGATCAAGTCACCAAAGGGTATTAAGCAAACCTGGATGCGGATGGAGGCTTAGGGACTGATGTGTTAATTCACTCTCCTCGGTGAAACACCAGAGACAGGTCCTTAGTACAGCTTCATCTGCAGTGGGCTAAGCATCCAGTTAGAAATTGATGCCCTCCCAGGAAGTAAAGGGCCAAGATCTATTGTTATAGCTGTTGCCAAATAATTAAATTGAAGTGCATCTATGTATAAGATTTTGGGCTAGGTACCATCAACTATTTACTTTGTATATTACTTTATATTTGTACCCATTATAGGCAAACACAGGTTATAATCTTTTCTGCTGTAAGAAGTATTTCTTGGAGATGGAGACTCTTAAGAGAGACTGCAATACAATGAGACTAAAGATTTTCAAGGCAGTTTTCAGAACTTTCACTAATACCATTCTTGGCTAAATTTGAAAAATGCTTGGTAATAAACACTATATGTGCTGGTTGAATTGGCTGCCAAAGATCCACTGAGATGTGGTATTGCGTGTGGCTATACATCTTTAATTAGTCTCAATAGATTCTGTATGTATTCAACATTAATCTATACCACCTGTGCTAGACTAAAAGCATGAAAATGGTTCTTCCTAGCCACTCTTCCACAGAAAATTGCTCTGTTCTTTCTTCCAATAAATTCTGGAAGATCTTAAATGTTGGTTTAACATCACTTCTTCTATTAAAGATTTTTCAGGAACTTGCAAAGATCATTGCTCTATGATTTTGTTAAAGGCAAAAGAATTCAGTTCAAAGATGTTATTAAAATCCTGACCTGAGACACAAACAAGAGTGTCACCCCTGCATTTTAATTGCAGTCAGTACATTTCTCATTTCTATTAAGCCCCCAAGCCAAAGGATTATATTCAGCTGCAACATTTCTTCAGCTGTTACATCCTAGTGCAGAAATCAGCTAGTTTTTTGAGCGCACTCATTATAAACAGTTATATATTTTTTGCTTATTATCAAGTAGTTTACTTGGGTTTGAGATTGTCCAGGTGCATAAAAATAAGTGGTGCTTATATTTTAATATGCAAGAGAAAAAGAGAACACAATTAATTTTAAAATCACTTAGAATTAACAGCTAGATCATTGAGTTTGACATAAAAAAAATCCTTTAACTCTCTAGCATTCCACAAAGCTTAATTTTTCAATAAGATCCAACATCAAGTATGATATTCGCAAGTAACTCACTAATTGATTTTCAGAATTACTGACACTCAAAACAAAAATACTCCTATGACCAAACACTTGAAAAGAGACTTACTTTGATTCTGTTTTATTTCCTGAAGAAAGAAAGCAACATCACAAAGTTTTTATGATGGAAAGGCAGACAGATAGAACAACTTTAACTTCTGCTCATTGGTAAGCAGGTCAGAGGCCTTCACGCCAGGGCAAGAAGGGTCAATACAGGGCCTGGAAGATAAGCCTTTAAAACAACAGGCCTGTTTCCTATAAAGCTTCTCAGTTGCCTACTCGTCAACACATAGTAGATGTCTTGAAAAGATACTAAAAGCTGTCTTTCTGAGATGAAGGCTAAAAAAACCACTCTTTTGCTCTATGAAGTCACCTACTTTAAGACCATATTCACTCTAAAAGGTTTAAATGGCTATCTTTATGCTAGATGTAATAATGAATAAGTAAGTAAGTAAATAAATAAAACAAAACTGTTTGACCACAGCCAGAGAGCTTAAAGCATCATCGCTGTCTAAAAATAGTATGTCTATACTATTGTGATGGTTCATCATTGTGCTATCACATTAAATTTAGAAACGTCTCTTAAATGTTCCTCATTAACTGAACACATTATTCAATTCTGTGAAAAATTTCAAAATAGCTCTTTTAACTAGAAACGAGAAACAAGAAGTCATACCAGATATCAGCTTGATAATTAAATGTTTCAAAGACAGAGTGAAAAAAAATGAAACCCACTGATCTTTCTTACTGGAAGTATCATGATTTCTATCACATATTTAACCAAAGAACTAGGTACCCTAAATGCCAGATACAAAAACAAATTGTGTTTGGCTTTTAATTAAGTCTTTATCTTTGTGTAAAAAAAAAATTTAGGCCTGGGGCTTTAGATTGTCATTTTACACAAAAGTAAATGGTAAATGCCTTTCCACATGCAAAGCCATTAGATATAATTATGCAATGGGTAAAGCGTGTATCACACTATAAATGTCATTTGGTTTTACAGTTATAAACTCATCAACATTTATCAAAACATTGCCCGAAGATAGAATGAGATGGCTATAGCCAGTGACAAATTCAATGCCATCTTTGAAAATATGTAACAAAGAAGTGTCACAGGAAAACACACACAGACATACTAAAGTGGTGATCTTCATACCCATTTAATAGAAATTCTGTTCTCTCTAGAAATGTCCCTCAACCACAATATATTTCAGTGGGATTTCGAGGTCTACTTTCCTCCCTGAAAATCATATTCCCTACCCCATGCTCCTAAACATCGACATAAGGTGTGTGTAATGCCAGCCAACTTCCACAGGTAAAGGAATATGTGAATTCACCTAGATGAGCTTTAGGGTTTGATTTCAATTGCTTATTCAACCACAAAACTTAGTGCTTCTTAGCTCGTAATCCCTTAATGGTGTTCTGTTCAAATGGAAACCCAGGGACTATTCCTGCTAAGTTCCCCTTAGACAACAGGGGTCTGTTTCATATTTCTTGCCCTGAATCACGGAACGGCGCGGGTGCTTAAGCACGAGCACCAGGCTCTGCTCGCACACTGTGTTAGCAGTTCTCCTTTCTGAGTGCCATTTCACGATCCCCATCAATCTGGTAGTTATCACCCAGGGAGATTTGTCCCCTGAAAAACAAAATGGTTGGGCTTAAAAAAGTCTACTTCTTTCCCTGTCCCCATTTCAGTTTCACACAACTTGTTAATATAAAATCCTGACAATGGTCCAGAGCAATAAAGCCACTGGCAATGGTTCTGTCAGAGCCATTCCTGTCCTTAGCAGCCCAGCACCTAAAAACTGGGGGAGTGGGCCGCACAGCAGCCACAAGAGGTGGGAGGGACACTAACTCACTCTTAAACATGTCATAAAGAAAGCTGATCCAAAGAAAAAATTTTGATTTATATAGTTCTCAAACTGTTAATAACTTCATTATGCCTTTCCTTTACAGGTTAGATGCTTCAGATATCCATAAATACCAGCATTTCTTTGGAGGAATAGCTTCCCAGAAACCCAGCAACTGTAAGTGGAAGGCAGATAACGTGTCTTCTCCCTGATCTGGGCTTGTTTTACCACAAGTGCTCCCCTTTCGACCCTGTCTCGATCTCTCCCACATACCCTGCTTCCTCGCCGAACCCCCGTCCCATGAATTTGACTAAGAACCCCACCCCACCACCACCATGGTCCTTTCCAGCTGAGGTAACTGAGGTATATTCTTTCCCCTTCAGTTAAGATTTCAACCACTGTAAACGGTCATCCACCACTCTCTAAACTAGATCAAGAGATAGATAATTACCAAAATACACTTGGGAAAACCCAGTTCTTTTAATTCCACAAAAATCCTTTTCCACTTTGCACCATTCATTGCTCAGAATCAGTTCCATCGACAGCATCATGCTGCTCCTTCAGCTTTGCCGTGGTTGGGAAGATACAATTACTTTTCTATGTGCCTCGAAAGCAACCTCCTTTCTCCCCTACAGCCTTCTCAGCTCCTTGCTGTCTAGTTAATTCCAAGTCATTTTTCAGATCTCAGCTCAGATACCATTTCCTTCAGGAGGCCTGACCTGACTCCACCCCTCACAGACAGGATAGGACTTCTTTTAGGATCCCACAACACCCTGTGCTTCCCCATCTTAGAACTTATAAGCTCTTAAATTTCTTTACGACATCACCTTAGAAAATGGAGGCTTTACTGTTTCCCTCCTGTCTATAAGATAGAAACACCTGTCAATTAAATTTGTGACCCTTATAAGATTAAAAACAAAAGGTATATACAGTTCTCTGATAGCAAAGAAACATATGCATTCAAGATATTATAATTGTTCGCTCCTTGATCCTACTCTTATATTTCGCAAGGAGCTTATTAAATAAAAAGTGACACATAACTAAAAATAAAGATGTTTTAAAAGGGATTTTAGAGGGGGTTGGAGGGGAAGGAATAAGAATGTATTTTAGTTAAAGATTCATTTAAACTATTTTAAGGGGACTCAGTGAGCCTTTATAAGATGATGAATAAGAATGCATTAGAAGATAATGGTGCATTTGTTATTTAAGGTTTTATATTTCTTGTTTCCCTACTAACAGAGATGTTCTTTTTTCCTTAAATTTAATCTGATCCCATCAGCACCAATTTTCAATTTACCAGTCTTTTCAAATAGACACAGAACATCCAGCAAACATAGAAAAGTATCTATTCCATGACTAAGGTTAGCAGAAGCTTAGTTATTACCATTACTTGTATTTAATTTCAAGCTTGCCAACTCATAGCTTCAGAAAGAGGGAAGGAAAAAACAGGTTATTTAAAATTGATGTGTTTTATCATTACCCATCATTAAAAAATGATGCTGTTGTACCATTTCAGAAGTAGCAGGCAGTGAATATTTAATGCTTATGCTAGTATTTATTAATTTCACATTTCTACAGTTCTTTATAGAATAACTATTTTAAATGACTGTGATTTATATTTTTTACAGACTCCCTGGCATTTAATTTCTACTCACAAAGCACTTGCATTTGTGCTTGAAAAGCTACTCAGTAGCACCTATAAATTGAGGAACTGTTTAAAACAATAGGCACCATCAGGATTAGGGCAGAAAAAAGTCACACGTGTGGGCATTTGTTAAAGAGCTAGCATGTGGGAGGAGGAAAAGTCAAGGCAGCACGCCACTCCCAGTCTCTTTGTAGAATGCATTACACCCATAAAACAGAGCCGAGTCAACAGACAAAGCTAAGTGGAGGCCGACAGAGAAATACACGAGAATATGCGCACACATCCTCACAATGAAAAATAAAATATTATATATTAAGTCACGTAATTCCATGGTGATTTGGAGAATATCAGCACATATATTAGCTTTATGTTCTCCTTATATCATAAACATCTGGAGGGCAAGAACTGTCTTTTATATGTAAATTTTGTTATTTTTCTTGTATTTAGAAACTATATCTGTTTTTATTGACAAGCATATTTCTTTGATAATTAGTCATCGACTGGAATGCTGCAAAAAGCTCCGTGGGTGAGAATGAGCTATTTCTATCCTGTGTGCTCAAATCATCTCTACATTAAGCCAACGCTCCAGTTTGAGCACCTGAAAACTCCCATTCTCCTGTCCTCATACTGTCATCTGTCCCCTGTTTCTTCCCTGCACTAAGCATCCTACCAGCTCTGCAGAAGCGGACAAAGAAAAGTCGATCTGTGTGGAACACTAATAAAGACCACATTTTCTCAACAAGATTGCACCCAGTAAATTGTGAGCCTGAGGGCAAAGCACAGAACGGGGGAGGCTTGTCAGCAAGGGAGCGTCTCACAGTTGGTAGCCAACGGCCAGCCTGAGTAGACAAGAATATACTGCTGACCAGCAACACCATGCCCACCACAAAATCAGCTGGAGAAATATCTCTTGCTATTATATGGTTTTGTTTTGTTTTCTTTCGTTTCACCTATTAGCATTACTACACAGCAAGCATTGACACCCTGAAAGCTCACGGTCAGCCACCAAGCTCTAATGCTGTTAAGAGACGTGATGAAAGCATGGCCTGACAAAATACACAGGGCTCACAGCTCCCTGAAATGCATGCTAAAGAGTAAGGTATGGTTTCTTCTTTAATTTAGTAACCTAATATGTGCAGCTCACCATCACTAATAAAAACAATAACAAGATTCCGTGGTTCACTAGGATTATGGTGATGATACCACAGAATGCCAAGACCGAGGCAGAATTTAACCAGTAGGAATGCTAGTTGTGATCACCCCACTGCAACCCTAATGATAGATAGATGAAAGCAATACAATTACTGGGGTCAAACTGGTAAAGAAGGGAGACTGGGAAGCCCTTATAGACTTCATAAAGTCCCTAGTCCATATAGTTTTTACACACTATCCTCAATGCCTGGTTCACAAGAACAAGACTTCTCTATTAATGGGGGGAAGGCTGTGTGTTGATATTTTAATTTTTGCTCGAGTCATCTTCAAATGACAGTGATTGTGTGTTTAATTTAGACTAAATGTTGAAACTTCAAACACAAATAAGCCATATTCCTCTTCCTTGAGGACCTTAGGGTTTAGCTAGAGACAGGACAGGTAAATGAAAAGGATCAGAAGTCAAAGCCACTTGTGCTAAACACTGAGGGAGTGGTATGGGCACTGAGTTCTGTGGAAGTCCTTTCCCTGCTGCTTGCCTGTGTACAATATCCAATCCCATCATCAGTTTAATTCAAACACTGACATCATACTTTGGGTGCTCATATATCTCTACTTACCCTGCAGCTCTTGACCTTCTGCAATCACAGTCTCAACTCTCTTTTCCACGGCTGCCCATCCATACAATAAATTCCCTCCCTACTGTGCCCTGTGGATTGCCATGAAACCCTGTCTGATTATGTTGCATGGAAAGGACCTTTTTTGCCTCTTTGAATTCTATGTGTTCTGTTTTAAATAAAAAAAAAAACCTGCTTCATGAGCTAGAATACGAAAAATATTAATAAATCACTTAGAACAGTATCTAGCATGCTGTAAATGCTCAATGAATGTGACCTATTCTTATTATTATTGGTTGCAATTTATTATACTTGCATGTGGTAAATAGAAGCAAGTTTAAGAAAAATAACTTCTCCTCTAACAACTCAGGATTTAGTAGGATAGATAAGATAGATCTTTTTATAACTAGGATGAAGGAAAGGATTTGATAAAGATCTAATGAATGTTTTAGAAAGATGTAGGAGTTAAGATAGAAGAAGGCAGAACTTACTTTTCGGTTACTATGCAGGGCTCTGAAAGTCAGAGAAAGAAACAGACTTTAACCTAGGGATGCTGAAAAGTGACTGCAGGTAGTTAAAAGTGAGTGTGAAGGGAAAGTAGCAAAGAAGTATCAGGTATCACTTTACTCCAGGAAGAAGAATTCTACAGAGGTTTTTAAGATGGATTGAATGTTGCATTTGTGATGAGGGTGGGAAGTGGGGGGACCACAAAAGTGAAGAGACTAGCTAAGAGGTTACTGGAGCATTGCCAGGCAGGCTGATGAGATGGCCTGCACCAGGGTGGGAGGGGCAACAGTCACATATAGGCAAGATCAGATTCCAGAGTTATAAAGGAAAAATGTACACAACCTGGTCTATCTCTAAATGGTGGTGTGGGAGAAGAGTAGGGGAAATGAAGGTAAATGCCAAGAGTGAGTCTGGAGGGCCAGGACTCATGAGTAAAGATGGGAAGCCTGGAGAATGTGGGCAGGGAAGAACAGATGATGCATTCAAGTGGTTGATAATGTGTAGCTCTACATTTTCAAAGTGAGCTCAAGAGTAAAGGCCCCGGCTGCATAGCTCAGTTGCTTAGAGTGTCATCCTGATATGCCAAGGTTGTGCGTTAAATCCTCGGTCAGGGCACATACAAGTATCTACCAATGAATGTGTAAGTAAGTGGAACAACAAATCGATGTTTCTCTCTCTCCCCCGCGCCTCTCAAATCAATCAATCAATTTTATTTTTAAAGAGTAAAGAAAGATGCAGATTTGAGGACCATCTAAATTAAGATGACAGTTGAATCGGATCCTCAGAGATCACACTGGGAGGCAGACAAATTCCCAGGATTGGCCAAGACAGTCTCTAAGGGTGTCATCCTTTCTAAAACCGCCTACCACTAGGCTCTTTGTGGGCAGACACTTTAACAACCCACAGATCAGAAAACCAGACACATTATCACTTGTTTCTAATTATAGTATCATTAAATCGACATTCCAAGGTTGCAAAAACGGAATTTGGGTATAGTCAATGCCTACCAATGGATTAGCAGGTGGATTTAGACAAATTTAACATTTTTGACCCCTTAAGTCAAATTGTTCATTAAGACTACCTAACAGAAAAATGTCAGGCTAAGAAGGAGAAAATCCTGTGCTCAACCTTGACTTTCTCCTGAATATCCAAGATCTATTTTATGCTAAAATTGATTTTCTTTTCTAAACTAAAAACAGTAAGAGCCCAGGGACCTGTACCAGGTATTCTGTATTAGATAATGCAGAAAAACTGCTCTTTTGTTTTCCAGTTCATAGGAGAAGACTGAACTCTTCTTCCCTGTTCTTCCAAAGAGAAACATTTAAGAGCCAGGATAAATGTCATGACTCTCCAGGTTTGATGGTGCTGTCCAGTATCAGTAATGAAATAATTCCTCTTGAGTAAACAATATCTAAGACAAAAGCCCTTCAGCAAGAATGAGAGAGAGAAAAAACAATTTATGAAAATATACGTACATTTTCACACATACCCCAATATGTTAAGCACACATTTTGCCATGGGCACCAAATTCAGTTTAATTACAACAATATTCCTTCCTACCCAGCTAATCATGCCGCAATGTTCCCTTGTCCCCAAATGAAATTACAGCAAGCCAGTACCCTAAGATGAGTGTGTGACTCGCATACTGCGTGGCTGCACAAAGCGAAGCCCCTCCTCAGAGAAGGACAACAGACTTGGCTGCACTGCATGTTAATATCGAGCCACTGGATTTAATCCAGTTAAATACAAGCCTCAATTAGTAAGACATTTGCTATCCAGTCAAGGATGTGAATCTTGAGTTAATAACCTCTTCAGGCTATCTTATTTCTGTGTTTTAAAAGTTATAATGCGAGAAAAAGAGCACAGTGTGGAGGGTGCAGGGAACAAAGAGACCACCTTTTCTGGGACCCTGCAGGGACCAGAGACTCATCCCTTGTAGCTGTCCCACTCGTCCAGCACTCGGTTTGGGGAGTAGATGTGAATGTGGCCACAAAATGGAACGCCTTTCTTCACTAAATGGAATCTGAGCAGTTTTCTTTCTAGAGGGGTTTTAAAAATAAGCTTTTTATTGCTTGCATCTCCAAATTGCTTTATTTGGCACAGTGTTGAAAAAATGCTAGAATTTATATATAATGTAGCCACCAGATAAGAAAGCAGAAAAAGAAAAGGGACAGGGGATTAATTATCAGTCCCACAGAATGAACTTTACCCCGATAAGGTAATATGGTCCCCATAGACATAAAAGATGAAAAAATTACAGCAGGCCTAATATGCAGACAGTTATTCATATTGTGTACAAATCAAAGCAGGCCTCATGCAGCAGTTATGGCTCAGATCTTCACAGATCCACAGCGTATCGCCATCAGCAGAATGAAATACGGCAGCTTGCTCTGGGTGCGCGTCAACACTGCTGACCAGGCCAGCAGACAAGAGGACATCAAAAAGTACATTTTCTATCAAGATGTGGCTTCATTCATCAAATTTACTGATTTACCTATGAATGTGGTCTCTCAGTGATTAAACATGAGGAATTCTACCATGACAAGTAACTTACCCTTAATGCATCATGCTCAAAAACAGGCAGCAAAAAGTTGCACATCTCCCTAGACATTTTGTCAACTTCAGCTTCTCGGTGGAACAGAACTAAGAGCTAAGTGATGACAACTGTGAAGGCCATGGCCCTTCTGGTATTGACCTAACATTAACTATAAATGGACTGGACTCCCAGTAGATCGGGAAACCTACTGGAGTACGAGGCAGGATCTGTTTCCCTTATTGTGAAAAAGGGCAAAGAAAGAAGGAGGCTATGTCTTTTTGCTTGAGCCTTCCTAAAGACAAGGGTCATACGAGACCTTTGACCATGGTTCTGCTAAACCATTCTGAAGAGACCTAGCAAACTTCTCCACAGCATAGGAGGCCCAAGAACTCCCAATAAAAATAATTAATAATAAATCGGAGTATTAATTCAGGCAACATCAAGAGTTTGGCTCAAGGGAATTTTCCCCCTTGAGACTGTAGCTTAGAGAATACCAAGATAATTGCTACTTTTACCTCTTGGAGGGGAACAGATTTGTAAAAGGAGAACAAATATATTTTCAAAACAATTCTCAATTTTTTAACCAATTTCCTATTATACATTATGCATAAACTTATTTCAAAGTTACCGGATTTTTGAAGATCGTAATCCAACTTAAGATTCTGAATGGTCACTGCCATTTTCATCTGCCAAATAATGAAACTTGTTCTTCAAGGAAGTCATTTAGTTCTACGAGAGTTTAAAATGAGCCTGCTCAAAAAGATGCATCTTCAGGTCCGGGGCAAATATGCAGTACAAGGTACACCGTAAGTGGAAATACGTGAGCTGTCTACAACTACAGTGGTTTTCAAAGAAAAAAAGCTTACTTCCTAATATAAAAAAGAATTTACTTTTCAGCTAAACAACTGATGTGCAAAAGGTAAGTCAAAAAGCCATAATACTTTATTTAATAGCTGACTGAAGAAAGAGACAAAACACCATGTCGCTGACATTTAATTATGGAGTTAAAGAATTGGTTCATTTTTTAGGTGTACTTCTCTTTACGACACATTCTGAACTGGTTTTACAAAGTACAACATGTATCAAAGATACAAGTCGTCTTCTCAAGGGTTTTACTGAAACTGTTTAGTTTATCTCGATTCATTAAGTTCTTTCTAGTTCCTCACCTTCGAATTATTATTTTTGGTAGGCTCTTAATAAGAGATAAGAATCAATAAATCACTAGTACTGATTATTGCATGCCAAGTACTATGGTGATATTTCATAAGGATTGTCTCATGCTGTCCTCACAGTAATCCCATAGGATGCATTCAGTGATCAACTGCATTTTGCAGAGGAGGACACAGACTAAGATGCATATCCAATAGGTGCCTAAGCCAGGATTCAAACCAGTGTCCTCTAACATCCAGGATATTACCTCATAAGTAGTTTTTAAAGTGTGATGACCTAGATACATGATCATAAAGAAACATCAAAGGTGAGACAAAGCACCTAACTTCAGTATTCAAATATGAATCACAATGTAAGAGGTATACTGCGTTTTACTGAGGACACTGTAGTCAGCAATCTGGGTTAACAATCACCACTGAGTTTTTATTATAACACTAGAAAAACATAGCCCAGAGAGCCCTGGGCTTTGTTCTCATCCATTTCTAGGAAAATGTTGATTATGTGCCCTCCAGGGAGCTGTGTGTGTGTGTGGAGGGGGGAACCAAGGGTTCTCCTAGGGGTTGTTATAGCTGACAAATGACCAAGGTGACTCTCCATGGAGGCTGTATTTTGGGTTTCTAGCCAATTAATCTTCACACGCCAACTTCCTCAACAGGAGAAGGTAGCAAAGAGGCTATGGAGGAAGGGACAGTCAGGGTCTTGGCTGATTATTTAATCAACCCTGTAATTATTTACAGGGGAAAGAAGGGCCTATAAGTGAGGATACATTGATAATAAAATGGAAAGAAAAACTAAAAGGGGTTAAGAAGTAATCCGGGATTTATAATAAAATAGGGTCTTCCATAGAGCTTAGAAATTACTGGCCTTTAACATACACCAAGGCAAATGGCCCCATGAATCCATCTTTTCCCTCTCTGTGGGCTGAATTACACTCCATACGATATACTAAAAGACAGCCGTGAACAGCTTTTATAGCTTTGACGAATGGCTTTTTAGTTCAGGTTGCATTATGAGAACAAAACAAGTGGTCATGAATCATAACATTTTATGGGTCTGCTGCTTCATATAGTTTTCTAAAATTAAGCCTCTAAATTATGCTCCACCCTCATTAGGGAAACAGCCCCAGAAAGAGGAAAGCATTTCAGAAGCTATGCAAAGGGGGCGATGGAGAGCCTGAACTCTGATTAAACCGAGGGGCACTGAGGTAGAAAGGATGTGGTGGTAAAAAGAAGACATGTTGCTGCCTATGAACCAAGTGTCAGAGATAGTGACTATAGTCTAATCTGGAAGTCCAAAAATCATAAGCAGCAAGGTTCAGAAAGCCAGGCATTTTCAAAAGCCTGAAAATCTAAGCAAGGGGAAGGCATTTCTATGCAAAGTCAAAAGAGGAGGAGGGCCCTGGTCAGTGTGGTTCAGTTGGTTAGAGCATTGTCCTGTGCACCAAAAAAGGTTGTGGGTTCCATTCCAGGTCAGGGTGCATGCTTGGGTTTCGGGTTCGCTCTCCAGTCGGGAAGTCTATAAGGAGTGACCCATCGATGTTTCTCTGTTACATCAATGTCTCGCTCTCTCTCTAAATTAAAAAAATAAAATAAAATTTAAAAAGACAGAGAACAAAAATTTTAAAAGGTATATTTCCATCCACTAAATGTTATGAAAGACCCTACAGAGTTTTAAAAGACAGCATAAGAAGGGTCAAGTCAAGGAACATGCATAAAGGACCCACGGACAAAGATTAAAGGGGGGGGTGCATTGAAAGTAGAAGGTGGGGGGTGGGTAGGGCAGGGGAGAGTAATGGGGGAAATGAAGACAACTGTAACTGAACAACAATAAAAAAAATTATAAAAAATAAAAAAAATGAAAATGGAAAAATAAATAAAACAAAGGTCATTACCCTCAAGGTAGTTACCATTTAGCTAGGGGGATGACAGACAAGAGAACAAAGCAAGGCAGCAAAAAATTAAATACCAATTTTCCTGGAAGCTACTACAGTCATTCTAGACAATCAGGGTAAGGTGAGATCTGGAAAGAAGACTGGTCAGGGTGTGGGTAAGGCATCCCATCTGAGCTCCCATAATGCCCTGTACCCCCTGCCTTGGGACCTACCACCTGCCTCCCCGCTGCTCTTAAGTCCTTTGAGAGCAGAGGATGTGTTCACCTGGTTCGTTCGTTGTAGGATCTCCTGTGCCTCACACTCAATAGTATCTCTGGAATTGAATACAATCCAGAGAAGATGAGTGAGAAAAAGCTCTTAAGGGGGTTGGGTCTTGGACTATCTCCTAAAAGATGATATAATTATTGAGGCTGAAATAGGCATTCCAGGCAGGGGACCTGCAGGAACCAGGGTGGAGGCTTAGGAGCACAGACGGTGTGTGCCATGCATAGGAGGAGAGGGGAAAGCAGGCCGGCCATGGCTGGACAGATAATGCTTACACTTTAAAGCTTTCTACTCCTAGAAATGGGTCAGTTATTTCAGGCCTCAAGATGATTTATTATTATATTATTACTAACAGAAACAGATGTGAATTATTTAAATATGACCACTGTGCATGTTGCCCCTTGCCAGCAGAAATCACTCCCATTCCCATCGCAATATAGGGGGACAAAAGGCTGGCCAGTCCCTTAGTAGAGTAACGCTCCCTCCCTCCACTCTCTTCAATAGATTTTAATGTCAGTTTCCCTGCTCCAGTTTACCAATTATTTAAAGGTTAGAATCACTCAGATAAGGTTTTTTTTTTTTTCAAAAAAAGGAAAACATAAAGGAAGATAGTCTTCAAAAAAGAATAAAGCACATTCATGTAAGGTTAGAGTCTGTCACCAAACACAGTTCCAAATGCTGTTTTTCCTTTCTCATTTTCTCACCACTATACCCCAGCATCCAATCAATATGGGCACTCTGATGATTTTTTTTTTTTTTAAAGAGAAAACATTTCTAATGCTTTAAAGGTATGTTTTGGCTGTATATTAAAGTCAAAGGTTATAAATTATTTTGTGCCTTAGTATTTTCCTGATTTCTCTTTAAAGGCATTTAGCTCAATAACTAATGTTCTCCTATTTTCAGTATGTCTAAGTGGTTAACAGAGGATTTTCTAACTTTGTTCCTATTAAATGAGCTGACCAAAGTCTTTACTTCCTAGTTAAATGGACTCCATCCAAGAATGCCGTGGAAGACAAAGAATCCAACTGTTTTTGTGGCTCAATCCAATGAAGCATCCCCCCCTCGGCCTCTGACAGCTCAATCTCAATGCTTCCTGACAGCATGAAGGATTGCTAATTTCTTATGCTCTCACTGGTGGTTCTTAAATGCTCACCAATGAACCAAATGTTGATCAGTCAATGCCAAGGAATCAGAAACCAAACTGCCAACCCCCTGGTTTCTACAGTCCAGAGACTCAAGTTTAAAAATCAGCTCAAACACTTTAAAACTTAATAAAATGTTTCCATGGATGCATTCACAGTAAAAACACTTAAGAATGCAATTTATTTACTTTTTTATTTACTAATTTTCAGAGAAAGAGAGCGAGAAACACTGATTTGTTGTTCCACTTTTTAATGTACTCATTGGCTCATTCTCGTATATGCCCTGACCGGGGATTGAACCTGCAACCTTGATGTATCAGGATGACACTCTAGCCAACTAAGCTACCCACCCAGGGCCTTGTGAGTGCAATTTATAATTTAAAGGAGAAAAGCTAGTATTATAGCTCATACTATCTAACATTCGTTGAACATGTACTCTGTGATATGAACTGTGTTCTTCAGATACATTAAATCATATATCCTCAGCAAAACCGCAATGAAGTTGTACTCTTATCCCCATTTTATAAACGAGGACACTGAGGCACAGAGAGTTTATAACTTGTACAAGATCACCCAGCTAGGAAGTTTTGAAGCCTGAAACCTTTGCTAGAGGTTTACAGGTATAAATAAGGGAAAGCATTAGACTTTCACTAGAAATATGAAGAAAAATTAACATTTCACTGCCTAACCGTTTAGTGCTTTCACATCTATCGTTTCATCCTAACACAAAGTGGGTGTTAGTTGCCTCATTTTGGTAGCTGAGAAAGCAGAGAAATTAAGTAATTTGTCTAAGAGTACATAGGTGGTTGTGGTGAACCCCACCTCTCAGCCACCACAGCTCTGTAGTCACTTCCGTCCTGTGGGACAGAGTCTGGCTCTTATTCTCCAGGGATGCCCAGAGTCTAGTTTGGAGCCTAAGGCCTTAGCACTCAGTGTTTGCTTTTACTTAATGACATTAACTTCTCTGAGCCTCAATGTTTTTCATGTTTAAAATTACCATAGACATGGTTGTTGGGAGAAGAAAATGAAATAATTTCTTTTTTTCCAGCTTTATTGAGGTATGACTCATGAATACAAATTGTATCTACAGCCGTTCCCCCTCATCCATGGGGCATATGTTCCAAACCCCTCAGTGGATACCTGAAACTGTGGATGATACCAAACCCTAATCAGCTTCACTCTACTGGAGATGTGGTGGCAGCTTCTTCATCAGGAGACAGTCTCTCCAGGGATTTTTACATTTTTCAGTCCAAACCTATTCCTGAATCTGTGTAACCATCCCTTCCTTGCCGTAAACGGCTTGGTGTCATGCATTTCAGGGAACCCCTTGCTGAAGTGTTCATACGGGCTCAGTGCTTTCTGGCACAACATATTGCATCAATTGGAACACGTTTTCTGTCCGACTTCCACCCACAAATACAATGCCTTTTCCATTTTAATTAGGCACGTATCATGTACTGCAGCCATAACATTTGCAGTTAGAGGTGCAACAGCAAAACTGGAATGAAATTTCCTTTTTCTTTTTCTTCACAATTTCACAAACAGGAGATTCGTTCTTACCATAGATCTTAGCAAGCTTACTCAGCACATGATTTTTGCCCCCTTTCCTTATTAAGTTGAGAACTTTCATCTTTCAGTTAAAGGAAGCCATTTACAGCTTCTATTTGGTTTATCTGAATTGCCAGCATCTCTACGCTTTGGGCCATTACTAAGTGAAATAAGGGTGACTTGAACACAAGCATCGTGACACCACGATGGTGGGTGTGATAACCCAGGTGGGCAGGCAGCAGACACAGCATGGACACACTGGATGGAGCCACGGTTCCTGTCCTATGTGGAAGGGAGTGGGACGGTGCGGCATTTCATCACACTGCTCAGAACAGTGTACCGTTTAAAACTTATGAACTATTTATTACTGGAATGTTCCATTTAGTATTTTCAGTCTCCAGTTGACTATAAATAACAGAAACTGTGCAAAGTGAAACCACGGATAAGGGGTGAACAAACTATTATATTTAGGTTGTGCACATGACTTTTTTTAAAGGTGTACAACGTGATTATTTACTGTATGCATACATTGTGAAACAATTACCATGATCAAGCTAATTACCACATCCATCAACTCACATAGTTACTACAATAATTTCTAAGACAGCCTCATCCATACTTGACAGTCACAGACACACACACATTGTAAAAGCACAGACAATGATAAGCACAATCAAGTCTTAGTTCTTCAGCTGTTTTCTAAAGAGAGTGGTATTTCAGAAGTGTGTAACTAATTTTTTTTTAATTAGCAAACTTAAAATTGTTACTAGCCGTATGTCCACCGAAGTTTATTCTGCATGTAAGACAAACATGTAATAACCCATTGTAATAACTATTCAGCAAGATAACATAATGCTACATTATAATTCTCTCTTTTTCCCCATATTTGCACACAGACACAGACACATATATACACACACCTAAAACAAAGAGAGAAACACAAAAAGGAAATCAAAGGAGGTTTCATTTTTCTTAGGTTGCTAAACACGTATTAGCCATTCTGTTAAAGGCCAGGATATTGAGCTTATACACAAAAATTATTTCTATATGTATTTTAAAAGAAACTTTAAATGCAGTGACCTGACAATGGGCACAATAATGAAACAAAATTCTCACTACTATGCTCTAAGTAATAGCATAAAAAAACTAAACCTGAATAATATTTTAATGTTAAGATAAATGCTTATTTCGAGCACAATCCCAGGCGGCTTAGGATTTCTAGTTGAAACAACACCTAACCAGGGTAAAACATGCATTCTGATAGTTCAATTTGTTATGTTCTGGATAGCGCCTGTCTTTATAGAGCCTCCTTTCTCCCCAATTAAGGAACAATTTTGCCAATCAGTTTTCCTGGTGACTGCCTCACAGAAGAGAGAGGGAAGGGAAGAAGCAGGGATGTCAGGAAGGTTGCTGTACCTCCTGTCACATCACTACTGATTAAAGGGGTTCTGAAAAAACAGAAGGAAAGTGCATTTCAGGAACAACAGAACCTTTCAGCGAAAGTACATTCACCTAATTGAAAAAGAGACTCGAAGCTGCTTTTTTATACACCAAAATGCTGAATCATTCTTCAAACGATTTCATGAAATCAATAAAAGAAAAGTAGTTCTCTCCCAGCCCCTATCCTAACCACTGCCTGTTTGAAACAGTGCCTTTCCTTTCTCTCCTGTTTACATTTAGGGCTAAGTATCCAAAGAGAAGCAAGAACACATTGCATTCTCAGTTAAGAATGACATGCTATGCCAGGAAAGGGGCTTGTATATCTTGCACTGAAGTTTTTCTCCTGAAGTTTCTACATTGATAACTACAGCACTGATAATAAGATTCTCGGGGCTGTGATTAACACATGCCTCCATAGAGAATGCTTCATTATTAGTTGTTGTTATTCTATGGAAATGTACCATGGAAGAAAAAGAGGGTGGGGGGTGGAGGCAAGACCAGATATACTATTTAAAATCAGAAATACAGGTGGTCCTTTGAGATTACCATGATTTGGCCACGCAAATATGCTGTGCTGCACTGCCAGCATTCTAATCACATGCTGGAGAGAAGGGTTCAAACGCAGTGAATTGTATTTGAATTATGTCATAGTAGAGTTACCTGACTATCTGATGGATAGCACAGAGCATCAGCTTTGCCAAATGGTTATTTGGTGCAGTGAAAGTGGCTGTGGCCTCTAAGATCTGGCTACAGAGAATTACCGAATTATGAACTGCCCACAAAACACAAATCTCAATTATCTTTACAGGAGAAGTTTGTTAAAAATCCAAAGAGTGGTTACCTTAACCATTCCTTTTGGGATCTGTAACATATATCAAGATAGAATTTTTTTCACTCACTATATATTCACAGAGACCTACTATATGCCAGCACTTTTGTAGGTATTAGGGGAACTAGTCCAGGTCCTTATCTCCATGGAGCTTATGTTCTAAAGATAGGAGTCAGACCTAAAGAGACAATAATATGTAACAGACAGGGTGGGGACAAAGTAAGTTTACAGTTGTCCATATGGAAAATAGTACAATAATAAATAACTAATAATACAAGAATAAACTCTGTGTCTCGTGTACTCATAGCTGTAAAACTGCTTTTGCCCCCCTCTCCCCTGCATGTCAGGTAATGATCAGTGCTTTGAAAAATACAGCCGGTGGATGAGAGTTGGAAAGTACTTCATGGGAGGCTGATATTTTATATGGTGTGGTCAGTAAGGCCTGTGTGATGAAGTGACATTTGAGCAGAATCTGGAGGACATAGGGAAGAGAATCAAGTGGATATCTGGGAGGAAGTATGTTTTAGTTCCAGGCAAATGGAGAAGTAAAGTGAGGACCCTACAGGTACAATGAGCTTGGTGTATCCCCCAAACAGAAAAGAAGGCAGCACAGCCAGGAGTAAAAGAGAAGAGAATCTTTCATCTTTTAGGAACTCACACTTAAACAACCAAATAAAAGCACACTTGCCTTCCAGAATACCAGGAGACAAGTTACATTTCACATCGAATATTTCAAATGAACTACTAGGTTTTGCTACTTGAAGAATTTTGTAATTGTTTATTTGATATAATTGACATTTACTAGCCTGTTTCTATATAACCAAATTTTTAAACTAGTTTGATCCAAAAAAGGATGCATTAAAGAAAAACAAACAAACAAAAACTATAGTCAGGCACAACTTGTCATTTCCCCAGACCTACCCTCCTCATTTCTCTTCCTTCTTCCCACTTCCCTAGGAAGTCAGCCCCGTAGATTCTTATGCATTCCTGTACCACAGTACTCATCATGCTGCCACTGCATTGTCCGACACTGTCTCCTTCCACCAGAGATCAAAAAGGTTTCATTCACTTCTCTACAACAGCCTCTCAATACCCTAAGAAAAGTTTGTGGAATGGATGAATAAAAAGTTGGATAGGCACTCAACTTCCAAATATTGACCTTCCTCTCTAACTGCACCCAGAAGGCAGAGGTTTAGACAGTGTGCAGGCAGCCTCACTGCCCCGTACCCTCCTCCCTCCCTGTCCTCCTGTATCTGTTTACCTCACACTGCCCCCAGCTGAAAATGAGCAGCAAGTTGACTCTGCTTAAAAAATGGCTTTTGGGGGGACTGTTCTCAGGAAGAATTGAGAAGAAGCTTTAACATTTCTGAAGATGAAAAGAGTGTATTTATTTCCATGTTTGCCTCTTTAATAACCATTCACCTTTAAGAATGGGGGATGTTCCAGAACAGCACTTTATAATAAAACTTTCTGTGACAGTCGTCGATCTGTTCTAGATCTGCACTGTCCAGTTGGGTGCCTATTGGATATATGAGGCTACAGGGCAGTTGAGGTGTGGCAAGAGCTACTGAGCAACTGAATTTTTAATTGTATTTAATTCTGCTTGGTTTAAATTCAAATAGCCATATGAGGCTAAGTGACTTCTGTAATGCATAGTACAGGACCAGAGCCTGCTATTACGGTGTCCCCTCCTTTAGACAGGTCAAAAGTGACTTAAATGCAAGTTCCATGAGGGCTGAGGCCTTGTTGGTCACGTTCACAGCCTGGAACAGTGCCTGGAGGGCTCTCAGTGAGGTCTGCAGATTCCACGTGCACACGTGAACAGATGGAGGGAGGGATGGGAAGGGGAGGTCAGAGTTTGCAGAGACTAGGCTCTGCTCACCATGGCTATACTGACATTTTCTGTTCACGGTAACTCAAGTTCTGAGACACTCATGATGGGAACACTTTTCTATGTGGACTCTTTAAAAACACTACTTTTTTTTTAATAGAATATTTTTAAATTAAAAGAATTCCTATTACATAAAAGCTGACTCTTCCAAGCTGATCAGGAGGTCTGATGGGATGGAAGGCACTCAGCTAATTCCTCTGCTTTCCCTGAAACATTTCAAAAGTCAGGAATATGGGGCAGGAGGAATGAATCCTTTAACCTCATTTGTGATTTTCAGTAGGAAATTAAAACCTGTACACAGGCAGGAAGAGAAAGAAAGCCTGATGTATTTGATCAGAGGCGCTTTATGAAGAATTTATTATCAGGCAGGAATATCAAATGAGAAGCAGAAACAGTACAGAAGCCCAATAAAAACACCAACATTTGATAAAATAAAACAAGTGCTGATGGGCTTGAACTATTGATGGCTGAAGGGATAAGGAAAACAAAAGGAGGAAATTAGAACAAATAAGATAAATGATGTAATTAGGAATTGAAAACAAGCAGAGAGGAAAAGAAATTATAGTGTGTTGGTCATGAAAGTAAGTTATTTCAAATCTTTTTATTTATTCATTTTTAATACTCACCCAAGACTATGTGTATTGATTTGAGAGGGGGAGAGAAAGAGAGAGAAACAATCATTGATGTGAGTGAGAAACATTGATCGGTTGCCTCCCATACGTGTTCCAACTGGGAATCGAACCAGCAGCCGAGGTTCTGACCAGGAATAGACCCCGCAACCTTTGTGTGTATGGGCTGGCACTGCAACCAACTGAGCCACCTGGCCAAGGCACTATTTCAACCTTTAAAAACACAAAGTAAGGAATGTTTAGTTTACATACGTCATAAAAAATTCTATATTTAAATATCCAAACAACACACTGGGCTCACAGTGGGTTGAGGGTTTGCGTTGACTGACATCCTGTCTTTGGCAAACCAAAACATCTCCAAATACAACAGCGCGGGTCACCTTCAACTGCCTGACATTAACCGTATTGCTGCCCACTTCTTGTTCTCATCTGACTGTCTTCAAGATAGCACAGGGCCCAACATGAAAGGATCACTATAGCAACCCGAGAAGCTCTTTTATCTGCCTGGAGGAGGTTCTGTAAGTGGAGCAGGAAGATCCAGAGGGGAGAGCCATGAGGAGTGCCCACTGTCGAACCTTCCGAGAGATTCTTAACTGAAGGATGTGTGTTCCAGAAAATGATTAATGCTTTGAGAGAGGAAAAAAAATGTTCTAATTGAACATACAGTAATTCTGAATTTTCTTTTTGTGTGACAGATAAGATATAATCATTGAATTTCTTTCTCCAGAGGCTTTGTAGGAAAAAACCCTTTGTGGAAGCAATATCTTCAGTGTCTGAAAGATAGTCTTTTTATATGAAACAAATTCTGCATTGGGTTACTAAAAGCATCCACCTGCTTATCAATCTAAAAGCTGCATCTTTAAAGGTCACAAGTGAAGGAAAATCAGATAGACTCATTCTAATTCCTAGCAAATGGGAGCTCATTTCTCACCAATCCACCCTGCAGCGCTCAGTAGCATGACCTTTCACTTACAAAGAGAACAGCAGATTTCTGTCTCTCATGTGCTATCCTTCCTTCCTCTCCAGGAATTAAATGCAGTTTTGATATTATCATTACCTACTTCCATAATATTCCACCTAAAGGACCTATATATTAGCATTACTTTTCTAAAATGTCCAGCCAAATCTCTCTCACAATCAACTGGGCCTGAAAAGAAATGTTTATTATTAATAATAATAAAACACTTTAGTGTACAGTATGGCAGAGTCAGAGAAATCTTTTAAGACCTGGAGCAGTGAGTGAATAAAAAAATTAAAAATAAAGATTTCATTGCTTGTTGCTCTTCCAAATTTGGCCTGACAAATTCAGTCGGGAAAGTAATTCTAAGAGACAACAGAGCAGAACAGGCTTTCTTTGGTGTATCTGAGAGAGATTAAGAAGTAATCTGTATATTGGGAATCTATGAAAAACACACTGGGAGAAAAATTTCACACCTAACAGTAATGGTAACTAGGGGCTTTTCTTTGTTTCTTATCACCCACTGAAACAACAGCTGGAGGGGTCAGTGACCTGGTGTGACAGCAAAAACACTTATTTCCGAACAGTCATCGCCAACCTTGTTCAAGTCTGAAGTCAGAATCCAAATGCATGCGTACACACTGCGATGGAAGTTTTAAGTAGAATGTACGCAGTCTTGTTTACATTAAAACAACAGGCAACTGTGAGACTCTATCATTTAATTTTCAGTACAAATCCTTTTTTGTAGCTTCATGCAGTAATTTCAGGCACTCTGAATTTATACTAAGCGTATTGAGTTCATTAATGATATGCAAAGGAAAATGATTTAAATGGAAAACAAAAACGAGTCAATTTCATTTCTACATTCCTCAATTTCCCTAACATGAAAGAATGGAATTACATTACACACCTATCCAAGGCCAATTTAAATTCTCTGTGAAAGCCAGAACAAATCAGATGCTTAATACATTTTAAATTAGTAATAATTAATAATTCAGAGATGGCAAAGTTTCTCCTGAAATAATAATAGTCTACACCTGTATAGCATATTACAGTGTACTGAGCACATGATCACATTTGAACCTGTGTGTTAGGCAGGGCAGACATTAGAATGTCCATTTGTAGACAAGGAGAATGGACCTAGGGGCAGCAGTTCAGCAAATGTCTTGTGAAAGATCCCTCACAAGAGAATCCTCTAGTGGGGTAGCTAGAACTCAAACCCTGATCACATCTTGACATCCAGCATTATTTGCACTCTCCTGAAACAAGATTAACATTTCGGTCAGAAATACTGTTTTCTTTTTTGCACATGTTGAATCAATATTGATATTCCAATTTAGGGGACAAGGATCCCCTTACCATTTGCATATTATAATAGACTTCAGGATAATTACTGAGTAGATCTTTTGAAAAAAGAAGCCACAGGCTTATATCACCTCACTGCTTTTAGAAGAGTGGAATGTATGACATTTACCAAATACTGCAGCACAATTAGCTGTCATTTAAACTACTGTGAAGAAATAACATTTAAAAAGGGAAATAAGCAGAAAAACCAAAATTTTTGATGACTTCTTTATAGCTAAAAGATTAAATATAACTCTTCTGTCCTATAGAGCGCCCACAAAATCCTTTAAAGATCTCAGAGGTTCTTATTCCTTATTCTATACCACATAAACAACAAAAATTAATTTTACTTAAAGGTTCTACCTGACATTCTCATCTAATCCAAACCATTAATTTGAAGCAAGCAAATAAATGTTACACTCTACTGCTCTGGAGTCAGGATTGCTGAATGAGATAACCACAATAGTTTTTGTCTCATCATCACTTAATATTTATTATCACTGGTTATGATTAGTTCTGTTATGCCGCTTAAGCTAAGAACCAGCCTGTGATTTTGCAGATTTCAATTAGTAATCAACTAATTCTAATTTAAGTCCTAATTTCAGGCATAAGAACAGAACGAAAAACAAACATATCTTCAAAACCGTCAAGCCAGATATTTTTCATAAATAATCACTCATATCAGACTCTGTAATTAAGAGAGGTAAAGAAGAAAATCAGGACAGCACTGCTTTAAGTAATTTCACAAGCACAAAGAAGAGATCCCGGGTATTTAGAAGTGCTATGGCTTACCAATGCCCACCATAATTCCAGTTTAGAGTATCAGGTCAGAGACATCAGTGTCTTAGTGTCTTAGTAGTATAGGTAATAACCAGGACAGCGCTCATGTGACTGACTGGAACATATTCAAAGCCACCAGCCCCTTCAGGTGCAGCCTCTAGGTGACTCCTACCACACCCTACGGGAGGCACCTCAAGGGAATCTGAGTGGCTCTCTCAAGTCAAACATTTGCAAAAGGAGGCCTCAGTTTATACCCAGGGGGAACTCCAGCCTTCCCCCCTTTAATGTTGTCTATATTCACTGCTTCCTCTTCTTCACCAAACACTCCTTCCCTCAGTTCTTACAATTTTATCAGAACCAAACTATGGAAGCTAGTCTCTTGACACAACTTCTTCCTCTGTACTACATCCAATTACCTGTTCTCATCTATCGCAGTCTCTTCCAGTATGTACCATTGTACTGACCTACTCTCACCCTAAAACTCTCCCCCACCTTAAAACTCTCCCCTGCTTGAACTTTGGAAGTCTCCATTACCCTGGACAAGCTTTCTAGTTTTTGTACCCTTCCCCATTCCTCCTGTTCTTTGTGCCCACTCAATGTGGTTATTCCTCTGAGGTCCTTATAAGTGATAAAGTGGAGAGAGGAGTCTTAGACAATGGTAAAACTTTCAAAAGGTATTTGTGATAAAGCTCCTAACTCCTATATAGCATTTTATCAGCTCAGTGAGACACAATGCTTACTAATAAATATAATTTACTTAGACTCATTTTTAATCACAAATTTGCTATCAGTTCACTATTAATTGTATATAGAAGACTCCCAAATCTCTCTCCAATATTCTAACACAATTCATCCACTTCAGTGTTCATACTGACAGCAGAGTCCTGAACATTTTCCTCTGGATCAATGAGTGTTTGATAAGTGTACCACAAAACCTATCGCATTGATCCATCTAACTGCCCCTTCTCCTGCCTCCGCCCCACCAATCGCTGTTAAGGGCATCCTCTCTAGTCGTTTTGACACCTCTAATTTGCTATCAGTTGTCTTAACTTTGTGTCCAGGATTCTATATCCAGGAAGTCCTCATATCTTTTTCCCACTGTGTTTGTCCTGGTTAAAGTTCTCACTACCTCTTGGCTGGACTACTGTGATCTCCCAGTCTTCAGTCTTTCCTCTTTGCAACCCATACTCCCTTCTGCAATCTATACATTCTTCTCCTCTCTTATCTTCTTAAATGTCTTCAAAGACTTCTTGCTCTCTCCTAAGGAAAATCCCAAGTTCCTAACATGATACTGATGTCTCTGAAGGACGTCCTATAATCCACTTTTCCAGCAATATTTCTCATGGCAACTCTGCCCAGGTTTTAGTCAACTAGCCTACAACACACCACTCTTTCAATGTGACTTAGGGTTTCCCGATTCTTGCTTTATCTCATGCTGATCCCTCTATTTAGAATGCCTTCTATTATTACATTCTTGTATGTCACAAATCTTCCCCTTTTGTCAATGCCCAAATTAAGAGTTCCTCCTTTCGACAAGCCATTTTTGATTGGCCCAACTAGAAGTGAGTTCTTCCTCCACTGAAGTATTATATGACTTTCTGAGTATTTTCATATTGAAATCAATATATAGTGTTTCTCTTTTAATTAATCTATACATATTTCATCATTCTTTAGATGGAGAAGAGTATCTCATTTTTTAATCACACACATTCCTACAAATAATGGAGTTGTCTTAATAAGTATTTGACAAATGAATTAATGAATAAATCAGTGAATTAAAATCCTGACTTCCTCCTGCCAATTTTTTAAAAAAGAAATCAATGTTTAGCAGATTGCAGCATGTAGGTACAAGCTCCTTTTGTACCCAATAAATACAATGCTTCGAGAATTCCTAGCGCACACCACCCTCCTTGCTATATAGTATTTGGTTTTGACAATAAATTAGCACAAGGGCTTCACTGGATATGCAATAAAAATTAACTTTTCATACAATGGTTTAGTCAAGTTTATTAGAAAGCTCTTGGTTTTACCAGTTTTCTTAGAAGAAAATATTGTGTTAACTATGATCAGAAATGGTAGAAAGCAGAGCTGCACTGACAGAACTGTCTAGGATCAGAGAGACCTGGATGATGCAATTAAAAGGTGGACAGACAGGTAGACAGATGTTCAGTTGCATGATCAGGAACAAGATTGTGTAAAAAGGTTTCTTTGATCATTAGAGACACTGCTATAATGAAACCCTGGATACCTCCTTGGTGTTTCTGCCAGTTCTCATCTCCAGCAGGTGTCTTATAGAGAAAATAAGGCAAACACAAACAGATCCACTGCCAGCTCAGTCAAAGCTGCTTGGCATTTTTTCCTGTTGATTAAGCCACAAATAAAATCATACATGTTGTGCTCCTGACACAGGCAGAGTATTCAGTTCATGAATCTTTACCGAATACATTTTTCTGAAATATTTCAGCACCCATTACTCTGCTGAGATCAAGAAGATAATATATATATGCAATAGAGTATCCTATGTGATCCAAAACATCCCCAAGGCCCAAGAACATGACACAAACTGAAAGCGCCAAATGGACTTAAAAGCCAAACAAACTATGGGATGATAAATTTGGAAAGCAAGGGTAAATTGTGAACCAGTAGGCAAGACACTGGGGCTTAAGAATAACTAACTCTTGACTACCTAGAAGAATAGAGAGCTGCACTAATGTGGATCAGCCACAATGGCAGAGCTAAATGCCATTCACATTTGCCTCTGGAATGTCCTGCATGGTCCCTCACAAGTACACTGGCTTCTCAATTCATTTCTATGTAGTAGTTTAAAATGAGGGTAGATTTCCTGATCACACACCAACTGACAGGAATGTGGGGGGTAATTAGGGATTCTCTGGGGAGTAATAGCTGCTGTGAATAATCCACATAGTAAAGATCAGAGTACAAGTCTCAGCAATAATACTGACAGCCTTCTGTGTGAGGCATACCAATGCATTTCCTTGTCTTGGGTTCCTCCTCTGATACACAGAGAAAATTCTGACACTTGTTATGTGTCTGGGAGAGTGTTCGGGGTACAAATAAGATGCCAGTATATTGCATTCCTCTGTTGGGAAGAAGCTGTATGACTCAACATATCATTTCTTACAGAGTCTGTTAACCGATTCCCCGGCTCTAAGGTTAGAATGAGGAGGAGAAAGACGAGGAGAAAGGAAAAAAGGCAAAAAGAGGGAGAGATCCAGTCACTAGACCTATTTTTATGGCTTGGGGCAGAGGTGAATGCCCCAGTAAATCACACTTTCAAAGACAGATGGTCCTCTTTAACAATTTCTCCTCCTAGAGTCATCACTTCATCTTGTAAAAGACTTTAGCTCCTTATGTTCATGAATCATTGATCATATTACAATGTTATCTTTTTTTCACTATTTAATCATTTTTTTATTTTTCAATTATAGTTGACATACAATATTACATTAGTTTTAGATATACACCCCAATGATTAGACATTATATGACTTACCGAGTGGTCAAGCTGATAAATCTCATATCCATCTGACACCAGACATAGTTATTACAATATTATTGACTATGTTCCGTATGCTGTACTGTACATAACCATGATTGTTTTGTAACAATCAGTTTGTACTTCTAAATCCCTTCACCTTTTTTACCCATTCCCCAACATGTCTCCCATCTGGCAACTGTCAAAATGTTCTTTGTAACTATGAGTCTGTATCTGTCCTTCTTGTTCATTTATTTTGATTTTTAGATCCACACTGTTGATATATATGTATATATTGCCATTTTATTATTCATGTGTTTTATCTTTTCTTTTTCTTCTTAAAGAAGACCCTTTAACATTTCATGTAATAGTTGTTTGGTGGTGATGAACTCCTTTAGTTTTTTTTTTTTTTTCTTGTCTGGGAAACTCTTTATATGTCCTTTGATTTTAAATGATAGCTTTGCTAGGTAGAGTACTCTTGATTGTAGATCTTTGGTCTTCATCACTTTGACTATTTCTTGCCACTTCCTTCTGGTCTGCAAAGTTTATGTTGAGAAACCAGCTGACAGTCTTACAGGAGCTCCCTTGTAAGTAACCAATGGTTTTTCTCTTGTCGCTTTTAAGATTCTCTCTTTGTCATTAACCTTTGGCATTTTAATTATGATGTGTCTTGGCTGTGGGCCTCCTGGGGTTCATCTTGTTTGGGACTCTCTGTATTTCCTGGACTTGTATGTCTATTTCCTTCACCAGGTATGGGAAGTTTTCTGTCATTATTTTTTCAGATAGGTTTTCAATTTCTTGTTCTCTCTTCTCCTTCTGGCACCCCCACTGCCATTGTTGGTATGCTTGAAGTTGTCCCAGAGGCTTCCTACACTATCTTCATTTTTTTGGATTATTTTTTCTTTTTGCTGCTCTGATTGGGTGTTCTTGGCTTCCTCATACTCCAAATCCCTGAACTGATTCTCAGCATTATCTACTGTACTATTGATTCCCTGTAAATTATTCTTCATTTCAGTTAGTGTATCCTTCATTTCTGACTGTTCTTTTTTATGGTTTCTATATCATTTTTCATACTGTTGAAGTTCTCACTAAGTTCCTTGAGCATCCTTGTAACCATTGTTTTGAACTCTGTATCTGGTAGTTTGCTTGCCTCCATTCATTTCGTTCTTTTCCTAGAGATTTCTCCGGTTTTTCATTTAAGATTTGTTTCTTTGTCTCCACATTTTTGCTGCTTCCCTATGCTTGTTTCTATGTATCAGGAAGAGCTTCTACGTCTCCCAGGCTTGGCAGAGTGGCCTTGTATAGTAGGTGTCCTGTTGGGCCCAGTGGTACAGCTTCCCCAGTCACCGGAGCTGGGCACTCTAGCTGTGCTGTTGTGTGGGCTTAATTGCTGTTGTGGTTGAGCCTAGATCGCTGTTGGCATCACTGGGAGGGACTGACTCTCCAGGCCAATGAGCTGTGAGGGCTGGCTGCTACTGCAGCAGTCCAATGAGCTGTGAGGGCTGGCTGTGCAGCAGTCCATCCTAAAAAACAAGACTTGCTTCAGTGGGACTTTGGTGCTCACCAAGTCCAACCCTTAGGTGTGTCACTCGTGGAGGTGGTAGGGTTGTAATCTGGTCTGAAGCTGTCTATTGGGTGCACTGGCTCTGGGGCCCCTCCAGAGTTGCAAAACCAACCACCACACACATGCCCTGCCTGGGGCCACCCACAACAAGCTACAGAGTGATCTGCAGTTTTCTGCTACTTGTATTAAGCTTGGACATGTCCAGGAGAGGCCAAGATGTGAACCTAGATGAGCTGCCATTAGCACCAAGCCTGGGGTCACTTAGCAAAAGGCAGGGGGTATGCAAAGGCCAGATGCTCCTTGCTTGAGAAATTTAAGGAAAGTCTGAAGCATAAGGAAAGAGAGGCCATTCATATGGGAAAGCCACAGGAAATGGTTTGGGCAGGCCTGCAAGTTGAGTGGGGCAAGGCCTCAGGGAATTGCCAGGGAGGGGCAAACAATGTGAACCATGTTAATGAAGACTCAGATATGGCAGCCACCAGCTGGCTCTGTGAGGGCGGGGCAGTGGGGTGGGGGTGGGGGGTTGTTTCAGAAAAGGTACAATAACCTTTGCCAGCTCTTTTGCCTGACTGGAAGCTGCCCCACCCCAGCTCTAGTCCTAATACCAGAAAATTTAGCTCCTCTTTGTATGTCCTTGGTGCCTGCCAAGCTGCTATCCCAGTGCTGGAGCTCAGGGGGAGTAAGTCCAAGTAAAAGTCCATGCACAGGCCCTTTAAAAGAAACTGCCAGGGACTCTAGGAGCCCTTACAACTCACTCAACCCCAATCCCCACTGGTTTTTACATTCAGCATTATGGGGACTTTTTAACACTGGAATGCTGAGCTTGGAGGTGCTTAGTGTGGGGCTGGGACCCCTTGCTCCTCAGGAGGGACCTGCACAGCCAAGATATCCCTCCTAATTTTAAACCCCCAAACATGGGTGTTAGATCAGCTGGTTCCTGGTCTCTGCCCTGCCTACCAATCTTGATGTGGCTGCTTCTTTAAATCCCTAGTTGTAGGACTTCTGTTTAGCTAGTTTTCAGGTCCTTCTGTACGATGATTGTTCTGTAGTTTAGCTTTATTTTTGATGTGGTTGTGGGAGGATTCAAGTACCATATTTACTTGTACCTGCCATATTGACTGGAAGTCTTTCATAATTTTTTTTTAAATCCTCGCCCAAGGATATGTTTACTGATTTAGAGAGAGAGAGATGGAGAGAGAGGGAGACACACACACACACATTGATGTGAAAGAGAAACATCGATTGGTTGCCCACTGCATGGGTCCCTGACTGGGGGTCAAACCTATAACTTAGGTATGTGCTCTGTAAGGGGATCGAACCTGCAACCTTTTGGTGTACAGAATGACACTCCAACCAACTGAGCAACTGAGCCATCCAGCCAAGGCTCTCATTACAATCTTAATGATACAACTCTGAATGATCTGATTGCACTATACCAGCATGGTGGGTCTTTGATGAGGAAATAGAGATATTCAACATTTTAAGTTACAGGTTGGAAAATCAGCTAAAACACCAGTGTCTACCCATTTTCTTCTCTACATGTTACAATTCCAAAGGTCATTTTCAAAACATTTTATTTAGCCACTCAATATCATGTGGCTTTGACTAAATATAGTATTCACAGAGCACAAACAAAATGAGAATGGTTGGGTTCCTCAGTTACAGTGGTTCTCTCTGCACTAGATTTCCATGTGTAGCCCTTTGTACCACCAGTACCACCAGTACCACCAGTTGAAATTGCAGTATTATATCCCAATGTATGATGTCACCTAACACTGTCAGGTCAGACTCTCTCAGAATACTAATATTAAGATCACTATGACATCTGCCTATCGTAGGTAACAATGACCAACCATAAAGGTAATCTTAAATTGGGTTCTCTTTCAAGATATCACTAACTCAAATTGCTTTTGTCATAGCTCTTTTCAAAAAAAATATTTTCAATTTAGAACTGGAAGGAAACATGAAAGAGTAGGCTTGACTGCCCGTGAAGTTCACTGCTATTGCAGTGCTAAATGGGCACAGGCTGGCAAGACAAATGAAATAAGACAAATGCACTCTCCCTTATGCTGAAGTATGGTATTTAATATAGTTGAACGCTGCATTTATTTTTATCTCTGACAGGTCTGGAATTGGCCACTCACTTTATCTGCAGAGGGGATGTTTCTTGCCCCACAGGAGAACAAATTTTTTCCAGACTTCATTAGCAGCAAAAAATGGTGAGCAATGTGTATGTACTTCCCCCCACTTCAATTATCTTTAAAGATGAAACATCATTAACTCTTAATAAATTCTAGAAACAATGGCTGAAAATGAAGGAGAATGGCAAGCCTAGACACCAATTGTATCATATCATGGAATATCCATTTAAAAGGTATTTCCTCTAGGTTAGGATATATTTATACAGTACATAGTAGCTCAAAGTTGGACGACTTTATTTTTTTGAAATTCATTCTTATATTCCTGCAGAGTTTTGTAGTTTGACCTATTTGTCTTAAGGTTGGACTGCATTATACATTCTTAAGAAGCAGAAGCAAGACGAAGATGGCCTTGAAAACCACCATCAACATTGTAATCAGTCTCTCTGATAGAGGTGAGACAGAGCACTGACACTGTAGCCGCCATATTCCCGTAAAACGATATTCTCATTCATTTGAAGACAGAGGCAGAGGCTCCTGCCTTGAATTTGCAATGTTTAAAAATGAAAGAAATACACTGCTTGATTCCATGTTCAAACATTAACAAAGTGCACCGTAGGAATCTAAACCAGAAAAAAGGAAAGAGAACTTAGTTTGTAGTAGTAATCTTTCCATAAAGGCATTCAGTACTCCTTTCTGACTGAATACCGATTTCAGATTGGCTTCTGTAATTGTACTATTAAAGGCAAATGCAAAGATTTTCAGTTGATCCAGCCTAAATTAGGCTACAAATAGAAAGTAAAAGAGTAAAAAAAAATTTTTTTTAAACTACCTAAATAGATACATAGAAGTCACAGGACCATTAGCTGCTCAGTGGCAATCATGAGTAATATTCCCAGAGACAAGTTACTACAAGATAAAAAATTTTAGGGGGCTCCCTCAGCTAAATAATTCCTACCTTCTTCATCATAAATGATGTTACAAATAGAAGAAAGAAACTCTTTCCTGTCTCTTAGGCTTTTAATACCCACATCTTCACCTTAGAAACAGACCTGTCATCTGCCTTTAGACAGGAATGTCTTTTCTAACAGAAGAGAAGGTCTAAGGCACTGCTTTGAGTAGAATAAAATTAAGGGATCAAAAAATCCAAAACACAACTTCACATATATGCCTGGCTTCCTTCCTTCCTTTTTTTTTTTTTTTTAATTCCAATACAAGGTGAATCTTATTTCTTAAGCACATATAAGTATATTACACAGAGCGAGTACTATCCCACAGTTGTCCTGAAGAAGAACTCTTCAAACAAAATTTTCAGCAGTAATATTCCTGAACTTGCACAAAGGGAATGCTCATATCTTTTATTTGCAATGCACCTTAACAGCCTAGATCTGACTATTTTAAAAGCAAAAGTATGAGAAGGAAATAGGAAAAGAAAATGAGAATACATAGGGCTGTTTCCTCATGGTTTCCCCATGATGATCATTGATTGTGGCCACAAAGAGGTGAACACATTACTTAAAACTTTTAAATATGCATGTAGACTCTGGTCATAAAATCACATTTCTCCTTGTCAAGCTCAGTTTAAGGTGGCACTCTGGACTGCGACAGTTTTGAGAGGGGAGCCTCTCTAACCATTTATGAAGCTCTAGATTTTCCCTGAACAAATCATTTTGCCCATCGCCCATCCCCCCTCCGTTGTTTTTTCTCCAGATAGAACTTTAGTACTTCCTTTATTGCTCATAGTTTCTTTTGCACTTCAGGGGATTTATACTGAATGATGGCAGAAGAATTCCTAGTCTAAAGCAAAATTCTGTATTGATATTTAGGATGACTTGAGCATCAGCACATTAGAATGAAAGTGTGGATGAAAGATTCTGGTTATTATTCCTAAAGCTCACCCTCACAGAAAAGCCTACAGCTACTGAAATAGGTTTTATTTTTGAAAAGAGGGATGGGATAGTGTGGGCTGACCATGGCTCACGGAAAGCCCAGCTTTGGTTTCTATGTGCAGCGGTCTGAAACAGCCTAGGAGGAAATAGGCATGACAGTAATGAGACAGGGTGCTGGAAAGCGTAGTCCAAAAAGTATACATGATTAATTGTTCCTGGCTGAAACAAGATGTTCGATATAGTTCTCTTACCAGTCTCATCTGAACTCAAAACAAAATAAAACAAACAACAACAAAAAACCCCTAGTCTACTAAGGTCTTTTGAGAGTGTATCATAAAAATATCTGTGAGCCTTTACAAGATGCAACATCACATTATATCTTTTAAAATTAACACACAGACCTTCATATTATACTGATAGTGTAGCCGCAAGCCACTTTTGTGAATGGTAACACGGGATAGTGCATAAAAGCTCAAGTTCTGGACCTAGTCCAATCCTGGGTTCACTGTTTATTAGGTGTACAACCTTGACTAAGTTACCTAATTTCTCTGAGACTCATTTTCCTCATCAATAAAACAAAATAAATAAAAAAAGTAAAAAGGAGAGATAATAGGACATACCCTGTAACATAAGGATTCAATAGCAAATGTATTCAAAATGCCTAACACATAACATGGGGGAATTTTTTGGGGGGTGATGGAATTGTCCTATATCTTGGTAACATATATATATTTATTAAAATGTACAGAACTGCACAAAAAGAAAAACATGGATATTTTACTAGAAGGTAATTTTAAAATGAAATTAAAAATATATATTATATATGTATATATTAATAAATTATATGATATAAAGCATTCAGTAAACACAAATAAACAACACAGAACTTATTACAATGCCTAGCACATAAATGCTTATCACGGATGTGGTTTATGCTGCTTAGGCTGCTACCATGGTTATTAATAAACCAGGAAGGATACATGGGACCAGGGTGGCAAAAAAATAAAGGGGCATCTGGTAGACCCAGGTAAAGTTTGATGATGAAGGGGAATAGAGTAATAGAAAGTGAAACGGTGCTGTGCCAACTCATCACTGAGTTCCAGGTGGGAGCTAGGCTGTGTGTGAGTGGGAAAACACTGCCATCTCTGTGCTTCTCCCAGGTTACGAAGAAGACACATTACCAGTTGTAATTATAAGATGCCAGAAGAAAATAGGAAAGAAAAAGAGCAGCCTTCTGCTGCCAGACATGAAAACAAACCAACTGAGAAAAGTGCTTTGATGAGCAGTGTGTGTATGCTGCTGGGTGTGTGGGATGGACTCTACCTCTTCTTCCAAAAGAAGAAGGGACGAATAATCCCACAGGCGCAGACTCAGAAGGGTGTGGTACAGAAAAGCTAGCCAAGTACATGTTTTATTCTTAATAACCTTAAATTATGCTCCCCTTTTTAATGTAAAGGTGCAGCATACAAAGTGGAAAAGAATTTTTTTTTTAAGGAGGCAAAAGATATGGGAAAAAATTCAATACCAGATATCAGTTTGCATATAATCACTGAGATTTTCTATGCCCGCATTTTGAAAAATGATGTTTTTACTCAAGAGCCAGTAAGCCATTGGCTGCCATAGACCATATAATGTGTTGACACTCCCCGATGGGCAAGGAGAGGACAGGAAGGCACTTATCTGGTTGTAATAATGTGTTCCCTCTCAATATGTGAGTCTGTTTTTCTTCCTGCAATAAACTACATTTGTTTGATGCAGTATCTGATAGTTTTATAGCGTTTGTTCACATGCTCACAAATTTGCAAGATTGGGTAATTTAAAATGGTTCTCATAGATTATTAGTGCAAATTAACAGCATTCTGTAAACGATCAACCAAGAAAAACTGATAGTCCGTCATAGAGCACAGTTAAGCACCACATTTCCATTTAGAATTTGACCCCTGCATTCAATTCATTCTCTGTAGAAGGGGATTTCACCACCGTCACCCCCAGGCATGGAGGGGGGAAACGATAATGAAAGAGATTTGAACCTACCTCTTTAATCTCCAGGTTGTGATATACTTTGAAAATACACAACTATATTAACATCCTTTCCTGGCACTTGTACACCCTAAACAGTTTATTTATATTTGAACCTGGAAAGAAGGTACAAAGGCCTCCTTCCTACACAATCCCCTAGGTGTTCTTTTTGGCATGGAAAGCACACATATTTTTTGCAAAATTACTCAATATATACAACTGCATTCTACAGTTTTCATTAAGAATTCAAGAGACGAAAACTGCTGGCTTCCATAGGAAGGTGACCAAATCTACAGGGATATTATGTACAAATAGTCTGGTTAGAATAATAAATACTGCATGTGCTTTATAATGTTAAATATGTGCAACATGGATTCATTTGTGATCTGAGTATCAGATTTTTAAAAACAGATCCTTGCTTGCCTTGAGATAAACTTAAGTAAATAATGTTTGCCATCAACTCTAAATGAAGAATGACAGTTAAATTTTATAATCATCTTCACAGCTTCAGGACTTATTTTATATTTTCTCAGGCTCATGACCCAAAGGTTGCCATAGCAACTAGGAAATCCTACCTTATCAAGTGCTTACATTTACATTCCTTGCAGCAGCTTCTCTTTATGAATTAAATCCATCATGGTTTTCTATTCTCAAAATAAAAAGTTCTTAGGATTATCTTGCAGAAACAAGGATCAAATGCTTTGATAGAAATTCACTATGCAAAAGTTAATTCAATGTGGTTTTCTTTAGGAAGAGATATAACTATGGCATAAAAAACAGTTTATGTTCAAACTTCCTGGCTTCAAAGAAAACTTAAACAGAGACATTGTGCTAAAAGTGACATATCTGCTACCTATGCATTTCATCCTACAATTATCAAAGAAACAATCTGATCGGAGATCATACTTCAAATAGGTATATAGACATACAAAGAATTAAAACTGTCTCAGATAAAAGCTTGTTACATATACATATAAATGTTAATAAAATGGATAACCTCTATTTAAGTTCACAACTCAAGGAAAACAAAACAAATAACAAGTTCCTCTTTATTAAGGTTTTGTCAGTTTGATTCATAAGTCAGTTTGGTCCTTGTTTTGGAGTAGCCAAGTAACCTGATAAAAGGAGATGACTGCCTTTATGTTTGTAGCTGTGCACAATAATTATATAAACAATGGGGGGAAAAGAACCCTATCAATCTACCACCTCTGTTCATAGATTGAGAGTAAAGAAATGACTACTCCTATTAGTACTACAACCCAAGGCTGCATAGACTGTCTCACCATTCAACAAATAGAAACTTACAGAGGAGACTTGGAAGCTCAAATGGTAAAATGAGAACGCACTCAGCTAAGTGAGAAACCGACCTCTGAGATACACTGGAATCCAAATCAGTTAGAGCCCTCAAGTCACTACTTGACAAGTGCTTATTGGAGATGATGAGATAGAAAAAAAAAGAGATTCTAGCCTCACCTGCCACCCAAGCCTCAGAAGGGCCAGATTATCTAGACTCCTGCTTACGGGTTCCTTCCAGCTCAGACAAGTCTGATATGAACACAGACCTCAACCCAGTAGGCATTTTCAGAAAGAACTTTTCTCTTACTGGTTTCCAAATCATGTATCCATCCAATTCTTCCTTTGAAATTTCTCTCATTTTCTGTGTTTGCAGTCCTCTGCCTCCTCGAGTCAGTCTGCTTTTTTGTTCTTTTAGTCTCCACTTCTTATCCATGCTTTGATTCTCAATCTTTTCGCTCCTCTGCAGCTTGGAGAATCACAGCAGAATGAGATAAAGGATAAATAAGGACACCGGCTGGCCACAATGGAAGAAGGATTCTTTAAAGTTCTATTAAAACCTAGTTCCTTCCACCACCACTAGCTACCTCTCTTTCACACTTTCTGCAACTAATAGGAAACTGGCATCTTGACTTCAGATTTTTATTGGATGAGCAACAGCCCAATTCTAAAACATTCGAAGAGATGAAGCACCAAGGGTGCCCTCAATAGTTTATTAGTGACTCATCTTAGAGCTGGAAACAGACTGGTCATTCATTTTAGAATATTAAGTTCTGATCAAAATCTGTTAAGTAAAAGAATAAAAGAATATATAATGTTAACTTTCAGGCAGTGTAATATCTAATTTCAATCATATGCAATTCTGACACATTTTCCTATGCATCAAAGCACTTTCAGCAATAAGCATCATTTATTTACCCTTAAAACTTTATTTACAGTATATTTGTGGGTAAAATATACAGACACATACATACACACATACATATACATCACCTTCTAAGATTAATAGACATTAGCAGACACCCATTCGCTTTAGCAGTACACCATTTTAAAGATTCCCATGGTCATTGATATAGAACATAATCTGAGAAAATATGTATTTGTATGCTAAACAGTTCTAGAGAAAGGCATGTTTATGTTTTCTACATTTCTGGGTCATTGAAAATTAGGGTTATCTTACATAAATTAGTGGGAAAGATGAACTGCCACAGGATTATCTCCCCTAACCAATTTAGAAGTAAACAAAAAGCTTTAATACAAGGGAAATTTCTGGGAAGCTTTTGATAAACAAGACTCCATTATACTATAATGAAATTCACAAAGACACATCAATAGCCAATACATAGACATGCAAGAGTTTTAATTTGGTTAATGTACTTTTTATTCATTATTGGTCTTAGTAAAAACCTGGTATCCAACTTCGAGATGCATCGCATAATTACTCATGCTTCCCTTTTCAAAATGAGATGTATTTAAGTTGTCCATCAGTACTTCATGTAGAGTGGCAACCAGGATCAATGGAGGGTGGGAGGGAAGGAGTGAGTGGGCGAGCGAGCGAGTGACGCAGAATCAGAATGTCAGAGCTGGCATTATGCTATTGCATTAAAACAATTGAAATATTTCAGATCCATCAAATGCTGATTGCAAGATATTTATAACATGTATTCTAAATGCTTTCATTTCTTTTGATCGGGATTCCCATACTTGAGGGCAAATTTAATTTCCCACATTGCAGAGATATTTGTTATAGATACATTAAAAGTAATGTATCTATACATCTCTAACCCATTAAAAGTATTTGTTGGTCATGCTTGCTTGGTAAAAACTTCAAGAAGTAAGCATGTGTGATAACTAGAGCCTAATAATTTTTTGGCAACATAACTGTCCTTTCAAAAAAGCAACCTGAAAAGGTAAAATGCCCCAGGTGGCCAGAGTCTGCATATCAGAAAATAGGAAGGCCAAAAACAGAGTTACTGTTACCAATGAGACAAGAAGGCAATAAATATCAACATAAAAGAATAAGGTCAGAAGAACATTCTAAAATGGATTTTCAACTGTTAAGCCAAAAACTAAAAACAAAAGCACCATGCTGAGACCTAATTACTACCATCACCTAATGCTGAGGCTGACATTGATCCTTACGTTCTCATTCAGTTCGTTAGGGCCACTTAGGTCCTAAGAACACTGGTTCTCCCTGCCCTAGTGTTGCACATCAATCTTTAAGTGTGTATATGGTAAGACTTTATGAGGTTAAACCTTTCAAGAAAAACCAGTGGACTTTACAGATTTAAATTTTTAAATGCATATTGTCTTTCAAAATAGTTGCCTTGAAGGGCTCCAACATTGTTTGAATTACTCAATTTACCCTTCCCCTCCATGACAGTCAATGTGTCACACCTGTGCCCTAGTGTTTTATAGTTATACTGAGGCTTTCTCTTTTTCTAAGGAGCAAGTACAATGTCCACCTCCTTAAAAAAATAATTTATTTTGTAATTAAAGTTGATGTACAATATTATATTAGTTTCAGGTACACAACCCAGTGATTAGATGTTTATATAGCTTACAAAGTGATCACCCTGATAAATCTAGTACCCATTTGACACCATACAGAGTTACTACAATATTATTGACTATATTTCCTATGCTGTACTTTACGTCCCTGTGACTATTCTGTAACTACCAATATGTATTGTACTTCTTAATCCCTTCACCTTTTTCACCCAGTCCCCCAACCACCCTCCCCTCTGGCAAATAACAAAATGTTCTCTGTATCTATCAGTCTTTTTCTGTTCTACTTATTTGTTTATTTTGTTTTTTTGGCTCCACATATAAGTGAATTTGTATGGCATTTTTTCTTTCTCTGTCTGATTTTAATCAGCACAATATCCTCCAGGTCCATCCACGTTGTTGCCAATGGCAAGATTTCATTCTTTTTTATGGCTGAGTCATAGTCCATTTATATGCACCACTTCTTCATCCATTCATCTATTGATGGACACTTACGTTGCTTCCATACTTTGGCTACTGTAAATAATTCTGCTGTGAACATATGACTGTATATGTCTTTTCTATTGAGTGTTTTGGGTTTCTTAAGAAGCTCTAGGTCCTTCTTTGCCACTTGTTACAGTCTTTTAAAGTTTATTTTCTCTGGTGTAAGTATTGCTACCCCAGGTTTTCTTGCTGTTGTTTCCATTTGCATGAATTATCTTTTCCATTTCTTCACTTTCAGTCTGCATGAGTCTTTCAACCTGAAGTGAATCTGTTGTGGGCAGCATATGTTGGGGTCATGTTTTCTTATACACTTGGCCATCCTATGTCTTTTGATTGGTGCATTTAATCCATTTGCATTTAAAGTAATTGTTGATAGATATGTATTTATCGTCATTTTATTATTCATATTTTTTATCTTTCTTTTCCTTCTTCATAAAGAATGCTCTAACATTTCTTCCAGTACTAGTTTGATGGTGATGAACTCCTTTAGCTTTTGCTTGTCTGGGAAGCTCTTTGTATGTCCTTCAATTTTAAAATAATAGCTTTGCTACATAGAGTAATCTTGGTTGTAGGTCCTTACTTTTCATCACTTTGAATATTTCTTGCCAGTCCCTCTGGCCTGCAAAGTTTCTGTTGAAAAATCAGTTGACAGACTTATGGGAGCTCCCTTGTAGGTACCTAACTACTTTTCTCTTGTTGCTTTAAGATTCACTTTATCTTTAACCTTTGGTATTTTAATTATGATGTGTCTTGGTGTGGGCCTCTTTGGGTTCATTTTGTTTGGGACTCTTTGTGCTTCCTGGGCTTGTGTGCTTATTTCCCTTCACCAGGTTAGGGAAATTTTCCATCATTATTTTTGCAAATAGGTTTTTAACTCCTTGCTCTCTCTCTTCTCCTTCCAGCACCCCCATGATGTGAACGTTGGTACATTTGATGTTATCCCAGAGGTTCCTTAAATTTAAAAAATTGATTTTCTTTTTTATGTGTTGTTCAGTCACAGTCGTCCCAATTGTTCCCCAGTTGCTCTCCCCCGACCCACCCATTCCCTGCACCCTCAGTCAGTCACCACCTTCTTTTCCTTTGCCACGGGTCCTTTATACATGTTCCTTAACTAGACCCTTGCCCCCCCCTTTTTTTCTTTTTTGCTGTTCTGATTTCTTTTTTTCCTACTTCCTTATCTTCCAAATTGCTGAGTCCATCCTCTGCTTCATCTACTCTACTGTTGATTCCTTGCAATATGGCCTTCATTTCTGACTGGTACTTTTATATTTTCTATCTCCATTTTTATGTTTCTTATCTCGTTGTTAAAGTTTTCACTGAGATCATCGAGCATCCTTATAACCAGTGTTTTGAACTCTGCATCTGGTAGATTGCTTATCTCTGTTTTGTTTAGTTCTTTTTCTAGAGTTTTGTTCTGTTCTTTCGCTTGGGACATGTTTCTTTGTCTCCTCAGTTTGGCTGCCTCCCTGTGTTTGTTTCTATGTATTAGGTAGAGCTACTATGTCTCCCACTCTTGATAGAGACCTTATGTAATAGGAGTCCATTAGGGCCCAGTGGCACACCCTCCCTGGTCACCCAAGCTGGACTCTCCAGGTGTGCCCCTCATGTGGCCTATGTGCACCCTTCTATTGTAGTTGAGACTTGGTTGCTGTAGGTACATCAATGGGAGGGATTTAGCCCCAACCAATCAGCTGGAAGGACTGGTTGCAACCACCATGGAGGATCAGCTCTGAAGAGGCAGATTCCAGGGAGCAAGACTCAGATAAGCAGGATTATGGTGCCTGCTGAATCTGCCTCTTGAGTGTATCACTTGTGGAAGTGATTGGGGGGTACTTTGGTGTGGTCTGGAGCTGTCTACTAGCTATACATACTTCAGCTCTGGGGCCTCCCAGGAGGTGCAAGCCAAGGTCAGCCGCTGCCTGGGACCACCCAGCATGACTACAAAGCTATCTGCAGATGGCTGCTACTTGTGCTGGGCTTGGAGGTGCCCAGGAGAGGCCAAGCTGTAAACTGGGACTGGCTCCTGCTAGTGCTGAGCCTGGGGCCACTTAGCCCCAGAGAGGTTCAGGGCATGCTGAAGCAAGATGATGTTTGTTTGAGAGATTTTAGGAAAGTCTGATGCAAGAACCAACACTGGTCATTTCAGTGGAAAAGCCACTGGAAAAGGTCCACAAATTGGGTGGGACAAGGTTATCAGGGAATCACCAGGACAGGGCAAACAGCGTTAGCCAGGTTGATGGAGATTCAGATATGGCACCCACCTGCTAACTCTGCTGGGGGTGGGCTCATCAAAGGAACAATGGTGCCTGCCAATACTTGTATCGGGGGGAAAGCTGCCCGTCCAGCCCTGGTCCCAGTGCCAGACAAGTCAGTTTTTCCCCATTCATCCCTGGTGCCTTTTGGCCTGCTGCCCCATTGCAGGAGCTCACAGCAAGGGAGTCCATCAAAAGGCCCTTGCTTGGGTCTTTTAAGAGGAATTGTCTGGGACTCCAGGAGCCTCCATCTCATTCAGTCACAATCTCCACTGGTTTTTACAACCAGAAGTTATGGGGACTTCTCTTTGTGGCACTAGAAACCTGGACTGTGACTACTCACTCCTCAGGGGGAACCTCCACAGCCACGGTATCCCTCTCAATTTTTAAGCACAACACATGGGTGTGGGACCAGTCTTATTTGGGTCTCTGGCTCTCCTACCAGTCTTGTCCTGAAGTTATAGCACTTCTATTCAGCCAGATTATAGGCAGTTATGAATAACGGTTGTTCTGTACTTTAGTTGTAATTTTGATGTGGTTGTGGGAGGATGCGAGTATCATGTTTACCAACGCTGCCATCTTGGCTGGAAGCCGAATGACCACCTTAATAATGTGATTCCAAATGACTGTGGGCTGGTTCCAAATAAATCAAATTACCTCAACAAATGAAGTTATATAATTGCTGAGGCTTTATATAATTCAAATAAAATTCATAAAGAGAAGTAGAAAAATGATTTTTGCTCTACGGCTGCCTCAGTGAAACAAGTCCGTGTGACCTAAAATGATTACTGTAGTTACTTAGTTAGTTTAGTTAGTTAGTTAGTTAGTTTGTTTCTACCGACAGGAAGGTTTCTGTCCTTCACAGGTGAAAGTTTAAAGATCACAAAAGAAGATCAGAATATTTCAACGCTCTGGAGCAAAGTATTTTACTATCAGCTCAAGAAATCTAACGGTTTTCTAGAAGCAATTTTAGGGAAAGCAATGGTTGAAGTGCATACCTAAAGAAAAAAAAAGTCATAGCAGTGAAAGCACTCATACAAAAATTATAACCACTATTAATTATAAATCTGTTTTCAGTCACTAAATACATTAGATAGCATTTAAATAAGATCATGACAGACAATCTCCATTTAGTACAAAGCAGACCTTTTTGGGGGACACTATAGAAAATTAGAATCTTAGAGTGAATTCTTTAACAAAGTAACCTATTCTACTTTTCATACTTCAGTTTCCTTGTAGCAAGGTACAGCTGTCAATGACCCTAAAATCTTTTTTGTAGTCTGCTTTATTTCTTTTACCATTTACTTCCATAAAATATAACTGTTACACATGGTATAAAATACCTCAGTATTTTACTTTTGAATGAAATGCACTCATCTATTTATTTTATCAACAAATATTTATTGAAGCACTGTTCTAGATATAAATATGGACAATGATTTACCTCTCTTCGCTTTATGTTATCTACATAGACAATGCACATAGAATTAAAATACATGTTACACAAAAGGCAAAGGTTTGCTTCCACAACCTGGCAAGAAACATTTAAGCAAGGCATAAACCTTATTCACAATTTAGAATTAAACCAGAAATGCTCCGTTGAAACCAATAATTTCAGGTTTCAATTTTCTTTTACCTTCTTTATTCTCATACCAGCTATAAATCATATCACTACCCATTCATTCTTCTAAGACATGGGAACATTTAATTGAAGGTTCTGTTTATTTTTTTCTCCAAACTAGTAAGTAAATTTAAATAAAATATTCTTGGGGTTAAAGGAACATGCCATTTCTTTTAAAGTTGTCAACGCTCTAAAAATGTGAAAAAGGGAAAACCAAAAGGATTGTCAATGCATAATTTTAAACATACAGATTAGCTTTAACCCATGGGCTTTTCGGTACACAACCCAAGAATCCTGTCAAAGTAAAAAAGAAAATAAAAGAGTAGGTGAATTTGGGGGAGGGGGACATGAAATATCAGTGCTTTTAAAATAGTTCATTTTCTTTGAGCTAGGCAGTTATGTCAACTCAATAAACCAGAGAAGTTTAATAGATTTCAATCAGTCCTTTTTTTCTTCTTGTATTTTTGTCAATTAGAAGTTCAGTTTTTATAAGATATAGAGAATTAAATGGCAAGTCCAGGAAAACCAAGTTTCTCTTGAAGTTGAGCAGTGAGCCTTGCAGCTAACGTAGAGTTGACAACATGGACTACAGCCCCAGATCACTCCAGCAGTGAGGTTGCAAGCAAGCCCCTCAGCATCTGTAACTTTTCACATCCTCATCCGTAAATGGGGATAAAAACACTATCTCGAACACGTGTTGCTTCAAGGATTACTGTCATTTTTTATGTGCATGGTAAGGTGCTAAATTCTAGTGGTAACTCTGGAGAATAATTTCTAACCTCAAGCTTATAAGTGTTGTCATGGAGGAAAAATAGATGCTGATACAGTTGTTTTTGTGTGGCTGGTATTATTGTTTAGTATTTGGGTGAGAGAATTAATGCAGGGTGGGATGCTTAAAACTAATAAAACAAACTTTGGTAAATTCAATATTCAAAATACCTTCAGTTTCTCTACTACCCTTAAATGTTCATTTTAAACTCCTTTAAGGGGAAACACATGGTAGGGGAGAATCACATGTGCACTATCATGAAAGACAAAAGAGGAAACTTAATAAAAAATAAAAGACCAAGATTTATGCCCTAGGAACTCAATGCATAGAGGAAAAAGCCAGAGAAAAGGGGGAATTCCCAATTTATTTGGAATCATTGTGAAGATTTCCATATAATCACAGTTTCTTTCTTACTTACATTGATGACAATGTTCTAAAAGTTTATGTAGTCCCTGCCCTTTTAAACAGAGGAAAATAAAAAGAATTTCACCTTCAATGCTGATTCAAGTCACATTGCCACCTTGCTCAGCAGTATCAGTGAACTTTTCCTGATACTTCAGGCTACTTATACCTCGCAGCATCCCCCCATTCTGTACCTCTTAAAGCTCAAATTTTCTGGCTCCAATGTTTGGGGACTACAGAAAAGATAACTAAGGTAGATAAGGTTTGGCACAAGTTCTATAGATTTATAAAATTACTAATAATTTGGTCTTGGTGAAACATGGGGTTGTCCTTTGAATAATCTGCGTAAATTCTAATGCAAACATTACGTAACATCTTTTTATGGCAGTTCAAAGGCCTTTCCAGTTTACTCTCTCTCCCACAGCTGTGTTCCAGGCAGCTGAGCTTATCTGATACATGACCTCCAGGTGAGTCAGGTAGTACTGTACTGCATCACTAGATCCTAGGAAAAATAAAAAATACTCCCTTCAATGAAAGGGGGAGGTGGATTCCTTAAACGTACTTCATTTTCTGACTTAGAGATCCTCTCTTCATAATAATAATGATTTTATAAAAAGAGTACTGTTTGCAGGTAATACAAAAGTCTGTGGTGTCTTATCATTTCACTGTGCTTTGAGCAAGCTTTCAAAACCATCTGATGGCAAGGAATTCTATTAGTTACATGCATTACATACTGGAAAACAAACAAGTGCCACTTTACATAGTTCAACCAATTCATGATACAAAGTAGGAAGGAAGATGATCTTATTATGTCCTGTTTTCCATGACTATGTAGAAGTAACTATACCTAACTTCCCCTAACCCTTTTCTTTCACTATTAATAGTAATGAAGAATACCACTTGGTGATATCTGTGAAAACATCTCCATTTAAGATAATAATGAAGTAAAACAACAACGATAAATGTGTAACAGAAGTTTTAAGTATTTAATCATGGAAGACCACTGAGGAAAGAACAAACTGTAATACTCATCTTCAAGGCTAACTCTTGTTGGGAGCGTACTGCATGCGAGCCACTGGGCTAAGGCCCCTCAGCAGTCCTCGCGGCGGCCTGATGAGGGGGTCCAGTTACCGGTTCAGTTTCGCAGGTGAGTTTACAGGCTCAGTTAGGGAGGCAAGGAGCTTGCTGGTGCTGTCAGGCCCATCACAGGAGAAAATCCTCCCTTTCCTCATGAAAAGTTTTTGTTTTTACAAGGAAGTGGATGAAACAACAATTCTATCATTTTCAATCAACATACCCATGTATCTTTTCTTAATTTTTAAGAAAAGAAGAAGTTGTCAGATGGTGGAAGGGCAACCAAAAAATGTCCTATACATAGAAAACAAAAGCTTTAAGGGAGCGTTTTTAGAATAGTTTCCACTTACTGACATAGGGATAAGATTTTTCTGCTTTAAGGTAATTATTCCTGATTTCATTCTCTCATCAACCATTCACTGAGTAGATGTGCCATGCAAACCTGAACATAACACGCTGCCTACCTTTAAGAAGCTAACTGGTACAAAAGACAGAAACATAAGCAGAAAATCATAGAACGACATGATGTGACAGTGAAGTGACAGCCACATGATATACTCTAAGTGAGCAAGGTCAGGTGGCAACTGGTTAACCATCAGGAAAAAAAAAAAAGATTTGTTTCTTGCTCTTATGCTACTTCTTTAAATTTCAGGAACTCTATTTTTGGTAAACTTAAATTTAAATAACATGCCTTAGACATTAAGCACATTCCCAAGACATAGAAAACAGATTAATATCACCACTAAATAGGTGGTTTTTCTCCACATCACCTTTAGTAAGCAGTTCTACAATGAATCACGTTTTGATCAGTGGAAGGTAAGATGCTATATAGACATGCTGCTGAAAGGTACTAAACCATTAATAGTAGCCTTAATATAGCTGAAATCACAGGACTATGAACTTATAGTAAATCATACTCAGAAAACACTTCAAAAAATATCTATTCCTACTGTCTGAAGTAGCAATACTAAAGCAACAGGATCTAAAGAATAGGACATTTAAAATGAAACTACCTTCCTACATAAAATAAAGAACATATACTGACCCTTGCTTAGAATACATCTGACATTTCTTGCCCCTCTCTCACCAAAAATAAAATAAGACTCAAGGTGATTTGTGTCAGCACAAAACCAAAATTGTCTGGTTGTGTTAATACTTAAAAAGTCAGACAACTGCCATCTAAATCCTATCTGAAAAATAACATTTATGGCACAGCAAGAACTCTGACAATCTCTTATTTGTGGTAAAGTAGCAAAGGAGGCTAAAGCCCATCTCAACACAGGTTATAATGTCTCAAAGATCTTGACATATTTCATCCTAAAGCATCAGGAGATGGTTGGGAGCATAATTCTCTAAACAATGTGAGCAGAAAATCAGACATTTTCTCTAAAATCTAACTGAGGTAGGGAAAATTTGTTGTAGATCCTTGCAGGAAATATACTATAAAAAAGCCAAAAACAATGATATTGACAACAATTTCTCATGTCAACTCAAAAAGTATTGAATGAAAATCTTGAATGGAAACCTAATTTTACATTAGGCCATGACCATCTGTATATACTATACAATAATATCTGCAGACAACAGTGATTACGCCTGCTGGGCGTTGCTGAATAATGATAAGCATAGCTACAGAATGTACAATATCTTCGCAAATGAAGAAAAAGGAATTGCAAATCTATCAAAACATCCCCATGCTTCCCAAAATAAAAAAAGTGGAAAGAAATGCACAAATGTTATAAAATAGCAAGTATTTGTCAGATACATTTACAATGTGATTTCAAAGTGTAAAGATAATGTGTGTGCAAAGAACTGAGCCCTTGATATTAACTAGAAAGAGGCGAGCTAGATACTCTAACCAGTTATTATCATCATCTTCATAAATAACTTGGGCCCCGAAAAACTAATGAGGGCAATGATCATCATAGATCACATTAGCTGCTGTTTAAGTTCAATATCAACTTTAGGACTTTGCAAAACAAAGTTGATGGACAGCTCACTAGTTAAGAAAAACCTAAGGTCCAGGACACTGCCAACTGCCCACCAATTCACTATCCCCTTCTTCTTCCACGCAGCCTGGCACAAGGCTGGCCCGCTCCTCCGCATTTCCCAGCCCTCCCTGCAGCTATGTTGGCCAGGTGATTACGTTCTTTCCAATGTGAGCAGAAGTGATGTGGGCTTAAAATGCAGGCTGCTCCTCCCCTCCTTTCTCCTGCCCCATTCCAGGAGGCTAAACCAGTATTGCCATAATGACTCTAAAAGCCACTTGTAAACAGTGGCTTAGCCGCCATTAGCCTCAGTCACCAAATGGCTCAGTAGAGTTAGGCTCTCCATAGACTTGGAACATATACCCTAGACTATTAGGTAAAAGAAATAAACTTTCTAAATATTCAAGCCACTGCAAATTTGAAGCTTTTTATCCTCACTAACAGTCCCAGAGAACTGCTAATAGAGCCAGATGCAAGAGTATTGATAATAATATTATGCATAATGTTCTCAACGAACTCATAGTGAGTGACCAGTTCGTCTTCAAGACCAACCAATCGAGTCCCACTGGGGCACCAGCGCCTCGGGTTAACCCTGTGCAAACACCACCACTCCCTCAGCTGGCTGTAAACTTGTAAGCCTAGGGAAGGGCAAGAAGACAAGCCATTTTCCTCAGACGTCCCATCAAAGCTCACTGGTAAATCCTGTGTAAGGGTAAGAGGGTGAACGCTGAGGGAGAAAAGAGTTGTCAGGGACCACTAAGTAATTAAGTTAATGAGCTCAGGTCCTTATTATGCATCGACATAGTCACTTTTTCTTCTCCTCCTCAGTAAATTATTTCTTCCATGAATATAAAAAGTTCATACACACACAAAAGTATTGCCCCTGCCCTTCAACATCAAAGGACATGCCTCACTATAATTATGTAAGTGAGCCTTACTAATTTCTGAAAAACATGAGCAGGGGTAGACAAGTGAGTCTTGGAAGAGAAGCATCTAAGACTGTATATGACCCTGAGGAAAAGATCATATATAGTATTTATTTATGAAAGAATTATGTTAAGTGCCTTGCAGGTGCTACGTAGGATGGTATGGTCGCAGTGCTCAACAGAGCACACAATTCCTGTGCTTGGGAACTATCAACAGTGGGATTCTTAGAGCCAGCTTGTGTGACAGACATAGCACCAGAGAAAGATGAACAGTAACAAAAACACCCACCAAACGGTCATGTACACACACTGCCAGGAGAAGTACACTGCAAAGAGGAGTTCATTTCACAGGCCAAGTGACGGTACAAAAACAATAATGCTACAGCTAAATCAATTTTGACCATGACATACTGGCATCTAGAACAAATGGTCACTTTGAGTGAGGACTTGTTTAGTAAATTAGGGAAGTTCATGAAATGTTAAAAATGCCAACCAAGCAACTGGGATGTAAATTGTGATCTGATTCAGAGCTGACACGCTAAGCAGTTTCATTTAGGTATAGCTCTCAGCAGTGCTGGGCATATACACAATAGAAACAGATGCTTTGAATCATCTTAAAGAAGTATCCTTTGTGGCACTGTAATCAATTTCCTACGCTTTTCCTAACTGTTCTACCAAAGGAAAAAGGAGGGAGGAGGAGAAAGAAAAAAATTGTTTTAATCAAATGTCCTCCCATCGAAGCAAAATTAAACCCAAACCTATTCAACAGTACACATTTATGTTCAATTTTTTGTAATTAGTGTTGCCTTGATAGAAAAAGGATGGCAGCAGGACAGGATGGGACATGGTCCATTTTCGCTGTGGAAAATGATAAAGTTTTTGACTTGTCCTGGGAAACTGAGGGAAACCCAACATGATCTGTTATGTGAAAACGTGAGAGTCCTACTATTCTCATCCAAGCTCGCCCAGGAAACTGCATGAGAACAGATTCTCTTACTTAGGAATTTCCCCTACTTATCCAGACTCAAAAAATGTTGTTCCCACCTCTTCACCGATTGCTAAATTCACATGGCCACCTCACCTAAGAATCTTCAGTGCAGTTTTAAATATACTTTATGAAGGGTGCCTGTAAAGTTGGCTTGGAAATTCAATTATACTCAAGTCTTGTCTGTTGTGCCAAAAAGAAAAAAGAAAAAAAAAACATCAAAAAGCCACCAAACAAAACAGAAACGAGAACACACACTGAATATCTAAATACTGCGGTCTGTTACATCTCTCCTGATGAGGAGAAAAAAAGTTGTGCAGTCCCCTTTCCTGTAGGGACACCAATTAAAGACGCAATTGTTTTTTTCTTTTCTATTTTGGTTATCTTGACCTACCACAAAAGCTCATACTCTGATGAAAAACACTAAATATAATAATACAATGCAACTTTCCATTAGGCCGAGGGAGTGTTTTCTAGAATAAGTCTCTCTACCTGCTTCCCAATGTTGATTTAATGCAAAGCCATGCCAGTAGGTAGACATTCTGTGAAAAGGATGCCTAGAGAGTCACACACAACCAGAACCTAAATAAGTTTGTCAGCTATGACCATGCCTTGGAATATCCTACACCTTCCAAAGGTTTTTCAAGTTGTTTGGCTTTTAGAGACTTACCCCTACCATTTGAGACAAGCAAGCTAACCTCGGATTCTAGAACGTCTGATTACAATTAAGTTCGCCAGGAAAATCAGTGATTTATCTATGGATAATGAGAAAAGGAGATCAGCTTAGAGGAATAAATGACTCAGTAGCCAAAGGAGCATTTCAACATCAGAACAAGGCCCTGTTTCACACCTAAGCTTGTTGACATTTTTCATTCTCTCTGTGACAGCCAAAGAAGGGAAGAAAAGAGGCAGAGGGTTAGGCCACAGTGTGTGACAGCCCTGAGGCATAATGCCGGTCCCTTCCATCTGGCACCTTCTCTTGCTAAAGCCAAGAAGAGACACAGGCATCCAACGCAGTATTAAGCAAATGCAGGGAATTTCACCCAGACATGTGTAGCAATAAACTCATCCTTAAAATGTAATGTTGCCATGAGCAGTATTTTGAGCCTAAACCTCAGGAAACTGTCATTTCCCTTTAGCTTCCCTTTAGTGAGAATACCTGGCTGACTGTGAAGCAATGACACAAATTCCAAGGATTTGTCCTAGGGCCCTCAAGAGAAGATTTAGTATACTGGACATCGACAGAAGCCACGCTTAAGTTCCTTGGAAGTGTTCCGCTAGCACTTTTTACAAGGAATAACACTTGACTAGATAGTAAGATCAAGCAAGAGAAAAGACCACATTCAATACTGACTTCCCAATCTGCAAAAACTAAGGAGTTGGAGATCACTGGCATCTCAATGTAAAACCACAGTGTGTGCATGTTATGAAATTACTCTACAAGAGATTACTTAAGCAATTTTACAATAAAAATAACATCGAAACACCAAGAAAATGAGATGAATATGAATATAAAGCAACACTTAGGACCTTAGTTTAAGAAGAAAAAAATGGATCTTCAACCTTCAACAATGACTTTTTCAAACTATAAAACAAGATGAGATAAGCGTCCAGGTCATGTTCATAACAATATATTATAAATTTTACACAGGTAAAACAAGCCCAGCCACAGAAAATGGATCTTCCATTGCCCCCTCAGCCACGCAGACAGCATGCAAAACCCATCCACAGGCACTCTTCAAAGGGTGGCGCCAAATACACCACACCTGGAGATGAACAAGAAAAATGTAAATGGGGCCCATGGGTCTCTAAAGAGCAGTTTTTAACTGGCCCATAAGCTAATAAGAGCAGTTATAAACTGTGAACAACCAGTGCCCTACCAGGAGGAACATTTATCACACTAACACGCCTGTGAAGTGCAGAGGGCTCATCCACATGCTCTCTGCAGTTTTTATTGGAATGTTAATTGTTCAAACTGAAGAAAAAGAGACATAAGGAATGGCTTTTACCATCATGTGCTAAGTTTATTTTTGTTCTTCTGACCAGTTCCCCAGGGGCAGGAGGCTAATGACTGTTCTTTATCATCAACTGCAAAGGATATTTACATCTGTCCTGTAACCATGACAGCTGTGTCACTAATTCCCTAACCGCCTCCAGCACACGAGCCAATCAGCTGGCATGAGGCAGCAAGATGGAGTGCCCTGCAGTCATTATTCACCAAGCACTTTCATTAACAAACTGCCCTTAATTACAGCGGTAATTGCAAAATTATTTCATAGCAGCAATTATTTTTCTCAGCCAATCCAGGCTATTTAAGTAGGACATTGCCTATGAAAATGGCAAAAGGCCAAGTAATCTATAACCAAAGATATGTTTTAATTGTACTACAAACTTAGTTTCAAAATATTGCATCAGAGGGCTTTGAAATTATATTCTACATCCCATTACACATTCCACACACGCACACACAGACACCAATAAAGCAAACCTTCTCTACTTCTTTATTTTAATTTGAAAGCAAAATGCATAACAGTCACATTAAGTAGCTAAACTAATGCTATTGTCTAGCTAAGTAAAAATAATGAGTTTCTAGATCTAAACCTATACCTTGAGAATTGCTGAACACACTAACTCACCCATTAGAGAGACTTCAACTTCCCCCACCTATTCCTTTCACTCAAGAGCCCTTTGTTCTTTCATATTTATATACTTCCACACCCAGCTATAATAAGGAGTCCTGGTATGCCTATCTATCTGTTGGCCTCATAAACAAAATCATAAAAAGGTTTCTAGAAATCACACCTTAATATTCAAAATTATACACCAAAATACATCTGTTTAGTTTTCTTGTGTTTCAACTTGAGAATTATTCAACATTCATCCTGAAGATGAAACTAGAGTCACAATGACCTATTTGGAGAATAGTGAATTTTCAGTGAAGTTAAGGAAAAAGAAATGTGTGATTTGGAGAGACTAGGGAGGTGTGGCTGAAACAAGATAAAGCTATTAATACAGCAGTCAGATTATATAAGGACTTGAGTACCATTCTAAAGAGTGTGGGTGTTATCTAGCAGATAGGAAAGTCCTGTGACACGCAAGGGATGAAGACAACTTGAATTCAGATTCTGGCAACGGACATGGAGGGACATGGTTGAGAAATCCATGAACAAATTTTGCAGGTAGAATTATACTTGGTGACTGTTAAGTATGGACAGCAATAAAGAGCTATTCAGAGATTGTCCTGGAAGGAAGAAGTAAAACTGTCATTATTTGCAGATGACATGATACTGTATATACAGAACCCTAAAGATTCCACAAAAAGACTACTAGACAGATAAATGAGTTCAGAACAGAATAGAGAGCCAGAAATAAACCCACAGCGTATGGTCAATTAATATTTGACAAAGGATGCAAACACATACAATGGGGTAAAGAGAATATATTCAATAAATGGTGTTGGGAAAATTGGACAGATACGTGCAAAAAAAATGAAACTAGACCACCTTCTTGCACCATACACAAGAATAAACTCAAAATGGATTGAAGACTTAAATGTTAGATTTGAAACCATAAAAATCCTACAAGAAAACATAGGCAGTAAAATCTTGGAGATCTCTCTCAGCAATATTATATATATATTTTTATATATATATATAAAATCTCCTTGGGCAAAGGAAACAAAAGAAAAAAATAAATAAATGGGACTACATCAAACTAAAATGTTTCTGTACAGCAAGGAAATTATCAACAAAATGAAAATAAGCCCACTGAATGAACAAACATATTCACCAATGACACATCTGATGAGGGGTTAATATCTGAAATTTATAAAGAATTTGTAAAACTCAACACCAAAAAAAAAAAAAAAAAAAAGACAAAGGACCTGAATAGATACCTCTCCAAAGATGACATACAGTTGGCCAATAGACCTATAAAAAGATGCTCTACATCACTAATCATCAAAGAAATACAAATTAAAACCACACTGAGATATCACCTCACACCTGTGAGAATGGCTATCCTCAATAAATCAACAGATAACAAGTGTGGGTGAGAATATAGAGAAAAAGGAGCCCTTGTGTGCTGTTGGTGAGGATGCAGACTGGTGCAGCCCCTGTGGGAAATGGTATGGAATTTTCTCAAATAATTATAAATGGAACTGCTTTATAATCCAGCAATTCCACTTCTGGGGATTTATCCAAAGAAACCAGAAACATTAATTCAAAAGAACACATGTACCCCTATGATGTTCACTATAGCATTATTTAAAATAGCCAAGATTTGGAAGCAGCCCAAGTGCCCAAGAGTAGATGACTAGATAAAAATAGCTGTGGAATGCTACTCAGATATAAAAAAAGAGGGAAATTTTACCTTTTATGCAGCATGGATGGACCTGGAGAGTGTTATGCTAAGACAAAGACAAGTGCCATATGATTTCACTTATATGTTGAATCTAATGAACAAAATAAACTAACAATCAAAATAGAAACATAAGTAATAGATGCAGAGAACAGACTGACAGTTGTCAGAGGGGTGGGGGTTCAGGGAGGAATGGCTGAAAAAGGTACAAGAATTAAGCAAGGAAAAAATAAAAACCTCATAGACACAGTCAGCAGTATGGTGATTACCAGAGGGAAAGGAGGGTTGGGGGAGGTAGGAGAGGGTAAAGGGAGGATCAATGGTGATGAAAGGCAACTTAACTTGGGATGGTGAACACACAATACAATATACAGATGATATATTAGAGAATTCTACACATGAAATCTACATTATTTCATTAACCAGTGTCACCCCAATAAATTCAATAAAATTTTTTTAAAAAGAGATGGGTCTGAAGTTTCTAGCTTGCAAGAATAGGTAAGCGCTGAGCTAGGGAATGCAAAAAGAATGTAATACATTGCAACATTTTTAGTTTTAAGTATCTATAGGATATTAACCTAGAGATATTAAGGAAGTAGCTAGAAAAAATAATTAATGTTTACTACTTACGTATTAGATGCCAGACACTGATTTATTAACTCACTTGACACTCAAAACAATAGAATCTGTGAATGAGATCTTATTTTTACATCATTTTTAAAGACAAGGAAGCTGAGGCTCAATGATATTAAATTGCCCAAGGTCACAATGGCCCAGAAAGCTAGTTGCTTAGCAAAAATCCATTCTTCCCTTCCTCCTTGGTTAACAGGACCCTTCATTTTTAGCTGCCCATGGTAAAGATAACATTTCTTCCTCCCTCAGATCTGTAAGTAGAAGTGTTGTTGGGTTGGAAAAGAAACTGGTTATGGTGGGAGGAACTCTCTTTGTCTTTCCTGCTGCCTCAGAGGCAGCAGGCAGCTCCAGCTAAGGCCCCAGCAGCCGTCTAGACGGGACTAGCAGATGACCTCCAGGGAAACTGTCACCAATGTGAATGGTGATGCAGGAAGAAAGAAGGAGGCCGACTTCCTGAACACTGGGTGGAGACCCTAAATTGCCCATCTCCAGACTAACTTTAGGTGACAAAGTAAACTAGTATTTACAACCACTATTTTGGGATTTCTCTTAGAGCCAAAAGGAATTCCTGAATGATACAGTCACACAGCTACAAAGCAGTAGTCAGGGTTTGAAGGCAAGTCTTTCTGATTCTAAATCCTAAGTGCTAGACTGCTCAGGAGATTAAAATTGCAGGTGCAGATTGTCAGTTATTGGCGAATGACAGTGATTTTTGACCTTTTTGATCTCATGGTACACATAGACTAATTACTAAAATTCTGCAGCGCACACACACAAAAATATATTTTTTTTGCCAATCTGACAAAAAATAGATATAATTTTGATTCATTCATACCAGATGGCTATTGTTGTGTCATTTTTTTTTAAAGACTTATTTATTTATTTCTAGAGAAAGGGGATGGAAAGGAGAAAGAGGGAGAGAAACATCAATGTGTGGTTGCCTCTCACGCGCCCCCCCACAGGGGACCTGGCCCGCAAACCAGGCATGTGCCCTGACTGGGAATCAAACCCACGACCCTTTGGTTCGCAGGCCAGCACTCAATCCACTGAGCCACACCCGCCAGGGCTATTGTCATTTTTTAAATTAGACACTCTAAGGGAAAAAAGGTCAGTGCCCCTGACTAAATAGTCACGTATTGCATGTTTTAAAAATTCTCGCGGCAGACAGGTTGAAAATCGCTGGTGTATGCACATCTCAACAGACTTTCTTACTTCCTCTAATATGAACATAATGTAAAATATTTGGCAACATTGTGAAAAGGAAGTATTATCATTAGGTAAGCAAGCTGAATGATAATTAACATATTACCAGTTTTAGAAAACTAAAATAAATAATTCTAACGTTCCTAAAATTCTAAGGCATAATTTAATCTTCCTGTTGAGGTCTCATTTGGGGGTCCATTGGGATGTTTTTGTTAAACAGGGCTACAAAAGAATTGTAAAGGTACCTATATACTGAGTAAGTGGAAAATAATCTAGTTCTGTATTTTCTAAATTTTAATTAGATAAAAATCTAGTTCTGAAAGAAATAAAATACCAATGATTTTGCAATAAAGTACTGCAAATTATTTTCCATATAAAAATAATTTGCAATTTCTCCTGTCAAAATCATTAATAATTTATAGGCTAAAATTAGTTATATATTAGATTTCCTGTGCAGTTGGATGTTTATAGATCTTTCCCTAATACACAGTGGTGAGTATTAACTAGAAGGTTAATAACCTTTTATTCCTACAAGAAGAATTGCAAAATAGTGTTTACACATTCAGTTTTAAATCTTCAATGCTTTAGCGTATTAGAGTTGGTAGGAATCCAGAAAAGAAATGCTTCATTTAATTAATTATAAAAGGTCTCCAAAAAGAATATTTGGTAAGATGACGCAGTTACAGGTTTTGTAGTGACAGCACCTTTAAAAATCAGAAGAAATAATTCCTTTATATAATTTAGAAAAAAAATCAATATAAAATGTAGGTTTTCTGAAAGAGAAATTATACCCTTTTTCTTAAAATATTATTTTTAAAGTTCATGATTTAAATACAACTCCAAATCTAGTCTCCATAGCAGAGTGATGAGACAAATGGAATCTTCTATCCAAAGCAACGATAGCTATATTTTAAAATATCCACATAGTTCATACTTTTAATGTTATAGCCAGTAAGTGAATGTATTTCATGTGGATGATTTCATATATTGCATTAATGAAAAAGTTGAGGCCTATTATCTTAGGATCTAAAATATTGTGTAATTACAAATATTATGCCAGCTTTCAAGTAACTCAGTTTTTCAAAGATAGTAAAGGGAAAGGGATCTGAACTAGACAGATAGTCTCTCCCTTAACAATGAGAGAAAGTAATTCAACTTAACAATCTGGTTTTCTCCCTGAAGAGCTGCATGATCAGTGAGAAACACTGGACTGATTCTATATTCTCTCTGCTTATGTATGTTTTTAACATCCTCTGGAGTAAATACGCTGGCAGTAAGCACATAGTACTTGGGGGAAAATGCATATTGTAGGACACTCTCTAGGTTCTCTGTAGTGACTAAAGGCAAACATAATAAAACAACCTGCCATAAATTCAGTGCTTCTCCATTTACCTAGTCTTCTCTGAGTACTTTAAAACATGCAAAACATATTCCAATGCATTCTTAATGTTGGACCCAGATTACGTAAGAGAATACCAGGATATTCTTCATAGGTTTTACTTGCAAATATTGAAGAGTAAAGATAGGCAGTAAACTACTACAACCATATAATGTCATGGATTCCTCTTCCTAACGTGCTGGTTCCAACAGCCACTAACTACTAGAACTTCCTGGGGTATTCAAGCCCTCCAAGATTTTCTGACTACATTAATACCGCACACTTGTCTTCCTAGTCATTCTGCAACAGCGGTGTGACACTCCAGGCCAAGCATTCCATAGGGTTAGAGCAAGGCTTGAGGGAACCGGAGGAATGCAATCATCACCCACAAACACACCATCTGCTGTGTCTTACTGCTTAATTAAACTAAAACTCGTAGGGTCTTAATTCTCACAGCTCATAAAAATAAAGGTCACAACAGAGTATTAGCATCATGCATCATCCACATAACATACAGTTGCTGAAGTATGTTTGCCAACCTATCACTCAAAAGAAAAAGAAATACAACATCTAGCGAATGTCAAAGTTTAGCACGATTCTATCAGTCTGATATCACATCAGTGAAAGGCGAGCTGAATTGAGTGAACACTATTCCATTCTTGCCCACTGTTCTTTACCTCTCTCCTGTAGCAGTTCTCAAAAAAATTCTTCCACACATTATAAGACCACTCATGAATTAGCTTGTCATATCCATTTATATCCTCCCTCCCTCCCTCCCTCCCTCCTTTCCTTACTGAACCATTTTTCAAGGACTTTCTTATGTAAGGCACTGTGTTTTCTGCTTTGGAAGATACAAAGATGAAACAGACTCAGGTTCTGAGTATGTACGGCTGCTAATAACTCCAATATGTGTGTGTGTGTCAGAGCTTTATTGAAATATAATTCATATATCATACAATTCACTCACTTCAAGTGCACAATTCAATGGCTTTTTGTATTTTCAGAACTGTGCAACTACCACCACTATCTAATTTCAGAACATTGTCTTAATATCAAAGGTAATTTTATACCCATCAGCAGCTACCCCTGCTCTGTTCATCCCACAGCTCCTAACAACCCACTAATCTATTTTTTGTCTGTATAGCTTTGCCTACTCTGGACATTTCCCACAAATGGAATCAAATAATATAAGGTCTATGGGTTTCTTTCACTTAACGTAATGTTTGCAAGGTCCATCCATGTTACAGCATGTATCAGCATTTCATTCTTTTTCGTTGCTAAGTAATATTCCCTTGAATGGATATACCACATTTTGTTAATCCATTCATCAGCTGATGGACATTTGAGTTGCTTCTGTTTTTTGGTTATAATGAATAAGGCTGCTATAAACAACCATGTCCAAGCTTTTGTGTAGACATATGCTTTAATTCTCTTGGGCATATATCTAAAAGTATAATTGCTAGGTCATATGGTAATTAATTCTATGTTTAAATTTTGAGGAACTGCCAAGCTGTTTTTCATATCAGCTACACTATTTTATATTACCACCAGCAAGGTATGAAGATTCCAATTCTTCTACATCCTTATATCCTCAGCCATCGCTTATTGCTGCCCTTTTTTTGGGGGGGAGGGTCATCCTAGTGGCTATGAAGTAATATCTCACTTTGGCTTTGATTTGCATTTCTCTAATAACTAATAATGTTGAATATCTTTTCAAGTGCTTATTGAACATTTATATTTGTTCTCTGAAGATATGTATTATATATTTTGAGCAACTTTTCATCAACCATCTTGTAGAAATATATGAAGTATTATATTTGTAATCTTGCAGTACCAGTGTGTGATATTTCCCAAGCCACTAATATATTTTCTTACCCTAATGTTCCTTTGCAGTTTAAGTTTTTACCACAAATGTTTAAATACAGAGAAGTCTTAAAAGTCTATAGTATAATTTAATGGGGGGGAGGGGTAAAATTTCACTTGACTCATTAGTTCTTTCTAGCTAATAGCCCATTTCCTGAATCTACTAGAAATAAACTAATAAGAATTTCCGAAGAAGATAAGTGACTTGGAAGTGGTAGAGTTACGGAAAATTCAAGAGGATGAAATGGTGAAAAAAATGAAGTACAAATTCAGCTTCAGAGCAAGGAAGTTCAAGAACATTATAGAATAAGCAACAAAACTAGGCTGATTCGAAATTCAATAGTGGAGAGGTTTTGAAGATAACTAAGGGTTATTTCTTAGGTAAGTGAATGAATTAGGGTGTCGTTAGACCAGAAGAGGAAGGGGGAAGGGGTAGGGGGCGAGCAAAACAAAATGCAGACCCACTGAAGGAGGAATAGTTATGTGGTAGTGGGCTTTGTTCCTCTTTTAAGAGATTTGTAAAAGAAAAAAAAAATAATGGGATCAGTTCAATCTGGGCCACAGTGGGTTTGATCTGGGATATCGAAGTTGGTGTCCCAGGGCAGAAGAAGGGGAGAACCAAGCATAGAACCCAGTGGGATGGAGCTCAGAAGAGGGTCTGGGTTGGAGACGCTCATGGGAAAAGAAAGAGCTGCAGTACAAGAAAGAGAAAAGCTCTACATTGTTCTTACCTCCTTTCAAGCGAAATCATTCTAGTTTGAAACAAGGAGGAACTTAATTCCGTGATACAGTTATAAGATACTGATGAATGAAAACAATTGATCCTACGTCTGTAAAAGTAATCACATGTCTCCCTTTAGTCTTCTCTGAACTGAATCACGTACCTTAAACTTTCTTTGCTGTGCAGGTTTTTAAAATTTGTAATATTTCTCTCCAAATAAGACAAATAAAAACAAAACAAATAAACAGCATCCACAACAAACATGGAGCTTTGGATGCCATATTTTGTATAAGTATCAAAAGAAGGCAAAACAGTGAAGGAGTCAGCAGTACCTTTACATGCAATATACTCTGGGCCTTCAATCGATAACTCTGCTTTTTATTGTTGGTGTGTCGGTGCAAAAGCTGCATGACAGCAGAAACAGACAGACCTTACAAAGCAATTAAGGGTGAGGAATCTCCTGCCAAACAGCTAGTACAGATGTAACCTTTTTCCACAGAGCTTAGCTTCATTCCATGGCCAAGAAGCAACTTGATAAATACTATCTGATGAGCAAGTGATCAAATTTATAAAAACTAAAGATGAGCAATGACCAACGGAAGAACCTAGATGCTCTGGAGAGAGACTGAGCTGGTTTCTGTGCTTCCTGCTTCCTGTAGGTGGCGCCAAACTCCTTGAAGAGGAAACAAAGCAAAGTTAAAAAGCTGGTGGTGTGTGTCTATATGAAGCGCTGATGTATTTGTTTGTGAGTTCACAATGTCTCTTTCAAGGCAGCTTTTCTTCACTGGTATTGGCAAGCTTTAAATTTCAGAGGTTATTCACCTACATCACGTTATTTACGAGCTTCTTTTTTTGCCAAGTGCCCAACCTCACATTAACTGTTATGTCCACCCTCCCTGCATGGATCAACTGTGTCCATGACATGAATGGAAGGTTCACTGCAGCACTTATTAAAAAGATTTTCAAACGTAAAATAGCATTTTAAAGCCGTTTCGGATCCCTGACATTAACATCTGTAGTAAGAAATGGTACAAAACTGCTATTTACAATCATCATCAGGGAATAAACCCATTTCTGGTACCCATAATAGCCACAGGTAACCAACGATGACTTTGAGTACCTTCTCAGAGTGCTCTCCCACCCCTCCATGCTCCAGATCTTTCATTTCAGGCCTTGTGGTAAAGGCTTCCACTTCCAGAAATGCACCTCAGACATGCATCTCCTGGTGACCCTGCTCTGGGAGGCAGCCGTGGATCAAATGTCAGTGAGTCCTCAAAAAGGTCCTCGACAAGGAGAAGCAGTGGGAAGCAGCAGAGAGACAGGAGGGCTGGTTAAGTTGGACTAAAAGGAGCATGAAGGGAAAGAAGTGTGTGTCTCTGAGGGCACAGACAGGCAAGTGAGAGAATTAGATGTTTTGTCCCAGGTTTTCACTATCATTCTTTAGATCTGATTTTTATAACAAACAAACATTTCCTGCCAACCTCCTAAAATTTTTACAACAGCAGCAGCCAAGACTGACTTCCGTTCAGCACAATTACATAAGACTGAAGAGTGCATTGCTCTCATTTTTGGAGCTTTGTTTTAAGCTCCCTCATTAATCTTTCAGTCTTTTCCCATCTCTGCCTGAGTATAACTGCCCTGAATTTATCCAAGCCTACAGTATGCCAGGCTCACTGGTGTCTAAATCACTGAGAGCTGAATACACATTCTACTCATGGGACTCTACAGTTCCATCAGAAAAAACCAGTCACAGCTTAGAAGTCAACCTCTTTTTAATTGTATTCTATGATACTAACAGGCATTCATTACACATGGACCTTAAAACAAGATTTGCTCTTGGCTGCTCATAATTGTATTTCTACAGCAGTTTAAACCGTTGGCACCTGCAATTGCTAGAAGGCCTAAGCTAAGAATTTCTATTATCCCAGTTTCAAGGGTTACATTTAAAATAAAACTCAGAGGGGCAAAACATTACATGCACACATATTTACACAAATTAAATACTATGCACAAGTCAATACCTTCTGCACACAAAACTGCATTAAACTCAATTAGCCCTAAGCAAAACTACAGGAAGCAGTTTTTCCATGAACCAACGAAGCTGTTCTGTATAATAAAGAACATAAAAGCAGCTAGATTACAGAGTTCTGCAGAACTGTCAATAAATGTTTTTAAAAATCATCAATACTGATTTTTAAATTAATTAATGTAAATGGAATTGACAGAAAACAATCCAACCCAAGGAATTTATACACAAATAACCTCTGACTTCTGGGTTCTAATAAAGAAGGGCTTTTAAAAAATGTATGTTGTCCGGCAGGGGGCTGGGGGGTAGGGGGTAGGGTTCCCAGAAGGGTACTCCTATGAGTCACAAAACAGTCAGCAAACTAAAATACCATGTCCTTCCTGTTATGACATCCTACTTGATTATGACCAAAATTAAATTATACAAATATTTCACTAAATATCTTCTCGAACCTTATAAATATTAATATAAATGCAATCTCCTATGTGCCCAACATTTAAAAATCCATTTAAACATCTTGGAAACTAATTTAAGATTTCCATCTAGAATACAAATTCACGAGTTCCCTTCCTGGCTCTGTTTTGCTCAGCACCCATATCTGCACATTTACTACTGAATGTCAGTTGGTAGCACTTAACGATGATGAATATTAAAAGCATGCTTCTGTCTGCTAACATGTTAGAGCCCGGCAACACTGAATTTGTCATAAGTTACATTTTACGTGAACAAACTACTGCCTTTAAGACACCAAAGCCTTCTATAAACTCCCAAATTGTGAAAAGGGTAAACAGGGAGTAAAATTTTACTATTAAATACATCAACTGAGAGGACTGCACAAAATAAAATCTTTTTAAAAACTAACCGCATCTTACAGTACTATCGGACTATACTTTCTAAGTATATACTTGAGAACTGCATCTGAACAATGAATACTAGTAATGCTAGTTACTATTAATTGAATAGTCATTACGTGCAGGGTACTGAGGAGAACATTTTACATACATACACACGTTATTTTTATATACATGCTATATTATCTACATGTCATCTTTACATACGTACTATCTTACTTGCATACATGCATGCTATCTTTACACATACAATATCATATCTAATTTTCTACTCCATGAAGTAAGTGGCATTGTTATCCCAGACAGATTAGATAATTTACTTGAGGTCATAAGCAAATGAAAGATTGAGGATTCCAACTCAGGCCTATCTCTCCAATCCCCTATACATTACTATGCAGACAACTTCGTGGCATAAAAAACCTCCTGAAGGGCTGGTGTTTGCTGGGTACTGCTCACTCCACTGAGTCCGGGAGTTTAATACTTATTTATTTTACATTTGCATTAAGAAGGCTTCTCAAATACAAATCTTGCTTCCGCAAAGATCCATTCATCCAGAAGACTGAACAAAAGTGCACCTTTGATTAGCATACATAAGAGATTATTGTTATTATTATTTTTAATTAAAATGGCTTGTTAGGATCACCTATTTCGCATATGGAAGACCAGCTGGTTTACTCTGTCAAATCTCTGCACAACATACCTGTTGGTGCCCTACTGGTTAGCATGGAACAATAAAATGGGTAAGAGCGGATAGTCATTGGGACTGCGCTCTGCAGCCTGAGTTCAAAACACAGCGCTACTGCCCTGGTTGATTTGGCTCTGTTGGCTGGGCATCCTCCCGCAAACCGAAAGGTCACCAGCTTGGTTCCTGGTCAGGGCACACGACTAGGTTGCGGCTTTGGTCCCTGGCCGGGGTGCACATGAAAGGCAACCAATCAATGTTTCTCTCTCACATTGATGTCTCTCTCCCTCTTTCTCCCTCCCTTCCCCTCTCTCTATCAATAAGCATATCTTCCGGTGAGAGGGGGGAGAAAAAAAAATAGCGCTACTTCCTACCAGCCACCTAAGCCTTGATACCCTCATTTGCAAAATGAAGACATAGGTATCTAGTTCGCAGATTACTGAGATTAAATGAAACAATGCCAGACACATAGTATGTACTCAATAAATGTCAGCTGTTACGTTCCTTTGGGTGTCAGATTATGTCATCCTTATTGCTTTCTTTAGCTGCTATATAGTTCTTTAATTTGTCCATTAAGAACTGTCTTACACTCAATAAGTATTTTTTCTACTCAATTTTATGCCAGTTCCACAGCTTTCCAAATCATTCTAAATTATCTTTCCATATCTCTGGGTTTAGAAATATTCAAAAAAATTTTTTCCAAATTATATACTAAGATTTTTTTAGTTGATTTTTCTAGTTGCTTAATCACTTCTATTGACCTCTGATTTTCTACCAGATTGGACAAATCTTTCTCATATGATAACATCCAGAACAATCTCAATTAACCTTTTGAGAGCCTAAAAATTGGGATTTATTTAAGTTCTGATTTCTGCCTTCCCCAGCACTTACCGACATGTTCATCACTGCATGCTAATCTCAACACTTTCTCCATGTCTTACATCATGGCAGATGTTTTGTCCAGATCTATGAACAAATTTTTTTATCTTTCTCTCTTATAACAAGGGAAAAACAGTGCCGTTACTTCTAAAGTTGTTGTGTGTAGATGAAATTACATTTTCCAAGTATAGAATTAGTTAATTTATATTTGTGTTCATTCACTCCTTTAACAAATATTTCCTTAGTGCCTACTACGTGTCCTAACAGATGGACCATACAGTTTTGCAAAAACATGACGATATATTAGGTGCTAAATTCTGTTGTCTGCCTATATCACACAAGTTGCTTAAAAGCAGTATTTAAAATTTTTAAGAATCACATCAAAAAACGTCAGACACAGAGAGAGAGAGAGAGAGAGAGAGAGAGATAGGACCCAAATAAATAAAATCAGAAATGAAGGAGAAGTAACAACTGACACCACAGAAGTTGTAAGAAAATACTATGAAAAATTATATACCAAAAAATTGGACAATCTAGAAGAAATAGATAAATTACTAGAAACATACAATCTTCCATGACTAAGTCATGAAGAAACAGAAAATCTGAGCAATCCGATTATGACCAATGACATAAAAATCTATCAACAAACAAAAGTCCTGAACTGAATGGCTTCACAGGTGAATTTTACCAAATGTTCAGAGAAAAACTAACACCTACCTTTCTCAAACTATTCTGAAAAATTCAAGTGGAAGAAAGACACCTAAGGCTGGCATTATCCTAATTCCAAAACCAAATAAAGACACTACAATAAAAGAAAATTATAATATAATATCCCTGAAGAACATAGATGCAAAAATTTTCAACAAAATATTAGCAACCCAAATTCAGCCACGCAGTATAAAAGTCATACATCGTGATCAAATGGGATTTATTCCTGGGATCAACGTTGGTACAATGATCTACGAATCAAAGTAAGACATCACATAAACAAAATGAAGGATAAAAATCATATGATCCTATTAATAGATGCAGAAAAAGCATTTCACAAAATATAGTACCCATTTATGATAAAAAAAACTCTCAGCAAAGTGGGAACAGAAGAAATATACCTTAATATGTTAAAGGCCATCTATGACAAACCCATCTATGACAAACATCATCCTTAATGGGGAAAACCTACAATCGTTTACCTCAAAATCAGGAACAAAACAGGCATATCTGCTTTCACCACTCTTATTCAGCATAGTACTGTAAGTCCTGCCCACAACAACCACAAAAGAAAAAGAAATAAAAGACATCCAAATTCAAAAGGAAGAAGTAAAATAGTCATATTTTGCAGATGGTATGTAGTATACATAGAAAACCCTAAAAAGTCCACCAAAAAATGAACCTACTAGAACTGATAAACGAATTCAGTAAAGTAGCAAGATACAAAATAAATATCAGAAATCAGTTATATTTTTATACACTGCTAATGAACTATCAGAAAAGGAAGCTAAGAAAACAATCTCATTTATAATTACATCAAAAAGTAAAATAAAATACCTAGGAATAAATTTAACTAAGGAAGTAAAAGACCAGTACTCGGAAAATTATAAGCTACTGAAGAAAGAAACTGAGAAAGATAATAATAAATAGCAGCATACAAGGGGGGGGCTGGAAAAAAAACGGAATTATCTTCTGGAAGGCAGGCCCCTTGTACTACAGACCTCCCCGGCTGGGTGAGTGTTCCAGGAACCCATGTGTATTAGTGTACCAGCTGGTGTTGTTGTGAGAGGCTGTGTGTGGCTTCAGTGAATTTTTCTGAAGACTCTTTCAATGCATTTGCCCATTTCGTTCGTGATGGGTGATTTATGAGCACACCCGTTCCCACCACGCTGAGTGTTCAGCAATTTTTGACCAAAAACAGCATGACCCTTGTGCCCCATCCTCCCTATTCACTCCATCTCGCCCTGAACAACTTTCGTTTTCCCAGATGAAAAAAGTCCTCAAAAGGAAACATTTTGCTGATGTGGAAGAGGTGAAACAAAAAATGGCAGAAGCACTAAAAGGCATCAAAATTGACGAGTTCAAAAACTGTTTTGAGCAGTGAAAAAAAGTCTCAGTAGTTGTATCACATCAAATGGAAAGTACTTTGAAGGTGACTGAAGTTTAAACATGTAAGAATAAATACCAAATTTTTAATAAATATTGTAATTTCCAGTTTTTGGGGTTCCCACTCATATATATATTGTTCATGGATAGAAAAAATTAACATAATTAAAATGTCCATACTACATAAAGTCATCTATAGATTCAATACAATTCCTATCAAAATACTAATAGTGTTTTCTCAGAACTAGGACAAATAATCCAAAAATTTATATGGAGCCACAAAAGATGTCAAATAGTCACAGCATTTTAAGAACAAAGTTGGAGGTATTACACTACCTGATATCAAACTATACTACAAGGCTATGGTAAGCAAAGCAGCATGGTACTGGCATAAAAAGAGACACAGAGATCAATGGAGCAGAACAGAGAGCCCAGAAATAAACCCATGCCTATCGGGTCAATTAACATATAACAAAGAAGGCAAGAGCATACAATGGGTAAAGACAGCATATTCAATAAATGGTATTGAGAAAATGGAACAGACACAAGCCAAAAAAAAAAAAAAAAAGAAGAAGAAGAAACGATCACCTTCTTATACTATATATAAGAATGCGCTGAAAATGAAATAAACTTAAATGTAGGACACAAAACCTTAAAACTCCTAGAAGAAAACAAAGGCAGTAGAGTCTCTGACATTTCTCTCAGCAATATTTTTTCTGATATATCTCCTTGGGCAAGGGGAAACAAAGGAAGAAATAAATGGGACGTTGCCAAACTAAAAGGCTTTTGCACAGCAAAAGACACCATCGACAAAATGAAAAGCCAACTTACTGAATGGGAGAACATATTCACCAATGGTACATCTGATAATGGGTTAATAGGCAGAATTAATAAAGAACACATACAACTCAACACCAAAAGAACAAAAAACTAATTAAAAAATGGACAGAGGACCTGAATCAACATTTCTCCAAAGAGGACATACAGGTGACCAATAGACATGAAAAGATGGTCAAATTAAAATCACCATATCAGCTCATACCTGTCAGAATTGCTATCATCAATAAATCATCAAACAATATGTGTTAGTGAGGGTGTGGAGAAAAGGGAACCCCTGTGCACTGTTGGTGGGAATGCAGATTGGTACAGCCACTGTGGAAACCAGTATGGAGATGCCTCAAAAAATTAAAAATGGAATTGCACTTCTGGGTATATACTGGAAGAAACCCACGACACTAATTCAAAAGAATATTTGTACCCCTATGTTCACTACAGCATTATTTACAATAGCCAAGGCATGGAAGCAACCCAAGTGACAAAAGCTATGGTATATACATACAATGGAATATTACTCAGTCATAAAAAGAATGAAATCTTACCATTTACGACAGCACAGATAGACCTAGAAAGTGTTATGCTAAGTGAAATTAGTCAAAGAAAAGACAAATACCATATGATTTCACTGATATATGGAATCTAAAGAGCAAAATAAACAAGCAAAATGGAAATAGACTCATAGATACAGAGATCAGACTGTAGGGAATGGGGCTGGGGGACTGGATGAAAAAAGTGAAAGGATTAAGAAGTAAAAATCGGTAGTTGTTGCAAAACAGTCACGGTGATGTAAAGTATACCACAGGGATATATGTGTGATAATATTTTAATAACTGTATGGTGCCAGGTGGGTGTATAAAATATCTGGGGAACACTTTGTGAAGTGTATGATTATCTAACCACTTGCTGTATACCTGAAACTAATACAATATAGTATTGAATGTAAACTGCAATTTAAAAATTAAAAAATTATAAGATTTTTAAGAGCTAAATTAATTATATATTATTTGAAAGTATATAGTAGTATATTTCTATTTCCAAATTCAATCTCTCTTTGAAAATGAGATATAAATGTGAGACTGGAAATAAAAAAGGAAAAGAATGTGAAACCATTCTGTTTTTCTGTAGCTAGATGGAATTATGATGTCTGACTGTTTTCTGTATTCATTTTTATAGGCATTCTGTCTCTTTTCCTAATCATGAAAACTTTTAATCAACCTAAAAACACTCTGTATTTACTCAGTGTAACCCCAAAGTGACATTAGTTTTCTTTTAATTACAGACTAATAATTTAACAATTTTACTTTTCTTATTCCGCTCACCAATTTTCCAGTTAAAAAGGAAAAAAAAATCATCAGAATATTTTTTGGCATTGATTTGCAACTAGAAGCTCTGCCTGGAATGTGGTAGAACATATCAATACCTAAGATCAGGTCTCTCAGATCTGAAAAATGTCCTGCCAATAATTATCACAGTTGATCCAATTGTTTCACTGTCTTCCTCAATAATCTCACCTTTCTAGGTTGGATCTGTATCTTTCTAGGCTTCTCTGCTATATTCTGGCATTTTCCTCAGTTTATCCTCTGTCGCTGGCTGAGTTTTCTAGGTAAAGTCTACTTTTTCTTATTTACAATGAAGATTTATTTTATTTATTATAGTTTTCATTTCATTTTGTTCCTTTAAAATTTTCATTTATTAGATGGAGCCCCTTTATGTATCTCATTGCGTTTGCAAAGCACAGCTTTTCTAAGTTTCTTGTTTCATAAGGCAAATCTGTTGCAGAAAGCTTTTCCTGCAGGTTCCTACAACTTGGTTTTGAAGCTGTTGATTTTTGTTTATTCATCTATAACATGTAGTTTGGTTCCTTTTTTACATCCTCGAGCTTCATTTGTTGACCTCGATCTTCAATGCTCCCTACACTTGAGAACTACTTTAAAGCCCTTACCAATGATTGAACTTCATTAACAAACTGACAAATCTCTTCAGTGCCTACCATGCGCTAGGAACTGTGTATGGTGCTGGGGATTCAGTAAGCCTGCCCCGCTACCCCAAGTCTTTCTTCCCCATCCTTATGGAGTTTATTAGTGGAAGAAACAAACAAAACCCAAACTAGTGAAGAAAGGGGCGGGGATTGTGGGGGGGAGGTGAATGATGATTGGTGGTAGGAGCAAATCCTGGGGTTTGACTTCCAAACACCAAAGGTCATAGGCCAAGCCAGAATCTCCATTGGAGCCAAGAGTCTGTTCAGTGGCAGCAGTCTCTATACCCTGCCCCTGCACTGCGCCCCCCGCACCCCCCCGCCCCCCGCTGAAAGAAATCCTGAGTAAATCAGAGAAGGAGCAGGTAGCAGCTATTTACTTGCTGAAGAAAGAGCAACTCTTAATCTGGTTTTATCCACAGGGAATAATAAAAATTCCTTCCAGAAACTAGAATGGCCTCACTGCCTCATACTCATTGTGGTTACTTCTGGGGGTCTGTCTGCTTCTTCAGACGCTTTCTTAGGTATTTTAAAGGAAATGAGGAAAACACTGTTCACAACACTTCCACTCACTTTGCTATCTGTATTCTTAGAAGTCAGTGGGGTCCGATCTCAAATGAAACTTTTCGTTGACATTATGTTCAGATATTTTTGCATTCTAAACAATGAGTGTCTTTGGGCCGAGGTTTCCTAGCCTATCCAACTACATCCTGAAAGCCCTGCAGCTGTATCTGTGAGGCGTGCCATCATAAGACTCATTTCATTTTAAATTAAATTAAGGGCCCAAAAGGTAAGCACATTGTTCAGGTTATTCCAACTAATGTCCTAAACTTACAATTTCAATGATTCTCCATCCAACTGATGACTCCTACTATAATAAAGAATTCATGAAGCATGGAACCAACTGACAAAAGTAAAATAAATATTGCTCACAGCTTAGAGAGAAGAAAAAGCATTTGCACAGTCCAACTCCTAACTCACAAAGGGTAAATATCTGAGGTAAATTTTTATCAAGATCTTTATCCAGTCTATACCAGTATTTAAAAATGGGATACAACAGCTGATTTTTCTAATAATAATTAAGAAGTTCCCACATTTCTGAGCTATCGGTTGACACATACACAAATATTCACACACACTGTCCAATACTCACAATGCAAAGCCAGTTGAAACAATGAAACTAAAATGAAATTCAGATCTGTTTTTCTTCAGCATAGTTCTAAGGTTCCCCCTCCCTAGGTGTGCATGTTGCGGGGGCAGGGTGGATATCTGATAGTTGTCGTTTTTTTATTCAACATCTACTGTATTTATTGATCCAATTGCTCTAGCTTTTGTGAGGTTTTTAACAATATCCAGCTGCCAGAATGAACGTAGGAGGGAAAAACAGATGATAAAAAAAGAAGCTGGGTTGGAATTATCAAAGGACACTATGTGAGAAAATCTATAGGGCTTGCTTATTTCTGAGCTGATACTGAAGCAGGACATTCGAAGGGAGTAGCCAGCCTCCCCCTCATCCTTCTGCCCCCACTGGGAAACAAGGACAGAGTAAATTATGTGAATGAGAATGGGAAGGGGTTAAAAAGAGAAAAGCTAGGTTCAAGAGAAAAGGGAGGAGATGGGGTAGATAGAAGTGAGAAGGCAATCTGAAAGAGGAGACTAATACACTTTGAAATACCACAAGTGGAGCAGACCGATTAGGTGTGGCATGTGTGTTTACAGCTAAAGTGGAAGGAAGATGAAGGCCATTGTAGTTGAGAGAGGAGAACTATGAGATCTGGGTATCAGCAAAGTCATCAGAAGGAATGCTATACGTAGGGAGGATCCTGCATTGAACCTTTTGAAATTATTTTAGAGCAACTGTGGCTCCAGAATTGTTATGGAGGAGGGTGAGGTGAGGCAAGTAATGGGGAGGTTATTCAAAGTTTAACTGATATGACATTTACAGATGTTTGATAAAGTGTCAATTTCCATATCTAAATACGGGGAAGATTATTCAGATTATAAAGGGGTACCCTCAGCCCATCCTTGGCCTGATGTGCCCCACTGACTTGAAGGCGTGGTAGTACCTGATTTATGTATATCTCATTAATTTAAGGTCATTCAGAAATAATGGGGTAATCTGATAGTAAATAAACAGAGTCAAGAAATAGTTAATCCCTACTTCTCTACTCAGGAAAAGAGAGGTGGCTTTTATTTTGTTTGTTTTTTTTAAAGCTACTATTGGATTGCCCTAGGCTTTCATAAAACCATCACACCAGTTAGCCGATGTTTTCTCACTGTTCCATCCCTAGTACTCCTCGCTTCTCACCCAAGACACTCTAAGCAATGTCCAACTCAACTCACCAGTCCCAGGTAAGCACTTCAAACTGCTTACTGGTCTTTCTCTCTGGATGTCCCATGAGTTCTTCAAAATCAACAAGGCTAAAGCTAAATTTATAATCTTTCTCCTTCCCCCTGCCTCTATTCAGTTAGTCGACCAAGCCAGAAAGTCATTTTCAATCATGTTTATTTTCTTCCCCTTTACCTTTCCCCTTCCTCCAACACCAACTGTTAAATAAATATATCTAAAGGATTTCAATTATTTTGCAAATCCACTGACTCTTCCAATCTGACTGCCACAAATTTAGTTAGGGCCGACCATCTTTTCTCATCTAATCTTCCGTAAGGCCCCCTAACTAGCTTCCCATTCTCCTGAAACATCCTCTGCTTTATCGCCAGAGCAGTCTCTCTAAATGACAGTCTGGGCAGATCACTTCCTCACTTAAAACCTTCAATGGTTTCCCGTGCTTGCAGGTGAATCTCAAAACCACTTACGCACTTAAGCTCCCAGTCATGCTCTTTGGCAGAGAGAGAGGGAGAGAGAGGGAGAGGGAGACAGAGACAGAGACAGAGGCAGAGACAGAATACCTACTATTGTCTCCCTCAGAAATGTTGGGAGGATCAAATAAAAATATATGTAGAAGTACTTCGAAAACTATAAATCAGTTTCCAGTAGCTCTTAGCCTTTATGTGTTCATAACCCCTTTGGAGAGTCTGATAAAAGCTCTGGAGTTTTCTCAAAAACACAAACAAACAAACACACTTCCTTATGTAAAATCTGGCATCCAGTTTCAGAGCACCCGCGGATGCTCAAAGACAATCCAGATTAAGAACTTACTTAGGTATTTATTATTTTCATGTTGGTACACAGAATTAGAGCCAGCATCGTCTCGATAGCATATCCAGTCTCAAAAACAAACAAGCGGCTCTCCTGTGGGCAGTCTGATTATTTGTGCAGATGTCTAAAATATTCATCAGCAGGGTCACTGGGCACACAGTGATATAGACGGAAAATTAGTACACTAGTTAGAGTGTAGGGCTCACAGTCATTTCTTCTGAGCGCAGCTGTCCCTACACACAGAACTGCTTGAAAAGAACAGGTTATTTTGGAAACAATCAGCTGAATTGTGTCAAAAAACTGGCCAGTGGGCCCTCCTCTAACTGAAAGAAAATGAAACGAGGTCCCTTCCTTTTCACATAACTCATCGATGCAAAAACAGGCATACTAAAGCTATTCCATAGCATAAATGTTCATTATCCATGAGCCTGGTTCTTGCAGCTGCATCTTTCATAATTTGGCGTAGGCTCTATTTGTCTACATGTCCTACTACATGTTTATGCATATTTACACTGCATATTTCAGTTCTCAAGAAATAAGAAGGCGGAAGGCAAAGACCATGCTTACTATATGCCTGTTTGCACAGGACAGATGACACAGGGCTGGTGCGTTATAGCATCTAAGAGCAGCAAATCCACACACTTCACCACAGTGTGGGCCTAACATCCTCAACATAGCAGAATATGATCAAAATCTGTGTCAATGATCAAGGATTGAACCTTAAGTCAATCACAGGTGATGATGATATACCAGCAAGCGAAAATACCACCATAAATATTTATCACTATTTCAAACAGTAACCACACATTCCATAGTCTATGACATCACATACTAGGGGGCTCTGTGTATTATGAAATATACATATTGAACAAAAAAACTAAATGTGCTCTTACCATAAGCTTGGTCTAAAACCAATGTTAGTCTTCAAAAATATCCACTTAACTATTGTTTGCTTGCCTTCTAAAAATTAATGTTTTTGGCACAAGTATCTTAAGACATAGCCCTTGGAAATATGAACTTGTGTCTTTCTTTTCTCTTGATAAATTTCCAAGAAGCCGTCATGCTAAGTCATTCCAAAGGCTTTAAAGCTCCCCTTTTCAAAGATGCCTGCATTTCCCTCTTTTGTCACGAGGTGGCAATATCATGCATTGGTAAACCATAAAAATTATGCCCTAATTCATCATTTTAGAAGAGAAGTTCTCAAACTTTGTATGTCAGGACCCTTTAAAACTCTTAAAAATTACTGAGGGCCTCAAAGAGTTTGTTTATGTAGGTTATATCTATCCATTTTTACATATTAGATGTTAAAATTTTTAAAAATTAAGAGATTTTTATTAACCCACTTAAAATAATCCATTACATGTTGACATAAATAGCATATTTTTATAAAAGTAATTACATTTCCAAAGCAAAAAATTAGTGAGGGATTTTTGCAAATCTCTTTAATGTCTAGCTTAATAGAAGACACCTGGATTCTTATACTGGCTTCTTCATTCGATTTGTTGTGATATGTTGTTTTGATTGAAATATATGAAGAAAATCCAGCCTCAAGAAGATATGTAGTTGGAAGGGGAAAGTATTTTAATAGTTTTTTCAGATAATTATGAGTATTCTTCTTTGATACTATACCAAAACTCAACAAGTAGAACTTCCTTAAAGCTAAGTTAGAATGTGAAATGGAAAGCTGTATCAAAAACTTTCATACTCTGCTACACGAAAATCCATGTTCTATCCTGCACTTTGAATGGGTCTTGTATCCATGCCTGGTTGTTTTTTTTTAACATCATGCATCAGTCCATTTGGAAAATAGTTCACTGAGTGGTGTAGATCTTCCAAGTGTTAAGACATTTCATTATTGGTTTTTAAAAAATCACTCATTAGTGTCATTACCAACCTCATTGGAAAAGTCTCTGAGTATTAGGAAGCTGTCAAGTTTACAGTAGAGAATACAAGTTTTCTAAGATTCTTTCATCTGAAATAATTTTATCACTCTCAACAAACACTGACTCTTGTTTCCCTTAAAATGACAAGCTCCAGGTGCACTTCATTTTTGAGAAAATGTCTGCCTGATACCCAAGCTGAATAACCACAGTTTATTAATAGGTCTACCACGTAAAAATGGCATTCCATGAAACATGCTGAAGTACTTTATGTGTCCTTCCCTTTCATCACACAAATTATTAAAAAGATGTCTATGCAGGGTCAAGATTTAATAAATTTAATCCTTTTCCTGCTACATCAGGGCCATTATTTTTTACTGAGAGTATATGGAAATGAAGAATGCAATGACTTCTAGGATGTTTTGGTGCCACTGACTTGATTCAGGTTGTGGTGCCAGTAAGCTTACCCACCACTGCTTATGTACCAACAGGGCAAATGTCGACACGTCAAAAAAGGCCAATGGCATCACAGGGTTATTAGAACAGTTTCGATGGCATGGGTTTCCTTGAAAGGATCTCAGAGAGCCCCAGAGATCCATGGATTGCACTTCGAGAACCACATTTCAGGGTTTATAGAACACATTTAAATATATTGTTTTATTAATTCTAAATACTTAGTGAAATATGTAGGTTTGGTACCCTGACTATCCCCATTTTATTGAAAGTGAGGTTCAAGAATATGAAATCACTTATTCAAGACAGCACAAGCCAGAAAAGGTCTGTAGTTTTCCCACTATATTACAATGCTTAGAAAACTAAAATGGATTTATGTCAGCATTTAAAGATAAAACTGAGTGACAAATTTGGGGAAAAAGAAGCAGAGACTCCTAGAACAGAAAAACCTCTATTACTGAAACACTTGATTAAGGGGATCCCTAATCTAACTTTCTTGTTAACTCTTTAATTATCCCTACTCCTTTGGTTTCTATCCTTCTTAAAAATTTTAAATATATTTATTGGGACCAAAACATGAACTCAGTAAAAGTTAAATTTAAGTCCTTTCCTAAAGTGGATATTCACAATTTATTCTTCTTAAAAGGATTACTAGATCTCACAGCCATAATTAGAAGCATTATCATTTCATAATAGTAAGGTAAAAATAAGTACAGGATAATTTTTCCAACTTTTTCTTAAAGAAGTAGAACACTAAATAGTTAACATTTTACAGGGCATCTCAATATGGGAAAGAAATAAAATCAAAGTTATTCTGATTGAAATATTCTATGTTGCTGTTATTATTAGTTATCACTAATTAAGTACTCACTATACATCTGAATCTGTACAAGCTTTACTTATATTATCCATCTCATTTGATTCTCAGATTTCAAAGGTGCCACTTTTATGTTAATATTATCACCATTTTACAGATGAGGCAACTGAGGTTCAAAGAATTAATTACCTCGTCCACTAATTCAACTAGTAAGTAGATAAGCTGAGTTTAAAACCAAGTCTGTCTGAGGCTGACTGACTTCTTCTTTTCAGCGGTCTCCAGGCCTAGCAGCTCTGATGTATACCAGCAGCTAGATCCTTGATGGTCTCCAGTTAGTTAGTTTCCTATTGAGATTAGCTGATAGAATCAGTGCTTAATGTTAATTTGAAGTGCTGTAGACATTAAGTTTAACAATTAACAGGAATTTCATTCTTTCCACGCAAATGTTTTTTCTTCCTAGCTTCCCAACTTGTTCAGTTTTCCTCAACATACACACTCCTTTCCAGTAAAAGTACGTTGCTCATGATTGTTCTAAATAAACCAGACAGCCTCCTCTACCTTGACCAGCACCCCTCCTTTGCTGCCTGCTGAGGTCCTGTCCTTTATACTTCTCTGAAGTCTTCCTATAACCTAACCGATAGGTTTTATGTACGTATGTACACACGCACACACGCGCGCGCCCATGATCATGCAGGTAGCCTAATACAGACTTTTATTTACAACTCATAACTTTGCTTAGATTAACTTGTAAACCCACTTAGATTATCCTCATTGTTATAAGGTGAGGTTACCATATCCTGTCATTTGTTAAAAGTTTAACAGAAGGGCTGAGGCTCCGTTACACTTTCTTCCATGCCTATGCCCTCCCTGACACTGACAACTGCCAGACCTGTCCTTTCAGGGAGAAGCCAAGGATGATGTGCAGAACCAGGGGGCTAATCTGCCTCAAACAGCCAGAGGCTGGCCAAGGCGTCCTGAAGGAGCCCCTACTGACTTCCTGATGAATTTTACCCAGTTATAACCAGTTATAATACTAAAATCTCCTTCCGGGGCAGAGATTTTCCACCATTTTTAAACATGTGATGTATGTACAAGCATGTTTTCTAACTATACATGTGCAGGAATGTCCCCACCTATACATGCGATGATGAAGCCCACCTCCATGTTCATGCGTGAGTTCCCTGAATAAAGATGAATCCAATCCTTTGTTTGGGGATACACCACACTGGGAGCCATCCCCAGTGTGCTACTGCTTGTTAGCTCACAATAAAGTTCTTACTAACAAATCATCTCAAATTTATCTCTTGGCTGCCAATTACCAATTGATGGGATGTGGTTTGGACCAGCGACATCCCCCGTGACAAGGCAGGAATTCTCTCTCCTTACTTGATCCTCCCTTAGCTCTGTAGTAATGTTCTTTCTTAATGCTACTTAACTCTTCACATGCATTTGTTGTATCTTTGCAAATAAGTTGTAATTATTTGCCCTTTTTGTATTGCCCACAACTTCACTCACAATACTCTGTGTAAATAAGGGGCCCACGAATGTTGAATCAGTACTCCATGGTGCTGTGAAAATGATTTATTAAAAATCCATTTTTAAGGAACTTATAATAGATAAACATGTTATTAATATAAGTGAATCACACTGGTGTATCTAGTAATAAATCACCTTAGAGATAACCAGAGAAAAACAATGGCTATTACTGAACTGAGGTTGGATTTCTAAGTTCTGCTTCCAAGAGATTTGTTGGGAATAAACTAAGCACAGAGCTGACGGCATACTGACTGGCCCTGAGTAGGCTGTAATATCTTGGGTGGTAAAATACTGGTCTGGAAGCTTGGTTCTTCTGAAGTAGTGAATAACTGATTTGAGAGAAAACTCACAGTTCCACAAATGCCAGAGGGTATACGAGGAGGAGGAGAATGAGAAGGAGGAGGGGGAAAACATCACCATCATCATCATCACCACCACCACCACCACCATCATTTTAGCTAATACATGTATGTTACTGTTAGTTGCGCACTATTCTAAGCACTTGACACACCTGATGTATATTAACTAATTTAATGCTCACAAAACCCCTGAGAGGTAAAAACCATTGTTAACTTCCCTTTATATGAGAAAATTAAGTTTCAGAGAAATTTAGGCAATTGCCTAAGGTTGCACAGCTATTAAGTAGTAGAGCTGGGATGCAATAAGTTCATTTAAATATTTGCCTAACACAAAATTACATAGTACTTATGTCTCAAATTTGAGACAAAATACCATTTGGAAAAAGATTTAAAGGACTACTAATTCTAGGTACACACTAGTGTGCTCTCTGTATTTAACTTTGAATTTATTGTCTTTTAAAAGAATATTATAACTTTTTGAACCTAACATGCTTTTAAGTATCATAATCACTCAAGCCTTTTGAGGGCTCCCAGTGACCAATGGCAGATGCTCGCACAAAGGAACTACACGGTCCGGAATCGCTGCCTCTGCCACTGCTCATCTCTCCCTAAGTACTGGGTCATGACATCTCACTCTGCTTTCTCGTCAAATGCAGATTCCTCAATCTTTCCTGCATTAAAACCAACAGAGGGGAAAGGAGACAGTGAGTGCTACACATGTTATGAGATCTTGTACCTTCTATTCTGAAGAAGTTTGTTCCATGTTTTTTACCATCTAAAAATCTTATGATTAAAAAAGCAAACAAATCTAATCATGTGTTCATGGAGCTTTTGTCATACCCGCTTCATAAAAGCCACTCTTACCTTCTGCCTCTTCACAAATTTTACTTAATTCAGAACTTAGTTTTCATATCTTACACTGAATGATGTATGGCCATACAAGCAGCTATCTAATGTCAGAATATAGTAAACAGAGAAAAGGGCATTAGATCCAAAGTTAATTACCAGCTGGGCAACTTTCATTTTGGCAAGTCTCTTAACCATTAACTAAAAGAACAAATTTCCTTTCAATCTGTAACACACTAAATGCACCAAAGCTTTTACCAGAGATTTCAGACGCTGAACCCTTTTTATTCTGCTACCTCTCAAGGCCAACTGAGATTCATAATACTTTAGTTCAAAAGAAGCAGAGGAAAAAGTATTGATCCTCCCAGGTAGTCCAGATTTTAACTGTATTTCCAATAAGATCACCAGACTACCTGGGATCGAATTTTAAAAACAGTCTATCCGGTCTGCTCTGCTATCCCAAACCACGGCATCCAAGTTATAAGGGTGGGGTTCCAATTTCCCCATTTGCTATAAAACTAGTGTGACAGTGTGCATGCTGAATACTGGTTGACTTCACACATGGCTCTCCCCAAGGCTACTGTGAGCATGTTTTTCTCCCTTAATAATTAAAACATTCTTTTGAGCACAGTGACTGCTTAAGATTTATAGCTGACATACGTAAAATGTTTATTCAATAAAGATAAAATAATGTGTAGATTTATGGCTGCGTTTTTGCTTTTATGTCATCTGGGTCATGTCTTTGATCACCTGTGGTCACAAATGCAAGCTCCATTGTTTCTGTGAGGAGATCCAAACCCTTTATGACAATCCTTTTTATAATGTTTTATTTCTAGGAACTCTCTGACAAACAGCTAGAATTAGCTGTACTGAGTTTTTAACAATGAGGCTTATGCACTTGCTGAAATGTGTTAGATCTTAGGGTTGACTGTAGAAAGAAAAGTCAGATCATGGAATACATGTGGCATAAAGGTATCTGTTTAAAAACAAATTTCCCACAGTCTGAGAGGCACAGAACAAAATAAATTTTCAATCCATGCAAATGAAAGAAAATACTGATATAAAGTCTCCAAAATGTAATATATTTCAAAAACAACATCAATGAAGACCCATGCTTAGTTAAGAACTGGTCACATACGATACTTCAAAAAAAATTAAATTTATACTAGCTCAAATAGAGGAAGAAAATGTCCAAAGTTACCAGCTCTTAGATTGACAGAGAGACCTGCATATTCTAAAGTACTTTTTTAAGATTTCTCACCTTCTAGGTCAGAGATAATCAGTTTACTCATTCAACAAATATTTCTTGAGTATTTTTCTGTGGCCAGGCACTAGGTATTTTTAGTGAGCAGAACAGGTTTATATTCTGATCAGTTTACGTGGCCTCTTGCTGGGCTATATCGCAAAGCAAAAATAAATGCAATTAAGTAAATAATCAGGAATGAAAACTAACTTTAATTAATAAGACTTGAAATTCTTAAATATGATATTTATTCTACCTGCAGGAAACAGAGTTGAGTAGAAGGGAACCTCTAATAGACAAAGCTCTCCACCAAGGAATCCGAGAACTAGAAAATTCTTTATTTTGCAATTTTCAGTTTGTATAAGATAACAAAGTTTACAAAGGAGCACTGTGCTTTTGCTGAGGAGATAAAACATTAATCTAACTGTTGACCTAGAAATAACATAAAATTATAAATTTGTCACATGAAAGCTTTAAGGAAACAAGCAACCGAAGTCGGGTAGGCTGTATTTATAAGTGTGTGGCAATGAATTATAAGAGAATCGTTTTTCAACTGTATTTGACTGTTTTGTTTTTAACAGAAATTAAGTAGCAGAACTTCTTTACCTTCTTGAGTTCAAGTCTAACAGATGCTGAAATGACTGTCAACTCTTATATATGTAACTTAAGTCTCATAGCAATGCAAAATTACCAATTTAAACTTAGTAAATTGGGTTGTGCATTTTTATAAAAACTAGATCAGAATACAATTTACTTCTTGCTTGTCAAGATAAATGCTTTAACATCTAGTCCAATGTTCTAGGCTTAAATTTTATGAATCTCCAGTTACACCCATCTACAAAGCAAAACTAAAGCATGTCAGCCATTTATCATAACTGTCACTGAAAAATAAGTAACAACTGAAAAGCCTTTAACTTACCTTAAGAATTGTGACTACATTAAAATAGCTATACTTGCAACGCGTCGTCATCACACTATAACAAGAGATTAACTTTTCTTCAGAGAAATCAGATTTAAGTAATCACACAGAACCTAGACGCTGAATTCCAATCTGACGAACTGATGAGATGCCTGCGTACTCTGACCTGAATCAGTCTTAAGTAATAGCTGATGTAGTATCATGTTTCTAAGAGAAACTAGGAAATCCAAACATTGTCTGTGTCCTCACGCAGATGAAGGGAAGATAAAGAGGATCTGGGAGTAGGAATAGTGAGTAAGATAAGCTCCTTACGAGCCTCTAAATCTCAAAAGCCAATGGCTAGTATATGTACTTAAACCCTAAAGCCCCAATACAGAAACAGCCATATGGCAGGTCTTGCTATGCCAAGAATAACCATCTATTGAAATACTATGCATCATCAATATCCAATTTTGTCCTCTCTTTTGTGAAGCCTTTCCTGATTTCCCTTAGTCAGAATTAATCTTTCCAACTGATGTGTTTCCACAGAACTTTATCCCTCTTCAAAGATGTGTGTCATGTTGCAAACTTTACCAGAGTTACTTAGTTTTACCTCTTACTTGCCACGCTATATTATAAGGTCATTAGAAAAAAGGAACCGTTCACTCTTCTATAACCTACTATGCCTAGATTGGTAAATTGTACATAGCAGATGCTCAATAAGAGCTTGTTATTTTTTAAATATGCAATGCTTCACTAAAGACCTTTTCTTAAAAATTAAAGACATTTTAGAAAGTTACGAGGAACACAGTAATTTCATGTCTAAGAATTTACCCCAAGGAAACACTCACAAAGACGTACAAAGATTTAATGTGTTAGGGGTACTCATTATATCATTATGCATAATTATAATGATTATGATGGTAATAATAAAAACAATTATCATGTATTTTGTCTTTATTTTAAGTAAAGCACCTTGAAAGTGCTTTATCTATGTTACCTCATTTAGTTCTCAAATGGTAAATATTATCTAAGCTCGGAGAAGTCAAGGTAATTGTCCTCCAAGGTGAAACAACTGGGAAAAGATTGGAGCTAGAAGTTGAACCCAAGCAGTCTGACTCCAGAATCTATGCTCTTACTCTATAGAGCTTGCTATGTACCAAAGACTGCTCTAAGTATTTCGTATATCCATCTTTAGCCACCCCTCACAGCAGCCCTAGGAAGTAAGCACCATTATCATCCCCATTTTGCAGATAAGGAAGCTGGGGTAGAAAGGTTAAACTGATCAGAGATCTCATAGGTAAGAAGTGGTAAACTCCGGACTTAAATCTAGGCAGTAAGGCTGACACGTACTGCCTTTTCCTATGTATAAGAACAAATGACTGGAAATGACCTAAATATTCCCAGATTGGCTTAAATATATTTATGAATATAGGAATGAAGCAGCAAAACGTAAAAGGGCGAAAAGCTGGGGACTGCCAGTGTCTCCACTTCTCCAAATTACTCCATGAGATTATGCACATGGTTTAGCCTTTATTTTATACGTAAAGCTCAAATCTATAACATATGTATTCTAGAAAAGCTAGCATAGATAACAGAAAGAGCACTTAGAAGGAAAATCACAACCTGAACCTCAGACCCAAATATACCACTAATTTCTTTCTGTGGTGTTAAACAAAACCATAACCACTCTGAGTCCTTCTTTTTTCTTCTCTAACTGGAGTTCAGATGGAATTTCTTCTTAGCATCGATATTCTATACAACTTCAAGATCACAGGAAGAGGTGTATTGCTGGGGTCAATAGTAAAATATGCCAATTAATAAACAAGATAGAGTTTAAGAGTTTAAAATAAGCCAAAAGTTCCAATAGAGTTTTGATAAAATTTAAATGTTGTCCAGATTGAGAATCCTAAACAGTCACCTACTTCCAAACGCTTATATGCCAAATTCAGTTCTCAGTCTCCTTCTCGCAATGTGACTCAAGATGTAAAAACGTCCCTATTCAGTGTTTAGCACCAACACAAACAGAAAAAGTTGATCACTACTAATTTAATCCCAGTCCTCTCCTGCTCCCCACCACCAAACAAACTGAAGAGCAAAATCAACTATCACATCCATGCAAATCATCTCCAGTCCAAATCACTGGCACTGATCTCAATCCCAAACTTCAATATCATATCTCTGTTTACTGGATATTTATCTTTTGATTGGCACTTTTCTTTTCTTTATTTGCAACCAAATTCTCCTTTTGAGATAGGGGCCTGATGTTTGGGATAGGGAGGAGGAAGAGGAGAAAACTTTCCTTTTTTTTTAAAATTTTTATTATTGACACTATTACAGGGGTCTCATCTTCCCTCTGTTTTATTTGGCACTTTCCCAAGTCAGCTAAGCCAGGCTAAAATATCAGTCATCATTTATTCATCCAACAACCTGACTGTCCACATTGAGTTTGTCACTAATTCCCAATTCTTCTCTTACTGCATTGCGGATTATGTCTACCAGGGGCAACTGATATGCAGAAGAGGTGCCACTATCCCTTATTCTTGCACCCATGGCAGACATCATTAATTGATCATAGCACTGCCCCCATTGAGCCCAGGCATAATTCTACAATCCTTCGTCTCACAGCTCCCCGGGAGCCACAGCCACCGACGGTGGTTAACATAGTGTTAACCACGGCCCCTACTGCTGCTGCTCTAACACAAACCATTTATCATCCCACAGCTAGACTACTGCAGTAGCCCTCTACCAGACTCTGATATGAGTCTCTCTCCAGCTCAGTCGTCCTCCATGGGTTCCCCATTACCTGTACATAAACTCGCAGGACTTCAGCTTTATAAACAGGTAAAAATAATCATATATTTTCCTGTATCAGATGTTCAAGATCCTCTACAATTGGGCCCAAATTCTCCTTACCAGGCCTGTCTCGCACAGTCCTCCAACATCTGAGCTTTGCAAATATTTCTGTTTTGAAACTCTTCCATCAAACAAAATCCCAATAAATTAAACGGACAAGAAGATCACTGTCTGGGTTGAAACAGGCCTAGATGGTCCAGCAGCAGGACACAAGGGACCCCTCTTCAGCTCCTCAGCAGGGGCTAAGACTTTCCTGCAGAGTCTCTCTGAAGAGAGCACGAGACTCTAAATTGGGCTCAAGCATTGGTTCTTAAGCTCTTCTGAAACCACAAAACAAACCAGGGACAGAACTAATCAAAAGAGCCCAAACCCTTAAAACCCAAGTCCAGCAACACAGACAGACATCTCCCTCCTCATACGTAAACTTAACATGATTTTTTTCTGCTCTGAAAATGTCAGTGCTCAGCGAGGAACAGGGCAAGGTTAAGAGAATCTGACAGAAAGGACTGGATGGACTTGAACACTGAAGTCCTCTAAGTTCACGTATACAAGCAGCACAAGTTCTCCTGGCATATTCCCAACTCAGCCCACTGCGCTCCAGCTGCCTAATAGCAATAATTTTTTTTAAGCACCCTCATTCTGTCCTACCACATCCCACAATGTGTAAAACCCAGCTGGATGGGATATAAGATTTTGTCAAGCTGTCTTGAATCTTTAGCTTTACCTCCATTCCTAACTACTGAGCTGGCAAGTACTTAAGTTGCTGATGTTTACATCCTGCTCTTTTTTATTGTTCATTTCTGAGAAGCACTTTTTGTTGATAGAGGCCAGTGGCTGGAGTGCCATTTGTCAGAGCTTAACCAGGGTGCTCTTTATCCTACCAAGAACCAAGAACCCTCTTGCTTTACATCCCAGATGTTCAAGCATGTCTTCACTCAATTATATTTGTTTATATTTCAATTTGATTTTTAAAATTCTAAGTTGAAAAGGAAACATGTACATTCATTTACCTGTTTCTCTGAAACCACGAGCTGAAATCATCTTCTTCGCCAGGTTTTCCAGATGCCTTTTTCTTTTTTCATCCCACATTATGCCTAACCATTCAGTATGTCATCTGTTGATCATCACCACTGAAATCAGACAACCTCTGATGGGCCCTTCGCCCTTCTGCTCACGTTGAGTCCTATTACCTTAAAAAAGCTCCTCTTCCCAAGATGCTCAGTGTACAGGCTGGACAGGGACACGGCAGGCACAGTCCCCCTCAAATACCCACGCGTGGTTGAGCGTTATCCCGCATAGCCCTCTCCGCCCACGCTGCCTTGCCTTGCCACCCACCACATGGCTTGATCTGTATTCCAAAATTTTGTGCTTAGGGGACTGGGCCTGAATGTCAACACGAGAATAAACAAAAAAAGAAGTAAATTAAACCATAGGGGATAAATTTTATAAACACTGCAAAATTAAATAATTTTAGGAACCCATAGTTTGAAGAGATTTCATGAAACTTCTTTTCTGTTGGGGTAAATAACAGAGAGCGATGAGCACTCTGTTTGGCACTTGGTTTCCCCCTGCCTCTACTGGGATCAATAGGAGCAGCCGGGGAGAGGCCCAGACTGGGCCAGGGGGAGATGGACCACCCTCTGGGGTCCCCCGGAACCCATCCTACCTTATGAGGGCTTGTCCCACAATTCAGTTCCTAGGTTTTTGTTCTGTTTGTTGTTAAATTATTTCAGTTTGTAATAGTGACCATTACTAATAACGACTGCTAGCAAACCCTAAAGTAATCCCTTCCACCCAACCAGATTTTGTATAGCCCTACTTTAAAAAGAATACTAATGCCATAGATAGTCAGCAAAAAATACCTATTGCTTTATTTTAAAAAGTCAAAGAGACAGAATAAATATGAGGGAGCCTAAACAAAATGAGTATACAAGTATATATTTTCAGTGCAGTGCCAATAAAGTAACGTAGAGTACAGGTGGCTAAAGCAGTTCTCGCTGCCAGCAAGGCGCCCAAGATAGACTGCTAGTACCAGTCTACACTTCTTTTGCGTTCTCAAGTCAAAGGTCAAGGATTGTACCTCAGTGATAAACTTCCCAAGCAAAGGCCACCCCGCTGACTCATATTGTTGTAGGGCACTAGCCTCACACCACCCCTAGCTTCTTGCTGGCACAGGTCTCACTGCCCCCCTTCACCATCATACTCTCCCATTCAATAACTTAATGAGACTGACAGAGAGCTGAGAGCAGGTGTGTGCAATATGTTGTTTTCATCTCCCCACTTGGAGTTATTAGCACCTTCCATCACTCAAGTTGGCAGGTCCATTTTAATATTAGCATCACACACAAGCTGCCTCCTTGAGAAAGGAAGCTGTTTCAGACTTCTGGTGAACTATTACTTAGATAATAGAACATTTATTTCATGTCATTATAAAATTAAACTTTACCTCAGGGCCTTTAAAAGGTTAACAGTTCAGCTTCCCTTTTTGACATGCAAGAAGATAAGATTCTCCTCACAGGAAAATATGAAAGGGCATTTTTAACCACTGCGACGATTCTACTAGGCTGCTCAGTATAGCAGACTCTTTTTCTCAACTGTATAAAAGCATGTACACTAATATACTTTTTAAAACTACACCATGTTATGTATGTAAAGGAAGTTTAATGCCCACGCTATCCCGGCAGGCTACGACAGCTTTCCATCCCAGTTATACCCAGATGAACTAAGTTTCAGAATCATTCACATTGGTAATCCTATATTATGACTCGGCTTCACCAACAGTATTGTCCATTCCACACAACTACAACCTGTTTAAAGGAAAAGGAAAACTTTTATTTGGCAAAGTGGTGCATGAAAAACAAGGTTAACATAATGCTCTGCTTTCTTTTATACAATTTTATATTTTTTGAGAAATTTCTTCAGGAATGTATTTAAAACACAGAGCATTCATTTTTAGAAGTTAATTACATACTATTATGTTCCGAGTACCATGGGAAATCAGTGTGAGCACTTAGGTTGTGCTTGAGGATTGAAAAGACAAGCCATGACAAGCTTTATTTGTTAAAGGTAAGACAGGTCACACTAACACCACACATACCTGTTATTTCTAGATAAACTATACCAGGATAGAGTGGATATCAGTGAAAAAATTACTACGAGAAGTTTTCTCAGTCTGCTAATAAAGATGGTAAATTACTGGGTCGAAATCTGTCATTTGTTAATCAAATTTAATACTAATTTCTTCCTGCAGACACATGCAGAAGACAAATTATCAATTTCTGTAAATCATAATTAGTTCAGAGGCAGGTTCCAATTCTCCTAAAGATTAGCTCAGTGTAGTTTAAATGAAAGGCACTCAGCTACCATACGAATTGTAGAAAACCTCAGCCTTCACTGAGGTGCTTGAAATCTTGGGTTATGACCACTTGAAGATCTGCGGTCATAATTCAAAATACATTGACTTTGTTATATTCACCAGTGCCAATTTTGACTAAGTGCGCGGGCAAGAGGCTGTGCGGAGAAGTATTACACACAGCTCTGCTGCCCTCACCCCCGTGTAGACAGCTTTGCTGCCACTGAGACTCACGGCCCTTCCAGTCTTTAATTTTCTTTAAGAGTGGATAAGTGCCATGAGCAAAACTCACCACTGCTCTTGTGGTGCTTATTTAAGAAGAAATAAAACACGATTAATTTCAAGTGCTTTACAATTAAAAATATATGACAGGATGGTCATCTGGGCAATTTAACTACATCAGGAAGGGTCACAGGCCGTTGAAGTTTGAGAAACCCTGGGCTAAACTCAGTGCATGTGTTTATTGTCACTGGTAGCCTATTAGATTATTAAAAGGGACATGCTAATGTGACATTTTACTATTACAAAGGAAACTTAGTACTAAAATTAGAGCATAAATCAGACAGATATGTTTCCAGACAGACATGCAATCAACTCTGTTTTCCACTCATCTTCCTTTACGCACCAAGGGGTTACATTAAATTTCATTTTGTATTTATTTGTTAACCATATGCATCTAAGTTCAATGTGAGTAACAAAAATTTAGCTGTATCCTAGTAAAACAGATTAAGTTTAATGCAGATAAGGCAAGGAGATTAGGATGTCAGAAAAATATACTTTAAAAATCAAGACTAAAATATAAACCTATTAGTTTTGAATATTTATCCAGATTACATTTCATATGCAACATTTTCTTAAATAAAGCTCTCTTCTTTATTGCAGGAAAATATTTACACCCATAAAATAGTAAGATTTGTCTTTGAAAAGCAGCAGGACAAACCAACTAATTCTGGTCCCAAAACAATGGCTACTTTGGGGGTATAAACAGCAGACAATATAAAGTAAATCACTGTCATGAAATAATAATTAGCATTGTGAAAATAACCTCCACTCCCTCCGCTGACTAATGCACAATTCCTGTTCAAGCACATATTTCGAGTCTGAAAGTCACCAAGTGAAATGAGCACTTTCATTCTAAAGGCAGATTCTGCTGGTATTTCTGCCTGGAAGGAAAGGGAAACCATTTCATACTGTCTCACTAATCCAAAATAGCAAAAGCTTGTCATCTTTGTGGTTTTAACAAGAAAGCTGTTCGAGGGCTTGGCAGGGAAAATCACAATTCAATTCAACAGAATTCTGCTCCACCTCCTCCCCACCCCATTGTTCTAGGTCTCCCCCTCAGCAAAGAGACCAATGATGCATATTTCACACAGACTACACATACATGTCTATAGAACTGTGGGGATGGGCAGTTCAGTGACTGAAAGTCCTTGATAACAAGGCCAAAGTCACGGGCTTGACACCCATGTGGACAAATTAGTTTTCATCTGTTTCACTGCCTTAACTATCTCTCACACCAGCCATCCCAGGGAAAATGCACGCTATTGGTCAAAGGGCGATGAGTGAAGTGCATGAGAATGGTTCAGCAGATCCTCACCAGGAAAGCCAGGGAAGCGAGAAGGAAGAGAGGGCAGGGAGAGAACCAGAGAGAGGGAGGACCTGATAAATTCATGAAGTGCTCTGCCTTACTGTTTGCCTTATTCTGCCCACTGTCTTTTTATAAAAAGGACAACATATTTGGACCATATATATTTAAACATCAAATAGGAATACATCATGATTAAGAAAATGGCTAGCTAGCTAATTTACTCAGAGTTTGTCCTATACAAACTTGCAAAAAATTAACTAAATCTATATAGAATTAAACAATGCTTATGAATTAAACACTATATTTCATGCCTTAAAAGGACTCAGCGTTGCGCATTAGCAATTAGCATTTGTTTTGTTTTGAATTCATTGAATTTATATCATCCTTCAACACTGTTTAGCTAGAGCAAACAAAAACAAGAAAATCACATTATTCTTTCTAAGCCATATAAACGTGATCTGGAAAGTCACGTTTAAAATTGCTATCATGGATTAGCTTAAGGCAATTATTTCACTTGCTGCATTCTTTTACGAGAAGTTTAAAAAAAAAAAATCAAGCTTCTTGCCTAACAAGAAAAATGAAATCCCATTAGTTGTGTCTCCAGTGTATATTAACATTCCTTTTGTTTAGAAAGGTTAATATCCCCCAAATAAAGGAGCATACAGTGCCTGTTAAAATAATTACATCATGACATTTTAGAAAGGTTGGCAGATAGACGTGGTTGCAAGCAACAAAACAAACAAAAGTAAAAGCGAGTACTTTTTAAATTATCCATGACTTCAAAAAATGGAAAGCACTGGAAATTCCACCATGTTTGCAGTTTCCTGCCAGCTTGCCCAGTCTCTGGCATTTGGTTGTTCTCCCTCTTCTTCAATATCTTTCTGTCATAGAAATTTATGAAGGACGTACCTTCACGCTCTAAATCAGATAATCTATCGTCTGAAAAGGAAACTACAAATCTGACGAGAGAATTTTACAACAGGTCAGTGGTTGATAGCATGAGGTACCAAACTCAAGTGTTTCCCAGCCACTTGGATTCCCAAAGGATAATACTCAATGCCATTAAGAAAGAATGGTTTTTCTAATCTCAGCAAGCTGATCTAAAGGCCCAAAATCAGTAAGACTGAAACCAGTGAACAATTAAAGTCTTGGAATGCACTCCAATAAAACCTAAAAGAAAACACTTCAAACTTTATGCAGATAAAATATGGCACTCTGACCCTGATGCTTGAGGCCGAAAGAAGCAGTTCTCCACATAAGTAAAACAAATAATTAATCTTTCAAACATTTGGATATAGCCAACATTGTTTAAATAAAACGTAGACACAATCATAATATAAAACCTACCTGGCTCTCTATTTCTCCTTCTCCAGGGCATGAAAGCTCCTCTGGAATTCTAGAATAGTGTCCTGTTCTGCCACTGCTCCCAGGGACAGAGCCAATGAAATGAACAAGACAAAGATGATGAGAAAGACAATGGTTTTCCCCACCACTATTTCAACCATTGAACGCTTCCTCAGACAATGATAGCTCAACCTCTGGACAGCAGGTCAAGGAATCTAATTGAAGAAATAGTTTAAGGGGCTTATCAATATTCCCAAAAGTCATGGACTGCTTTACATTAGCAATTCCCAATAACACCAATAACAAATTGTACATATGCAGTGAAAAAAGGTCACTGCCTTAAGAGGTCAAAAAGATATAATAAATACAAATTGAAGGCTACCATAACAAAATATCTAGAAGAATTTATAAATCCACAGAAAAACATTCAGTGCAACATCTCAGCTGACGGTCTCACAACCAACCTGTGAAGGCAAGCCTGTCCTGGCTTTATATAAAGGTAGGGCAGCCATTCCTTTGGGGCAGGGTTTTTCGTCATTGAATGATGTGCCTTAGTTTGCAGCTCATGCAAACAATCCCTGTACTTGAGAAGCAATCCCTGTGCACTTGTTGAATGAATGAATGAATGAATGAATGAATGATTTACATGGAATAGTCTTCCAAAGCAACCTCTAACAAATCTAAACTGACGCCTTTATTTAACTGTCACAGCCTATGTAGAGTACTGGCTAAAACAGAGAAAGTGTTTTTTTTTTTTCCCCTAGAAGCCACCTAAGAGCTCATCCCAAGGAAAAAATATTAGAGAGTAAGCGAAGAATTCCTTTCTCTTCCATATTGCAGAATGCTGTTTCTCAGTTAAAAGACAGAGGGTAATTATGATGATGGCGGTGGTGGTAATTATGATAGCATTTGTTCAGTGCTGGACACTCTTCTAAGTATCTTACATAAATTAACTAGTTTAATCCTTACAACTACCATATGCAATAGGCATTACTATTATTCTCATCTTGCAGTTAAGACAGAGGTAAGTTTCTTTCAGCTAGTGCCCAGCACAGCCAAATTTCAAGACCAAGCAGTCTAGCTCCAGAGTCTGTGCTTTTAACTTACACTACACTGTTTGTAACAGCACTGTTTTATGGAACTTTCTGTAATGATGGAAATGCCTATAGCTGCACTGTCTAATATAGAAGTCACTGGGAACATGTAGCTACTGAGCTTTTGCAATGTGACTAATACAAATGTAGAACCAAAGTTTTAATTTTACTTAAGTTTACATAAAATAGCCACATGTTGTTATATCTAAGTTTAATTCTATAACATAGACCACAGGACAAAGTTCAATAACTACTCAATATGCCATGTGAGTATTAAAGGAATTCTGATATACATAGAGAGTAAACCTCATCTTGTCCATATTTCTCTGTAAATATGTGTGTTTGAGGGGTGGAGGTGAGAATAGAGGTAATAGCAAGTACATTTGTTCTCAGGCATATTTCTTAGGGAACACGCAATCTTCAGGGAACTTCTCCCATAATTCGTTCAACAAATATCACGGGACGTGTAATATAGGTTATGGTGAGAATAAGATTTACTACATCAAAACTACATTCTCACATATTATTTACACAATATTTTTGACAAATAGTATGTACCCAATAAATGTTGGACAGGCAGATGAATAGCTGGATGGATGGACCAATAGACAAATGCTGGGACCTTATTCTCAAGAAAGTTACAATCCAGGAAAGAAGATGCCATAAAACTTTATCATTTTCCTTCACAAACCTGTGGCACATTTCCTTTATCAGCAGCATCCATTCAAACAAACAAGCCAAAAATTGAAAGCCATCTTTGAATCCTGTTGATTTGGTCTCCTTTCTGCTTCTCAGACCATTATATATACTTGGTCCTCACTATCGCTGCTCCAGTTTGGCCCCATTTCATTTAGATCTTTGTAACAGACTCTGTCCCGATGTTCCTTTTTCCAATGTTGCCTTCTTTAAATCCATCTTCCACAAAACTCTCCAAAGTCACTTTCTTAAAATGCAAGTCTGATCTGGGCACACTTGTGGTTAAAATCCTTTAGTGCATTCTCTCTCTTCTAAGATAAAACCAAGCTCCTTAGTATAGTACACCACGGCCACAGTAAGCTGGGTAGTGATAATCTTTATAGCCTCATCACTTCATTTTGTTTTTAAATAAGGAGCATATTTCACAGCTCCTTGGAGTGTTATTTATATTTGTAGACCTTAACTTTTTCAAGAACTAAAAATCAAGCCTTATACTGTATACCTTCAGTGTTGAGTACAGCACTTCAAAAGCAGCAGAAAAACTACATAAGTAAAACTATAATCAAAGAAGGAAGGCATATTTGCCATAATTTATGCAAATAACTAGAACTGCTTTGGGCTTGTAGGGAAAGGAGTAAAACGTAAACTGGGAAGCATTCTAAGGTGCACATGAGCTGCAATAAATTTCAAGTAAAGGAAGTATCACAAACATTATCAATTATCATCTCAGGTTATGTAATAGCACAGGAAGCATGGAACTTTTATCTCATTTTCTCTGTGCCATTCACTTTGCCCACTGCCTTTCTAGCTACCATCCAACTCATCTTCAAGAAAGAAGGATTTTTTAAACTTATAATGATAGCACAGTCTCTGGCACCAAGGGTTAAAAGTGGGCTGGAATGCTGAGTAGTAAAGGTTCAGCACCTATTTTTAGCACTCTCTTGAACTTCTTGCTTCCTGGCTTCCTTTAGTAAGCAGAGGTAGGCAATCCCTAGCCTTCTGAGAGCCTCACTTCCATGTAACCAGATAAATAGAATCAGTCTTGCTCTCATAATCTCTACTGTTCCTTCTTTCTTCTCATTTTGCCTTTAGTGTGGTTGGCCAAAAGGCAGTAAGATTCCAAGATTACAATTTGGAACAGGTTTAACATATGCACATTAATCAATGTGATATAACAAATTAACAAAGTGAAGGATTAAATTCATATAATCATCTCAATAGATGCAGAAAAAACACCTGACAAAATTTTATATCCATTTATGATAAAATTTTTCAACAAAGTGAGTATAGAGGGAACATACCTGAACATAATAAAGGACATATTTGACAAGCCCACAGGTAACATCATATTCCATGGTGAAAAGTCGAAAGCTTTTCCTCTAAGATTAGGAAAGATAAAAAGGCCCACTCTTGCCACTTTTAGTCAACATAGCACTGGAAATCTTAGTGACAGCAATTAGGCACAAAGGAAAAAAAAGACAGAGAGAGAGAATCCAAATTTGAAAGAAAGAAGTAAAACCGTCACTATTTGCAGATGACGTGATGCTGTATATAGAAAACCCTAAAGGCTCCACCATAAAAACTGTTAGAACTAATGAATAAATTCAGTAAAGTTGCAGGACACAAAATCAATATACAGGAATCTATAGTGTTTCTATGCACTAACAATAAACTATCAGAAAGAGAATTTAAGACAACTGCATATACAACTGCATCAAAAAGAATACAATACATAAGAATAAATCAAACCAAGGAGGCGAAAGACTAGTACGCTGAAAACTAATAAGACATTGGTGAAAGAAATTGAAGAAGACACAAATGTGTGCTCATGGAGTGGAAGAATTAAATTGTTAAAATGTCCATATTACCCAAAGCAATTTACAGAGTAATGTAATTTCAATCAAAATTCCAGTGGCATATTTCACAGAACTAGAACAAAAATTTTCTAAAATTTGTATAAAACCACAAAAGATCCCAAACAGCCAAAGCAATCTTGGGAAAGAACAACAAAGCTGGGGGTATCATGCTCCCTGATTTAAAACTATATACAAAGTTATAATAATCAAAACAGTATGGTATTGGCATAAAAATGGACATAAGATCAATGGAACAGAATCGAGAGCCCAGAAATAAGCCCACACAGATATGGACAATTAATTTATAACAAAGGAGTAAAAAAAAAACCAAAAAAAAAAAAAAAAACACCACACAATAAATGGTGTTGGGAAAACTGGACAGCCACATACAAGAGAATGAAATTAGATCACTACCTTTCATCATACACAAAAACTAACTCGAAATGAATTAAAAACTTAAATATAAAACCTGAAACCATAAAATTCTCAGAAGAAAATATAGGTGGTAATCTCCTTGGCATGGGTCTTAGCAATGTGTGGATCTGCCTCAAAAGGCAAGAGAAATAAAAGCAAAAATACAAGTGGGACTACATCAAACTAAAAGGCATTTGCACAGCAAAGGACCCCATCATCAAAACAAAATGGCAACCTGCTCAATGGGAGAAGATATTTGCAAATTACATATCTGATAAGGGGTCAATATCTAAAACACATAACTCATACAACTCAAAAACAACAAAGTCAAACCACGTGATTTAAGAATAGGCAGAGCATCTGAACAGAAAGGTCTTCAAAGAAGAAATACAAATGGCCACAGGCACGTGAAAAGATGTTCAACATCACTAATTATTAGAGAAATGTAAACCAAAATCTTGCACCTGTGAGAATGGCTATTATCAAAAAGACAAGAAATAACTAGTCTTTTTGTGTTGGAGAGGATGTGGAGAAAAGCAAATGTTCACACACTGTTGGTGGGAATGTAAACTGGTGCAGCCACTATGAGAAATAGTATGGAGATCCCTTAAAAATTAAGAATAGAACTACCATATGATCTAGCTATTATATTTCTGAGTATTTATCCGAACAATATGAGAACTAAAATTTGAAAAACATGTGCACCCCTATGTTCACATGTAAACAGTCTAAATGTCCACCAATGGATAAATGCATAAAACAGATGTAATACACACAATGGAGTAATGCTCAACCATAAAAAAGGATAAAATCTTGCCATTTACAACAACACAGATGGACCTGAAAGGTATTGTGCTAAGTAAAATAATTTAGACAAAGACAAATAATGTATGATTTCATTCTTATGCGGAATCTAAAGAAAACAAAACAAACAAACATGCTAAACAAACTCAGACACAGACAACAGATTGGTGGTTACCAGAGAGGAAGATGGTTGGGGAGGGATCAAAATGGGTGAAAAGGACCAACAGTATGGAGATGGATGGCAAGTAGATTTTTGGTGTTGATCACTTTGTAGTATACATACATATGTTAAATTACAATGTTGTATACCTAAAACTTATACAATGTTATATATCAGTTTTATCTCAATTAAAAATAAATGACTTGGAAAAGACATGGGATGCATCGTTTTAGGTTCAAGCCTAAACCCATCAGTGTCAGGGGTTGGTACCTTGATGCCCATTCTATAAATTCCTGCACCGGGAAGAAAGAGCAGTTAAGTGGGGAGAGGTGACTGGCAGGACACAGTCTGAGTCTTCCTGAGTCCTTGGATACCTTATTCCAATTCTTAACTACTTGAAAGAACGGAGTATTCAGTTTGTAAGGATTGTAAAGTATGTGAAGATAAGTGTTGGAAGGTTAGAAACTAAGTTATGATTAGACTGATTACCAACCAAAATAAACTTTATATTTAGGTCCAAAAGAATGATAGGTTCTTTGTTTGTTTTAAATCACAGGATAGAAAAAGCCAAGGGTCTAGCATATAGTAAATAATTAATAAATATTTGATGTGGCAGTAATATCTCAGCTGATCTGGAAGCAGAAGAGACTAAAAATACATCCGGGAAAACAGTTATCAGGCTATTACAATAACATAGTACGAAGATAAATTTTAAAAATTATTAAAAAGGGTTAACCAATCATTTACCGAGGACCCACTATGTGCCATTCTTTTTGCTAGTCTTTATTTTAATTCGTCTTCACAATTCTACATGTTAAACATGATCATTCACACTTTCAAATTAGGAAACCAAGGCACAGATAATGTGTAACTTACTCAAGGTCACATAGTGAGGAAGAGACATGCAAGCCTGGATCTGGACAGTCAGGGTACTAAGCACACTCTATCCACACAACCCTGATTCTCCAGACTTGGAAATCAACTGGGTGAAGCAGGGCAATGGGGAGGATCAAGATACACTAGGGAGCTTCTGAGCCAACAGTTTCTAAAGCCGAATGTGTAGTGGGCCCTGATCAAAGTACTGTAGACATAAACTTCAATGTGACATAGTCTTTGCCTCGAAGGGATTCACAAGTGGTCAGATAATTACAGTATAAGATAAATTCAACCCTAAATAGCAATAGGGAGGTCATGAGAAAAAGCAAGTTTATGTGCATAAGAAATTTCCCAGGAAACTATAGGACTGTAATAGCTGGAAGTATTCAAATAATACTGAAATTAAGAATAACTACCACAGAGTCTCCAGGGTGTTCCTCAATGTCATTAAAAAGAAGGACTCTCCACAAATTAGTGATCATTAACTTAATTATAAGATATTATGCACTCATTCTATTCACCAATACACTGTAGAGAGGATTTCCCTAAACATCTCTAATGTATCCACGGATGCCAGTTAAAATAAATCCTGTCCCTGCCCATTTCCCTTCTACTGGAACAAAAACACTCCCGTACGTCTTAGAGAAGTTTAATTGGTTAGAATTACACTAATTGAAATTATCAAACTTCAAAACCCCAAACTTTCAGGATTTCCAACTCAGAACACAAAGCAAATAATTAATTCAAGAATCATCAAGAGAAATCAAGTTATAAGCAAACTACCTAGAAATCAAAAACTAAATAGATTTAGTTCAACTTCAAATCTCTCTTACTCACACACACACCAACATGTACAAACTCAGAAAGTGGGTTCATCACTGAATTTTTCTTATACTTTATGCATTTTCATAACGCTCATTATTTGTTACATGATTCATATGGGAGAAGCAGTTACTATGCTCATTTTATAAAATGAGAAATGAGGGCAGTAAGGTCAAGCAACTTGACCTAAATAAGCTGTCATTTTGGCAGCACTGAAAGTAAATACAGGCATACCTCGTTTTATTGTGCTTAACTGTATTGTACTTTGCAGATACTCCTTTTTTTTTTTTAACAAATTGAAAGTAAAACCCTAAACCAGGGAAAAGATTATGATTTGCTGAAGGCTCAGATGATGGTTAGCAGTTTTTAGCAATAGTGTATTTTTAACTTAAGGTATGTACAGTGTTTTTTATATATAATGCTATTGTACATTTAAGAGACCACAGCACAATCTCTTTAATTGTACAATAAACATAACTCTCGATGTGCACTCTGAAGCCAAAAACTTTGTTTGACTCGCTTTACTGCAGTGGTCTGGAACCAAAACCGCAATATCTCTGAAGTACGCCTGTATAAAACCATTAACAATTCCGAAAGCAAAACTAGAGGCAGAAAAGATAAATCCCCTCCACTAAAGCAGAAGGTATTTATGAATATTCCCCGTTTACCTTAAGCACCTAACACAGGCCCAGGCACATGGTATAGCCTTGATAAATAGTTTTGAATGAATAAACAAAGAAATTAGAGAATGTCAATGAATGTGGGTCTAATGAAGTCAGTGGTATATTCCACTTCTCTACAAGGGATATTTTTTAAATAGGGCTACAGAGCATCCTTAGTATTTTTTTTAAGTAGCACTTAGCAAAAAAAAAAAAAAAAAAGGTAGTCCAAATAAATCCTAACGTGACATCTACTTAGTAGTAGGTAAGAACACTACTGCTGAGGAACTACTGGTTTTAAGCTAAACTCAAAAAAATTCAGCACTGTTTGCTAAGTTTAATGCACTACCATTAAATACAGACACACACAAAACTGGAGATAAACTGATGTAATAGCTTTAAAAAAAATGCAATTACCCCCCAAAAAGTATATATTTTCAGAAATGTAACCATTCTTTGTATTCTACAATTCTTACAAGTTGGTATTATAACCAAAAGGGGGGAAGATATGTATTCCAACCATGTTATGTTACTATAAAAACATTTTTATAATCCTTCCTTGGAATTTTAATGTCGGCCTACAAAAATCAACCAGCTTTTAGAGAAACCTATGAAATAATACAACTGTAAAGAAAGTTTAAATATAAGCTGTTTCCCTCCCCCTGCTGCAACTAAACCTCCAGTGTGACAGTGTAGAAGTGTTCCTCAGACCCTCCAGAAGCCTGGCCAGATGTGCGAGCTAAAACCCATGCTCCCTCCCCCAAAGGTGTTTTTTTCTGCTTGCCTTGTCTTGCAGGCAACACTGCGCTGTGTATAAAATGACAGCTTTGCTCTGTTACTACTGCGAAAATAAACAAAAGGAAAAGAATCTTCCCTTAAGAAGACTTTACAGTACTGAGTTTATTCATTCATTTTTAAATGTTTGCTGAGTTCCTATTATGTTGAATATGAGGTGCAAGGAACTGAGTCTTATGTGCTTGTAAATTTCCCTGTCACAGCTTCATAAAATTCCACATAAGCCATGAAGAAATGCCAAAGGGCTCACGTGCAGAGGTTATCACCAACTTTAAATCAGACGGCCTTGATTTTAGCTTTCTCTCTACTAATTAGCCAGTGTTTTGGAGCAAGTTACTTAACTGTTCTAAGCTCTGTTTTCTTTTCTAGAAAATGGGGATAACAAGATTGCCTCTCTTAAAAAAGGTGTTGTGAAGATTAATAAAATAATGTATTTTTAGCATAGTATAGTATTTAGCACACAGCAAGTGCTCAGTAAATGACAGCTGTCTGTGGCTAGGCTAAATAACATAACTATATTTTTCATTCACCGTACTGAAATGAGTACTTAGTACTGTAGGTACCACTCACAGGTTAGGCACTGAGAACACAGATAAAATCAAAACAGAAAGACCTGAGCCTGCCTTCTTGGAGCTTACAGTGTACTATAAGAGTCATACGCTAAACAATTAATTAGTTGATTGTAATGTGTTAGTGCCATACAAATTATATTTTTCCTAACAGTTTTATTCAGGCATAATTAACACACAATAAACTCCACATGCATAAAGTGTATGGTTTAGTGAAATTTGACATATACATACAGCTGGGAAAGTGTTACCACAACCAAGATAATGAACATATCCACCACCCCCAAAATTTCCTTGTATCATCTGTAATCCTTCCTTCCTGCTTCACCGCCCCCACCTCTCAAGCAGTCACTGATAACACTTTTTCTCACTATAGCTTATTTTGTATTTTTTCTGTAACTTTATATAAAAGGAATCATAGAGTGTGTACTTTTTTTCTGGTTTATTTCACTCAGAGTAATTATTTTGAGATTCATCTGTGTTACATCAATGATTTTAAAACCCACTGGACTATCTCATATAGTCCACCATACACACATCTGTACCTTTTCTTTCGAAAATCATCTCTCCCACTAAACTAATCCCTATAAACACTGAGGAGTACAAGTAAATCTAGAATTAACTATTTTTCGAAGACTTTGTTTCCCAAAAGCCACATGCCAAACACTATTTCCTATTTCCCTATTGTTCAAGATTTTACATGTCCACCGAGTATTTCACTGACCACTATTTTTATCGTCAGAAGAGAAAGAGAAATGCTTTGTACTTTTCATGTCAAGCAAACAAAGCCAAGATGAGTAATCTAGAATCAATCATCAAAGAAGACTCTCAGGATAGCTCTGTACCCACATATGTATGCATTGCCATTTTTAAAAATAGAGCAATATAAGAGACACATCTGTGCAGCTTGTCAAAAAATGGTGAAATTTTCTGAGAACCTGTTCTATAGATGTTCTAGGACATAAAATATTGTTTCTGTGAAGACTGACCATTTTCCAGCTGAGTGGCCAAGTACACAGCTCAAAGGCCCGAGCTTTTGGTGGGGAGTCAGTGTGTGTGGCAAGGCAAGCAACTCCCTTCACCAGATTATTAGGTAATTTCAGGATATGAAAATTGGATTAAAAATTCTCTTTCGTTTCAATATTAAAGTTTTATTTTTCTAATTAGCCTAATATATCACGATGAAATGATCTATCTCAAGCACCAAGTACAATGGTTGCCACATAGTAGGCACCTCAATACAGCACAGTCCATGGCAGAAGACCAGCTCACGGCACAGATATGACATAGTCATATTCCACCATCCTTAGAGGACGGGTTCCTTTCTTGATTACAGTGAATCCCACATTTTCAATCAGTCATCCACAAAACTACACATGTCCTACGCTAAATGTCTACTATGTGATTCACTGAACAGACTTTTTTTAAGGATGAGTAAGATAGGACATCCTAACTCAACATTTATTAAACGTTCTAAATCTCTTTAGTTTAAATATAAGAGAATGACACGTACAAACACACTCACACTAACTCTGTACTCCAAATGCAATTTGTCTACTACTAGGGTTAAGTTTGAGGCACATGAAAATAATAAGATATGCAATACAATGTGACATTACACAAGCTTCAGCCCATGTTCCTCAATTATCCTCACAAAAGCCTTGATATTTCAGTTTCTAGGTGTTCTTCACTCAGAACATTTTTGAAAGTCTTCAGTAACAACCACAATAACGACTACATCCACTCATTGTGTACCTACTATGCACCAGACACTATTATGTCAAATTCTACAGGCAACTGGGCTGAGAACATTAATCACGTAGAGGAGGGCAAAAATAAGCCTTTCTTTGGCAATGAAATAATATATCTGCTATTTAGACTTTTGTTTTAATTACTTATCTAAAAGCTGACATTGACATTGTACTTGTTACTGAAGACTCAAAAAGCAGATAAATCATATAAGTACAACTGCAACGCAAATGAGCCACCTGAAAACAACCTGTACTTTTGCTGACTTCATGGCTGCATCCTCAGCAGAAACATACAGTGAAATTAAATTACATTGCCGATAAAAGTTTTATGTTCCTAGGCATAGATGAAATGCCGCATTTGCCAAAACCTGCTAACACTGCTTACATGATTATTAATGGTAACAGGGATGTATATGAACAGCATCAAACAAGTAGCTGGGACAGAGAAACACATACACACACACTCCATATGAAATCCTAGAATTAAATGCTGACACCCGAAAGGCAGGCAGGTTAAGCTACTGCAGCAGATGAAAATGTTTCAAAACCAGATACATTTCCTGTTGAAAATTCCTTACATTCCATGACTAAATCCTAAAGGCCACAAGCAGCATTGCAATCTCAGATTGTGCTGATGCACAGAAAGGGAACTGTATTTGTGCGGCCCTGCTGTCAGCAGAACCCCCGTAGACGGAGCACAGTTGCAGTCCTAAGGCAAAATAAAAGTGTCTGGGAGGCAATTCACACATTTTCAAAGACAGAGTGATGACTGTGACCTTGAACGCCTTCAAAAGGTGCTCTGGCTTTAAGGTCTTTAAGCTCTGGCTTTTAGGCTCCTGCAGCCCACACGCAAGATCCACCAAGACTTCGTTATTTTAGGATTTTAATTCAACAGTAAGATGAAACTGCCTTGATACTCCGTGGTCCTCATGGTGGTCACTAATATTTACTAAGTACAAGTAAATGTACTTGGCATTAAAGGGCTCAAACTATGTTTTAACCTCCAATTTACATTTTGACTAAGAATCTCTAACACACTCAATAACGTCCACATGTAATTGAGAATGCCCTGCTTTTTTGAATCTCAAATTCCAATAAAATGTGGGGGACTGGGGAAGAGAGCTTGCTAAAGAAATGGAAAACAAAAAGGCACCTTTGTAAAACACCATTTATACAGCTCACGAGGACATTAAATCACCATCAATATCTAGTGCTTGTCTCTGCAACCTCATTAACAAATAATCCCTTTAAAACTAGAGTACTGACAGGTTTGCAGACATGCAAAGCTGGGTGCCTGGCAATTCTCTTGCCAGAGAGAACTCAGTACAGTTATAAGGAAGTAGTGATCTACAGCCCCTAAAGGAAATCAGAATGCATAGCTCAGGTTCTACCAAAGACTACCCAGCTCTCACGTGAAACATTTTAAGGGTCCCAGAGTGGATTCCGCATGGTAGCATCTGAATATATTGAGCAACACGTGTCTTGTTGAAATTGACCCTGAATAGTGTATACAGCTATTATTTATGATTGCCTATGGTTCTTCACCATATTTTGCATCTGACTGAGAAGGAAGCAGTTCTAAAAACCAAATTCATTTCAAGGAAAATTCAGTGTATCCTCAGATAGTGCATATGTGTGGGCACATGTGCCCCCACAACCACACGTGCATATACAAGCAACCACGCCCCAGATCACATACCCCAACCTCATCCTTCCATATCCCAAACAATTTTAAATCCTGTTGATTCAGTTCAGGTATCGGTAGTTTGTTTGTCTCATTGAAATGATGGAGTAACATTATTCAAAAACAAGTTCTAACAATGGCTTGGGATAAACTCTTCACTGAGGTTAACGATGCCTAGTCCTATGGCATGCTGATGAGGCAGGATTGCCTAAGAAGCACTTGGTATAAAAGAAAATAGAATCAAGAGCCAAAACAAGGTCAACCCCCTGTGCCCTATCTTGTCCCACTACAAATCAACTAGATTAGCCGTTTGGAATGTTGATTCTCAAAAGAATGTGCCTTGATATCAGAAAACCGACACTTTTTTATTTTACCTTTTAAACCTAACAAGGTTTCTATCTTATCTCCAAGAGAAAAGATTACTAAGTGCAATTCCCATGGGCCTCAAGAGTACTGAGACCTAGTCAACAAAAAGAGTTTTAATTAACAGGCAAATCTGTAGTTTAGTTGGTAGGAAATTTACTTAAAACTGTTTTAGAAAAATGCCTGGAGAATAATAGTATAATAATAGTGTTTTTTAGAAGTATCTCTGTAATACAGTCCTCCATATCTACGCAGATCTTGGCAGAGACAGATGGCCTAAGCCTCTATTTAACAATGAATGATTAAAGCAAAGTGAAAGAGGCAAAGATACTATTTAATCCTTCTTCGCAAATAAACATCAATAAAGCTATGACCCCAAAGGAAATACTCCTCATTGCTTAAATATGTACCAGTAACATCGCCACTTTTGCAAATCCAAAGCAAATATTAATTTTATTAGACAGCTACACCATGTTTCTTAGCTGGAAAATGTAGCTCAGCTGATCTTTCTTTCAACAATCAAGCACCTACTAGGTGCCAGGTGACAGGAACACAGAGTAAAGCTGTCATCTGTTACAGGATCAGAACGTAATGCTTACCTCATTCACTGATTTCTTCAAGTCCCTACCAACAGAAAAATCAGACAGACATGCCTGGTCCAAATAAATCTTCCCTTAAGGATGAAGCGTACAAGCCCAGAGCTCAGGCTCTTTTGTCTCTTGTCACTACACTCAGCGTTCTTTGGGCCCCACAGAGTAAAGCTGGCACAAGTTCCACGATCAGCAGGATACAGCATAGCGAGTGCCAAAATGCCACATGCATTCGAGCACCAGTGACCTTAAATGGAGGTCATTATTACCATCTCCTACGGTTTTTTGACAGTTGGCTGCTGTTCTCTGAATGTCAGAACCCCCTAAATTCTACTGAATCATTCAACTCGTGGACCAAGGTTGATTAGGAGTGCTCCAGGTGATGACTTTTCAATATTAAAGAAAACAGTTCCTTCTCTTCTCATAAGAAATGTGTTAAGAAAGATTCAGAAACCCTGGACAGTGATAGATCTGTTTATTTGCCGAGTCCATTTTAGGGTAATTTTCCTTTTTAAGCAGTAATCTGGATGACTAAGTTAACAATAATGTAAAGAATAAGATGAATGCATGGTAAAGCACAATACAGGAGGTTTAAAATAAACAGAAATTTGTTTCCTTCATTTTAAGGTCCACTGGTCAGTTCAACTAGGAAAGGCTGAAGAATGTACATTGTTCCCTAATGGAAAAGGCTAAGATTCTTGGAACAACCTAGTATTTTTACTGGGGCCTGAGTCAGATGATTTTGGAATTACTTCTTCTTATAATTCTGAATATATCTATAATTCTTCTCACCAAAATTTAAGATATGTTCATTCTTATTCTGGCAATGAGTGTGTCAGGCTCAAAATCAACAACAGTTCCTGAGATATTTGCTGGTATAAACTCTTCTCAGGCCAAGTTTTTCTTTCAAAAGTGTTCTAACATTTATGTTTACATCCATCATTATAGCACTTTTATACTTGAAACCCTCCCAACTACCATGTTCCTGTATCTTTCTTTCATTCCTTCTTTTTCTTTTTAAGTAAACATTTGCTTATGCCTTGTATTCCCATTGGAAACACCGGGACTTGATCTGGTAGAAGTACATATCCATCTTAAGCATAAATGTCACCGTTTCAAATGTCACCCAAGCACTTCCTGTAGCGGAGTAAAATATAAAGCAAGAGGGAGGAAGGGGAGGAAGAGGAGAAGGAAGAGGAGGCAGAGAAAGAGGAAGAGAAAAAGCAGCATTTTATTTAACTTGCTCAGTAAGGGTCAGATCCACTCTGGTAACACACTTCTGATGTAAGATATGGGTATCTTACGGAGACAGGATGCTGCTAGAATCCTATCCCCCACCGTCAGCACTATATGCTTAAGCCATTGACAGTTTCAACTCTCAAATTCTCTTTTAATTTGGCAGCATATCACTCTCTACTCTTGAAAATTTTGAATAGCATCACATACTAGTCAATATACAACATATATAAATACATACCCAAAGCAGTAAAATATCCAATTCAGCCCTTATATTTATCAGGACACATTGCTCATTGAACAAGTTTCATTAGCATTCACTTACCTACACCTGGACTTTAATTTGAAAAACAGAAACAATGGTAAAAGCAAGTTCTTTAACAGTTTTTAGCTGTAGCTACTTGCATATGTTTACAGAAAACCTCGACAGGCTTGATTAAACAATGCTCTCCATTCCCTCAGTAAAACATGTTAACTGGTGCCCAGGGTGTTCTCAACAGCCATACAGGGAAGCTGCTCCAATATGGCTGGTCCTGCCAGCTCAGTGGCATGTTTACTGTGAGGTCACTAGGTTTGTTTCCAAACCTGTTTGTTCCAGTTATGTTAATAGAATTTCAAAATGTAATTAAGCAGATGATACCATGTAAATCAATGAAATATGTGTAAAAAGAAAGGGGCCCATCATTTCTATCAAAATTAAGCAGAGTGTCTGAAAGGACTTCATAAACATGAGTCACTTAAACATTATCATTGAATCAGAGGTAAGTTAAACGTAAGTTGGAGAAGTTTCGGGTGAAATTTAGTGAAAGTCTAGAAGGAGTCTGCACTGAGATTGCTTCACAATCTCTTTAAATTACTGTTCCAATTTACACAGACATGGACTGGAAATCATAGAAACTGAATTGTCGATGTGGCTTATACAAAAAAGATGACAGGGAATTGCAACTTAAAAAAGAAAATGTCATGACCTAATATCAAATGTTGGCAAATTTTTTAAAAAGTATGCATATGATAGATATAAATGTTAAAATAAAAAGTTGAATTATATATCTATAATTAGTTAGAAATTTTTTGATGAGCCAACTACTATTGTCAATCAAACTGGACAAAAAGACTTTGGCTATTAACTTTTTAATCACCTCATTATAATATTAGCTCAAGTGTCCAGAATGCAGCAAAATACTCATAAATTTTTATTTTCAAAATATCAAACCAAAAATGCTAAAGTACAAATATTGCTAATTTTGCTTAAATCAAAAGTCAATTTTAAGGACCAAAGTATTGAGAAATTCAGTCTCAGTAATACGGAGAGATTTTAGCCAAGTGCCCCACGATAGTCACACTAACGTGGCACAACCTCCTACTGACGTGGCATTTATGAGACCATAGAACAGGTTTAGAGATGAGGGCTGCTGCCGTGAAACGTGCCAGGATTAATGAACACACTATGTGATAATATTTTCATCCAGATTAATGGCTCCTCATTTGCCAAGACATGCTTATTTCGGTCACAAGGGTCACATATTATCACATAGCCCTCCACAGGTAGCCCTGGCATATTCTGTACTCTGCTCTGACCATATACTACATGCACACATTTAGATCATCAGAAGCAAACATCACATTTCTCTGATGCACAAAAACAGGCAAACAAAAAGACTTGCTAAGCAAACTGCCTGTCTCAGTACCTCCTTAAACAGGAAAAGTCAGGAGCCTACTTAAGTATTTATTGTTAATTCCTCTGGCTAGAATTCCAACATGCATAAATGCAAAATGCATACCTTTTTAGTGTCAAGTGGTGTCCAAAGCAACAGGCAGTGCATTTTACATGCAGGTCATCTGTATTGCATTTTGTAAAATGATAAAGAAGGTTAGTTTCTAGTACCTAGGAATTCACATCCCCTGGGATATCTTGGAAAAAGTCCCTTTCTAAAATGTAACAAGTTTCTCATCTTTTTTTTCCACTGGTCACAACAACATGCAAAGAAGCAAATCACTTTGTTATTTGGGTCTGAGTGATGTAACAAATGGAACAGGGAGGAGAAAAAGAAGACAAACAGCAATCCAAGAATAGAAAAATATGTTCAAATTTCTTGCAAAATGCATGTCTTCCAAATAAGTCAAAATAATTTCCCAAAAAAAGGGAGGGGGTTTCTTAAAGTATCAAATGAAGAGTAATATAGAGGTAACTAGAAATACATAATTTGGCTTACTCATGGTAAAATGAGCCAAGTGTAAGGTGATAACAGAAAAAAAAGGTAGACCTAAATTACCTTCACCTTCAAAGTAATCTTTCTAAATTATTTCTCCAGGAATAAATGTGAAATGGTCTGAAAAAAGCTGAGCACTTTTAAACTATTTTACATGTGTTCTATCCTTCCTCTGAGTACCCTGGCATTCTGGCAGTTGGAATTTGCGGTATATCAGGCCTTGGATGAGTCATGAAATATTACTCATATATGCCGAAGAAACAAAATCTTCATAATTCATGTAATTGCCAAGACATTTTTTTCATGATATTTTGAATACTGTTAAAGATGGAAACAAACAAGAGGTTCTGGTCAGACAATACATTTTCTTAAAAAAGCATCCAGTGTCCACATGAAACTAGTCCTTGTGGAGAGCTCTTTCTTTTTACTTGAGATAAGGTACAAAGTATGGATTTCTAATTCAAATCAAGGGTTCTCTTTAGTATGTTCTTTTTAAATGATAATTTACATTTTCTTTCTATTCTAATTATAAAACTAATGCATATTCATCATAGAAAATGAAACAGAAAAGAATAAAGGAGCAAAAGAGATCACAGGAATCCCACTGCCCAGAGTCAACCACTGTTAACATTTTGTTTCATTTCAGGTTTTTATTTTTCTGTGCACTTTTAGCACATTAATAAAAGCATAAACTTTTATATATTTTAACATGATTTCAAGGAGATTCCTCAGCTGTCTGCTGATTTTACTTTCATTGCTTTAATGAATTTAACTCTATCCTTTTCTGTAAACTCTAAGAGTTTCTTGGAAAAAAAAAACCATTGCCATCATTTCTAGAAGTAGACATTTTATATATCCGAATACAAGTGAATCCTAAATATAAGAAAATTTCCCATTTTTCATATGAAATGATCCCCTCAGAAATGAAGCATTTGTTTTTTGTTTTCATTTTTGTTTTTTACCACTTGGTTATATTAGCTTTTAGGACTGAGATTGAGATGGCTAAATGTCTAGATACATTTCCTTTGTTTAGTTATATGTACTTGTTCAAAATCACATGGAACATTACAGAGCATGTTTAATTTAGAAAAGTGCTATGATTTCTCTCTCTCCTCTCACGTTTCATTAAGAACTCCCCAGGCACAAAAGTGTTTTCATTATCACTAGAGCCACTTTTTCAGGGTTACTTTCCTAGGCAAATCATCTTCCCTTGGAGGTTGTCTGAGACACAGCACTTTTTAAAATTTATGTATGACACAGTTGTCACAAGCACCAATTCACTAAATAGGACAGTTTCTCGTCCATCTTACAGGGATATCATTTTGATCTCCACAGCAAACATGATATTGTTCTGTTTTTTAAAAGTCTTATTTACAATAATATCCAACACCTGTAATTGAGAGGTCATACCTAAATTAGCAAATTTGTGTTAAATTTCTATACCTTTTTTTTATCTGACTTTGCCAAGTGACTTCTTTAAGCATCATAAGCAAAACGTTCATAAAGGCCATTTCTATGTTCAAAAAATGTAGCTGAGAGATTGATCTGTAATATGAGATGCTTTGTAAGAACATATATATATATATATATATTCTTACTATATATATAAAATATATATGTGTTCTTACTATATATAAATATATATAGTCTGTCCAGAAAAAGTCCAGCCATTATTAATAATGAGAACAGTTTGTGCAATATCAATGTAACATGGCAGCCAAGGAGAGTGGACTGGAATACAGATGCATGAACAATGACAACTTCACTGTACTAGTCAGTGGGGACAGTAGACACCATTGAGTGAGCACGTGTGCTACGTGGCTGTTGCATTCAAAATGATTGAGTAGAGCAATGAATCCGCATCAAATTTTGCATTAAGCTTGAACACTCATTCATTTGCTGAAACTATTCAGATGATCCAGAAGGTCTCAGCTATGGGCAACTGGTGATCGGCAGCTTCATCACAACAATGTACCTGCTCATGCATCACATCTCATGCAGAGCTTTTTGGCAAGACATCAAATCACCTAGGTGACTCAGCCCCTGTAGAGCCCAGATTTGGTGTCCTGCAACTTTTGGTTTTTCCCAAAACTAAAATCACCTTTGAAAGGGGCAAAATTTCAGACCATTGATGAGGTTCAGAAAAATACAATGGGGCAGTTGATGGCAACTGGGAGAGCTATGTGAGGTCCCAAAGTGCCTGCTTTGAAGGGGACTGAGGAGTTGTTGCTCTATGTACAATGTTTCTTGTTTCTTGTATCTTCTTCGATAAATGTCTCTATTTTTCAATATTACATAGCTGGATACCTTCTGGACAGACCATAATGCACGTGTGAGCACGCACACGCACACACATTTTTTGAGAAATAATATTTCTTAATAGGAAAAGCATCTTAATATTAGGAGCACAGAGTGACAAGATCACACGAATAGCCCACAGTAATCTTCCTTGTAACACGTCTGTGTTTTCCCATTGGTCCCTTCGTAACCGTAACTCTAATACTGAAAACACCACTCCAACAACATTTGGGGTTAAACAAACCTGTATAATAACCTCTAGTGCAGCACTGCCCTATAGAACTTTCTGCGATGATAGAAATGTTCTTATCTGCACTCTTCAACATGGTGACCGATAACGTGGTTATTGAGCACTTGCAATATGGTTGTTGTGACTGAGGAACTAAATTTTTACTTTTAGGTAACTTTAAATTTAAATAGCCACAGGTGACTAGCGGTCACCCCATCTGACATCAGTGCAGCTCAAAAAGGAAAGGGGTGTGCCAGTCCTAATAGTTCCCTAGTGCATAGTAGAGAGTGAATAAAACCTGTTTTTTATTTTTGTTCTGTTTTATTTTGAATTTTTTTCAAACAATAATTTCTCAGATAAAGCCTTAGAAGAGAAGCCTTTCTTCCTTAATAAGGGTATCATGGAAACACTGTAAGGAGCACATTGTCCTACGTAAAGGGATCCAAATGCCATGGAACAACCAGTCACACTGCAAAAAAGCCACTAAACAGAGGAAAATTTCCACAACCCACACACATCCTCCGTATGTCACCTTCTTCATAGTTCTTGGGCAAACCTGCAAAACACTAAAAAGGTCACTATTTTATTTGGAAACTGTCTTAGGAGTCTCTAGGAGTATTTAGAGAGCAAGTAATAAATAAGACCTGTAAGATTTTATAATCCCATTCACTACTGAAAGCATGGCACAAGGTGCATTAGTTAACAAATACTTAGTCACAATTTTATTTTTCAATGATTAAAACTGGGGTGAAAAATCTCTCTCATTTGTTCATAGAAAAGACAGCTAACAAGGTTTAGAGCAAATTAAGACACAAAATTCTGATGCCCACATCAAATTCTGAACAAATCTAAGGGTATATTGGCATCCTGGAATCTTTGTAACAAAAGAAGTATATTTCCACTCATACAACATCAACAACTGATATAAAATTCAACCACCTCATTCACAGAAGATTGTTTATTTTATTAATATCCTTAAAAATTTCACCTGTCCATAAGCATTGATTATGAAGAAAAAAAATGGCACTGTGCTTGAGCATGCTTCTGACTCTAATATTAACTAAAGGGAGAAGCAGAAGCAAAAATCAAGCTATACCATGTTATTCTGAAATGCTGCCACAGGAATGAAGATGGGGCACTGATTCTATCCACTTCCATTTTCTTTGCAACAAATCTGTCATTTAAGGCTAAGATTTTAAGATATGACTTATCCTTGCTGAAGTCATCTCCTTATAATAATGCAGGTCTCCCAACAGGCTCCATGGCCCTGATCTCCCCCTACGAGTTGCTCCTGATTTAAGCAGATGATTTTGCTCTTTTTAATCCAGTAGAACTGGGTAAGTTCTTGGCACTTAAAAGAACTATGGGAGTAAGAATTCTCTCACCAGAAAAGTACAGGTAAGGTTCTAGTCTATTATAGGTAAATTGATCCTTACGTTGCCACAGAGCCTCCTTAGAGCAGTAAGAAAGAGCTCAGTGCAGATGTGTGTATGGTTAGAAGCCTTAACCAAAAACTGCACAAGTTATGCAGAGAAAAACTCAGGTTCACTTATGGCTGCTGTTATGAACTAAATGTCTGCATCCCCACAAAATTCATGTTGAAACCCTAACTGCACCCCACCCATAGTGTGACTGTACTTAGAGATGGGGCCTTTGGGAAGTAAGCCGGGTTAAATGAGGTCATAAAGATGGGGCTTTCATGATGGAATCTGTACCATTATAAAAAGAAACACCAGAAAGCTTACTTTCTCTCTAAGCACAAAGAGGTCATGTGAGCACACAGCAAGATGGCACCTACCTACAAGCCAAGAGAAAAGGTCTCAGAATGAAATCTACTCTGCAGGCACCCTTACCTTGGACTTGCTACCTTCCAGAACTGTGATAAATAAATTTCTGTTGTTTACTCCACCCAGTCTATGGTTTTTGTTACAGCAGCCCAAGCTGACAAATACAGCTGCACCCCCACCTTCAGTTTTAAAGTTGGCTACTCTGATCTCTTTATGAGTACCTCTGAAGGAAGAGTCTGGAGCATCCACAGTGAATACCAAATGTCCCTGCAACCCAGATATTAAAGAATTCAGCCTTCATTATTGGCCATTTAACTTATATCTATAACTAACAAAGACTTAAGCTTACAGCAGTTACAAGGACCAGATTTACACTCCTACCTGAAAAAGCAAACAACAAAGACAAAGTAAAAGAAACAATGGTTTTCAAAACACTGAACATGAGGCAACATGGACTTTGATTTCTGAGGGACAGAAAGCAAATTAGATGAGCCTCATACTGCCTCTAGCCTGCTTCCTAAAGAGTTTCCAGGACACAGCCTAGGGAGGGAACACTGAGGTGGAGCCCAGAGAGACTAAGGCAGTTAGATTTTGCAGGACCAAGTGCCAAGGAGAGAAGAGCTATACAGAGAGAGAACTCCAGACACCTGCAGAAGGTCCTTCACAAGTATTCCACAGAGCACCTAATCATTGCATGAATGTGATAAAATCTATCTGAAACGTTGAAGGGAACAGTGTGTAACATACCTGGGCTGGAAATAGTACCTGTTCCCACTGAACAGAATGAAAACCTCTTAATTCCAAATTATTAGATAAGAGTACTCAGAAAGGTACTGCCTCAGAAGTAGGAACAATTAGCCCTAGACTACACACAGCTACATTTCCACCTAATAAATCTTAAAAGTAGAACCAAAAAGATCAAACATTTCCAAGTAACATAACCCCATACCAGAACAAAGCTCAAAAGTACATACAAATATCCAGCACTAAACAAGGAAAATTCACAATGTCTAGCATCTAATCAAAGATTAGCAGACATGCAAAGAAGCAGGAATATATTTTATAGTTCTCTGTGTAGACTCATATTTTTAGACATACAAAAGCTGAAAGATTTTAATATCAATGGATTTTCAGGCAAAAGGAAAATGATATCAGATAGAAAGGTCCATACTGAAAAGAAAAATTAATCAATCCAAACCAACACAGACTGACACAAATGACAGATTAACAAAGACATTAAAAGATATAACTGTATTCCATGTGTTCAAAATAGAGATATGGAAGACTTTATTTTTTAAATCTAAATGAATTGCTAGAGGTAGACTTTAATGAGTGAAATGAAAAATACACTAGGTAAAATTAACAGCTGATAGACATTTCAGAAGAAAAGTTTTGTGTTAAAGACAGAACAATAGAAACTGCCTAAAATGAAACAGAAAAAAAAAAAATCATTAAGCAGTGGGACAACCATAGATGTAAGATGTATAATACACTTCAATTACAGAAACATGAAGAAAACTACACCCAATCATGTTTTTCCAAAACTAGTGATAAAGACCTTAAAAGGAGTTAGAGAAAAATGACATTATATCCATCCATAGAAAAAAAAGAAAAACAAAACAGGATTAACATCAAATTTCTCATTAGAAATAACTCAAGCAAAAAGGCAGTGAAACAACATCTTTAAAGCATACAATGAAAAAACTCTGTCAACTTAGAATCAAATGCCCACTAAAATTCTATTCTAAAAACAAAAGCAAAATGAGGACTTTTTTTAGACATACAAAAGCTGAAAGAATTTAACATCAATGGATTTTCAGGCAAAAAGAAAATGATATCAGATAGAAATATGAGTCTACACAGAGAAATAAAGTATACCAAAGCTACATGGGTAAATGTATAAGAATGTTCTATTATTATTTAAAAGATATCTTTAAATATTTATTTAAATTATTTACTTGAAAAGCTAATTAATTGACTCTTCAAACAAAAATAATAGTAATGTGTTGTGAGTATATACAAAAGGTAAAATGTATGACAAAAGTACCACATAGATTGGAAGAGGAAAATAAAAGTAAAGGATATAGGGTTCTTACACTACACATAAGTGGTATGATATCACATACAGGTAGACTTGAACAAGTTAAAAATGTACACTAAACCCTAAAACAACCATTTAAATATTTTTAAAAGAATTATAGCTAGTAAGCCAACAGAGGAGCAACACTGGAATCACAAAAAGTACTCAACACATAAAAAAGGCAGAAAAAGAAAAAACGGAGAACAAAGAATGGATGGGACAAATAAAAAACAAAAAGCAAGATAAACGAACCTAATCATGTCAACAATCACATTAGAAATAAATGGTCTTAACACCCAAATTAAAAGACAAAGATTGTCAGACTGGATTAAAAAAAAAAAAAAAAAAAAGCTCCAACTCTTCCTTTATATACTACAAAAACAAAACAAAACACTTTAAATATAAAGACACAAATAGGTTAAAAGTAAAGAGAGAAAAAATATATATCATGCCAATGCTAAAACTTAGTGTAAATGCTTCCCATAATCATTGTATTTTATGTATGTCAAGTGTAAAACTCTGTCAATGAATTTACATGACATTGGTTAAGAAGAGCATGAAAACTGTTTATTTGAATTTATTTTTATACCTTGTACAAAATCATCTGTGAAAGTATAATTCATTGTCACTAAATATCCCTTAGCAGGATCATACAATATATGCTTAACAGAATTCAGTGCCAGGAAAATGCCTGCCTTCCATGTGAATTCATGAGCTTTCTTTAATCAGATAAGTATAATACGAGCCAAAGTTTTTCCTTTATGTCTTGGATAAGGATCAGAAAGTTCAATTTAATGCCAAAACCTAAAAATAATTTCACCCCAGGCACTTGGCGAGATTGTCACTCTCTCCTTCTAATTGGTTTTTGACCTCTCCTAAAATTATTTTACTTGCATCATAATACTGGAAGCTACTTTAAATTCTTTTTTTAAGAGTTGTGTTTTATAACAGAAAGCCTATCAGGAACCAGATATGAATATTTGTTCCACCATCTATAAACCATGAGAGTTAAATCAGAGAGGTTGCTGTAAAGTTCTGTTTTGCACCAAAAAGTGAGGGTCACAGTGGTCACTTTACCTCCCTCTCAACATTAATAAAATGTGAAACTCTGCAAATCTAAAAACACAAAACAAAGCTAATATTAAAAAGCAAATTACAGGATTATCAAAATTGATGTGATTAGATTTTTAAAACCAAAATCTGATCTTACAATGTATTCATTTCCATATTAACTCTTTTTCCTTCAGTTATCAATACTAGATCTATAATACTAGTTAAAAGCTAAATGGACCCACACAGAACTATAATCTGTTCTAAAGGAGAGAATAAAATGACCAGCCAGAGTCAGATTTCAGAACTCAATACAGAAACAAGAAAAAGGAAAACAGTGACACTCTCAGGTGAGCATGGATGCAAGAAGATATAACCCAAACCTGGCCTGAATCCACAGAAGTATTAAAGATGGGTCTCCAAAGGCTTGTGAATTCAGGTATGCACTTGTTACTCCTTTGATTGTCAATTAACATTTCTGCATAAGAGGAAAGAAAGGGAACAGGGGTACAAGTACATAAATTGCTCTGATATTTTATCAAATGCAGAATTGCCCTAAAGCAAACCTACTCCATTACTAGGCGTTTTGCTCAAAACAGAGGATTCCTCTCTCTGGCCTCAGGCAGATCCTTAGTTGTGAGGTTCACCTCTGTTTCAGCATTCCAAGCAAGTGGTCAAAGAGAACTGCAGCCTCACTTTCACAGGAATAAAATAACTGTAGTCTTTTCTATTACATGTGTAGAGTAGTGAGCTAAACAAGAAAAAAAAATTCAGATGCTACATAGGTGGATTGACCAAGAATATAGTCAATCAAGAAAGAAAAGGGGAATTCTTAGAAGAAAATAAGGGGTACAGTTTAAACATCAACAGCTTAAGATAGTTTAGAACGTTCATATTCTGGTGAGCAACAGAATGACCTATGGAACTTAAAAAATGTAGATGCCAAACTTTACCTACCAGAAACTGTAACGGCATGTGTCTGATGTATTGCATTTTGAGAACCATCAATGTTGGTATCATTATGAACCAGGATTTTTAGTATAGTGAATGAAAATATAAATGTGTGATTTAAGTGAAGGTGTGACATTAAGTAAAATCCAGAGCTCTAAATTTGAATTGAAAGGGTCAAGATGAGGTCATTATGCATTTTACTCTTAAGACAACATAAGGATATGTAGCCCTTTACACTAAAAAGATCTAAAAACAATGATCTACCCAAAAGCAATAACCATCACCTAGTAACAAGATTATGGTTTCTACATAACATTTCCCACCAAAAGGAATAAGCTCCTACAAGAAATAGCTGATTCGGGGAGGGAGGGAGGACTCTTATAAAATAAACCTAGAATATCTTTTCATTAACAAGAAAGAAGGCTGTTAACAAAAATTCTGAGTCATGTTAAGCGGTCTCAGAAACCAACATAAAGAGGCTCCTACTGGCAAAAGAGGATAATTTGAGCATTATTAGAATATTAGTAATAGACTGAAGCACAAGTATGTTTAAAGCAATGAGCTCAAAAATAATACTAAAACAAACAAACAAAAACCCATCATCTCCTTTGAAGGATGCTAGGTAAAGAATCAATCATTTATCTTGCCCTTTCTATGTGTACTGCACCTTAAGGTAAATAATAAAAATTTCTCTTTATGAAGAAGGAATGCCAGAATAAGATTATCACCATCTTGCAGCCCCTACTGAAAGAATGAATGTAAGCAGTGATCTTCAAAAGGTTACCACGTCACACACATGCAAAAAGGCACAGGCATGATGTGCCTACCTATGCAGTCTTCTCGCCCTTCATGCACCCGTACTCCGTCCCCCCAACCTCCCCGAAAAAAGTCAAACCCTGTTCAGATATACGTCAAGTTTGATTTAAAGAAAATCAAGATAAACAAACATGTTGAACAACATCATGAGGCTATTATTAGTAAAATCAGATTGTGGAAAACTATAAAACAAACAGTTCCATTTCCTCAACAAATAAACTTCAAGGAAGTAAAAAAGACTGATAGAGGGAGGAGCCATAGGTTAAAAATGACTTGACATATTTATCATCCAGTTGCAATAAATGAAATTCATTTGGCTCTTGAGTTGAAAAAAAGAAAAAGAAATTTGGTGCCCTGGCTGGGTAGCTCAGTTGTTTACAGCATCATACAGATACATCGAGGTTGCAGGTTCTGTCCTTAGCCAGGACATATACAAGAGTCAACCGATCAATGCATAAAAAAGTGGAACAACAAATCAATGTTTCTCTCTCTCCCTTCCCATTTCCCTCTAAAATCAATAAATAAAATTTTAAAAATTTTTGTAAAAGGTAATAATAATAAGAGATAATTACAGAATTTAAATAGTAACTGGATATTGTCAATACAAAGGAATTACTATTAATTCATTTATGTATGAAAATAGCATTGTGGTTATCTTCTTAAAGAGTCCTGTATTTTAGAGAGAATATACCGAAATCTTTGTGATATAATGCCTACAATTTGCTTAAAATGATTGGTTTGGGGGTCAGAGGCAGAAACAGATGAGATTATAGATCAAATAACACTGGCCATGAGTAAATAACTGTTGAAACTGAGCGATGGGAACATGAGAGTCCAATACACTATTCCCTCTGCTTTTGTATATTTGACATATTCCACAATAAGAAGTTAAAAAATTTCAAAAGCAGATAAAAAATACAAAACTATGGTATTAAAGTTCAAATCTGTCTTATCTTTGAGGAGGAGAGAAGAGTAGCAATTTTGAGAGGACATGAGGGAAAATTCTGTGGTATTGGCAAAATTATATTTCTTGACATGAGTAATCGTTACCCAGGTGTTTATTTCATGGTAATTACTAAACTGTAAATTTATATTTTGTGCCAACTTTCTGGTGTTATACTTAATCAAAAAATATTTAAGATTAGTATGTAGAAATCTAGCCTAGTATTCAGTGATACAAACACAAGAAATGTATTCAACAGGATAAAATATGAAGTATTTAATATTTCATAATATACTGGGTGGGGCAAAAGTAAGTTTACAGTTGTTTGTATGGAAAATAAATAACACAATAATTAATAAAGAATAATGCATGAATAAACTGTTTTGCATACTCACAACTGTAAACCTACCTTTGCCCCATCCTGTATAATGTTTACATAGTGTTTAAAAATTTTATGGACCTTTATCGAAAGCAAAAAGATGAGACTCAGTCAAGACGGTGGGGTAGGCAAACATGGCTCGCCTATTCACACAACCACATCAAAATTACAACTGCAATATAGAACAACCATCACTCAGAACCATCAGAAATCAAGTTGAATGGAAGTCTAACAACTACAGAATTAAAGAAACCACATCCATCCAGACTGGTAGGAGGGGTGAAGACATGGAATGGGCTGGTCCCTCAACCATGTGTGGTGGTTAAAAATTCCATGTGGTGGATAAAACTACCAGAGAGATATCTTGGGAGCAAAGAGTCTCAGCCCCACACCAGGCCCCTAACCCAGGAGGCCAGGAAGATAAGTCCCTGCAACATTTGGCTGCAGACAACAGTGGTGACTAGGTCCCTAAAAGAAACTTCTGGATCCCCAAGCAGTTCCTCTTAAGGAACCCCCACACAGACTTACCTACTCAGACTCACTCCCTCTGAGCTCCAGCACCAGGGTAGGAGTGTGAAAGGCACCAGTGGCATACAGGGAGGAACTAAAGTATCTGGCATCAAGGCAAGCAGAGGCCATTGTCCCTTTTCTAAACCTTCCCCAACACAGCCAGCAAGCTGGTGCCATATCTGAGACTCCATCAACCTGACTAACACCGTTTGACCTGCCTTAGAGATCCCCAGAGGCTCACCTACCCAAGCTGCTTTTAGATATGAATGGCTGGTCTTGTCTTATGCTCACAATTTCCTAAATCCTCTCAAACTAGCAACAGCTTGCCTCAGTGAGCCCCAGATCTGGCATTAGCAGCAGGCAGCCTAGATTCACACCTTGGCTTCACCTGGGAATCTCGAAGCCCAGCACAAGTAGCAGCCATCTCAGATTGCTTTATAGCTCAGGCAGGGTGGTCCCGGGCAAAACACAGGTGGAGGCTGACCTTCGCCTGCACCACCCAGGAAACCCAATGACCAGTGCATCCAGAAGACAGCTATTGACCAGGTCAGAGCCCCACCACCCTGCCCCTTCACAGCTGGTTGTCCATGGAGGGCAGAGGTTGGTGGTAAGTGGTCATAGCCAATCCTTGCAGCTGACTGGACTGAGTAAATCTCTCTCATAGATCTGCCAGCAGCAATCAAGACTCAACTACAAGAGGAGGGTGTGCTCAGTCCACACAAAGGGTGCCCAACTTGAGTGATAGGGGAGACTGCCACTGGACCCTATAGGACACCTACTACATTAGGCCACACCACCAAGACAGGAAGTCATAGCAGCTCTACCTAATACACAGAAACAAACACAGGGAGGCTGCCAAAACAAGGAGACAAAGAAACATGGCCCAAATGAAAGAACTTATCAAAACTCCAGAAAAAGAGTTAAATGAAAAGGAGATAAGCAATCTATCAGCACAGAGTTTAAACCACTGGTTATAAGGATGCTCAAGGAACTTAGTGAGGACCTCAAGAGCATAGAAAAGGTCCAGTCAGAAACGAAGGATACACTAACTGAAATAAAGAACAATTTACAAGGAAACAACAGTAGAATGGATGAATCTGAGAATTGAATCAATGATCTGAAACATAAGGAAGCAAAAAACAACCGATCAGAACAAGAGAAAAGAATCCCAAAAAATGAGGTTAGTACAAGCAGCCCATTGGACAATTTCAAGAGGTCCGACATTTGCATCATAGGGTTGCCAGAAAGAGAAGAAAAAGAGCAAGAAATTGGAAATCATTTGGAAAAATAATGAAAGAAAACTTCCCTAATTTGGTGTAGGAAATAGACACGCAGGTCCAGGAACCACAGAGAGTCCCAAACAAGAGGGATGCAAAGAGGCCCACACCAAGACACATCCTAATCAAAATAAAATGCCAAAGGTTAAAGACAAAGATAGAATCTTAAAAGCAGCAAGAGAAGTTAGTTACCTACAGGAGAGTTCCCATAAGACTGTCAGCTGATTTCTCAAAGGAAACTTTGCAGGCTAGAAGGGACTGGCAAGGAATATTCAGAGTGATGAAAAGCAAAGACCTACAACTATGACTACTCTATCCAGCAAAGCTATCATTTAGAATCGAAAGACAGATAAAGAGCTTCCCAGACAAGAAAAAGCTAAAGGAGTTCATCATCACCAAGCCCTTATTATATGAAATGTTAAACGGATTTATTTAAGAAAAAGATCAAAACTACGAACAATAAATTGGCAATAAATGCATATCTATCAACAATTGAATCTAATAAACAAACTAAGCAAACAAGAAGAACAGAGACAGAATTATGGACACAGAGAGTATTTTGATGGTTGCCAGATGGGATAGGGTTATGGGGGAATGGGTGAGGAAGTGAGGGGATTAAGAGGCACAAATAGGTAGTTACAGAATAGCTACGGGGAGGTAAAGTACAGTATAGGAAATAGAGTAGCCAAAGAACTTAGAGGCATGGCCCATGGATATAAACAATGGTGGGGGGACTGCCTGAGGTGGGGTGCTGGGTGGAGGGGGGCAAAGGGGAAAAATCAGGACAACTGTAATAGCATAATCAATAAAATATAATTTAAAAATAAAAGAAATCAGAAATAACTTTTTTTAAAAAAAGCAAAAAGACAAAGTGTTGTGAATATTGCATTGTAGCCTTTAATCTTATGGGAATTAATCATAAGACATAGACCCACAACAGAATCAGGACATGTTAAATGCAGAAAAGATGCTGCTGCTAATAATAATAATAATAATAACAACAACAACAAATACTTATGACATCTTGTTACTTAATATTGAATTGCTAGCTGAGTTAAAAGGTGGTTACAAATTCCTTTAATTCTTTCAAATAAGATATTCAACTTTCTCTTATAATGTTAAGTTCATTTTTGCTGATATACTGGCCAGTATATATTTATTTACTTGGTATATTTTATAGTACAACAATGCAATTACTGTACTGTATAAAGATAAAATCAAAGCAAAGAACCCTGACCAGTGTGGCTCAGCTGGGCATGATCCCGCAAAGCAAAAGGTCGCCGTTTCGATTTCTGGTCAGAGCACATGCCTGGGTTGAAGGTTCAGTGCCTGGTTGGGATGCTTATGAGAGGCAACCGTTTGATGTTTCTCTTTCTCATATCAATGTTTCTTTCCCTCTCTTTCTCCCACCCTTCCCCTCTCTCTAAAGAAATAATGAAAAAAATTAGTAAATAAAAAAGAATTTTTTTAAAGGCATAGCAAAACCAACTTTGACACTTATTTTGAAAAAGTCAAAGTGAGTTGAGAGGCCATGTTGATAAATGGTTGCAAGCAAGGTCTTTGGTACTGAGGCAGGATATTAAGAAGTTAGGAAAATTCCTTTGAGGGAAACTGAGACAAAATGACCAAACAAGGCCAAACCATTTGAGCAATTTACAGCTAGCTAGTGAATCACATTCCAGACCCTGTAGGGGCAGACCTGCCTCAGTCTGGTTCCCCTTCAATGACATTCTTTAAAGATGAAATTGACCTGAAAATGACACCGACCCCTAAATACACTCTTTTTGATGAATCAACAGATTGAAGAATACACCTAGAAAACTAATGAATATTCTGTTAAGACCCTCCTCTGAGACCTCCCCTAGGATTACTGCCCACAAGAGATAGAAGTTTCAAGACAAAGGACCTAGCCCTGGCTCTCTCTGGAGCACACCCACACGCCTTTTCTCAGGCATGAACATTTTACTTCCTCCCTCCCTAACTCAACGGGTCCCCATGAGGCTCACAACCAGGGAAGCAGAAGGCAGTGGCAACTAGTCCTAGGCTAACCCTCTGAACCAGTCTCCAAGGCCCCCTTTTCCTCTGACTTTCCAGTGAGTTAACAGCAGCCCCACCTTGGCACACTTCTGACATTGGAACTTTTATTTCTCAGTGAATTCACACAGCCCAGTGTAGCTCTCTTCTTTCCTACATAATGTTTTTGGTGAGCCAGGCAGCCCCGCCTAGTCACTCTCCTGTTGCTTCTTCTACCCTAAGCCCTTCCTTTGTTTCACTGTCCCTAGCCTTAATAAACATCCTCTCAAAATCACCTGGACCCGTGTTGTGAAATCTTTCCTGCACGAAGTCAAGAACCCACACGCTTACAGGCCAGCCCGAGGCAGACCCACCCGGACCCCATCCAGTAACAGTATCAGTAGAAATCTTTGCTCACTTACAGGTTGTGTGGCAGTAAGCAAGTACTGAATCTTTGTGTGCCTTAGCTGCCAGATTTGTAAGTGAAAGAGTAGTACTATCACTTCTGGTTACTATGAAGAGTAAGTGGGATAGAGTTCTTAGCTCAGTGCCTGGCATACGGTAGTTGCTCAGTAAATGTTAATTACTATATATTTGTTATTGTTATAATTATAAAAGGATATTCCTTTTTAATATCTCCTTTCGATATCTGAAAATATTCCTCTAAAAGAATATTTTATTTCAAATAAGAGGGAGAAAAACATAAAAAAAATAGAGAGATTAGCATGGCACAGCACAAGTGGATGGCTAAGTTTTAAAAGCAAATTACCAGAAAAGCTAAAATCAAAACATAACTGCTGTGATGGTTTTGAGCTGAAAAAAATAAAACTGCTCTTAGACTTAAAAGTTTGCAAGCTAAGGCAGATTTAGAAGGAATTATTCAATAGTCATAAACCACTGGTTGAGAGAATCCAGTCATGCGGTACGAAACCCCACAGGAAACTCACCTCAATAGAGCCATGAAAAGCCCATTAGCTCTTGTCTGAAGCAGGTACCACTTTCCTGAAGTATGAAGAAATAGTGCCAGTCACTGGGGACCTGTCAGTTAATTCCTGAGGACAATGGTAGCCCTGGTCTCTCTCTGAGGCTCCACATCCTCTCAGAGCCCACAGAACTTTGAAGTTACTTAAATATGTGGTATATTTTGACAATAGCATGTTTTATAAGTCATTTGTCATCAGCAAACTTTAGACAAGGTTAATGAAAGTTCTGTCACTTTAATGTCTAGCCAGCTTTAAATTACAAATGTCATGCGCCATGACTAAAGAAAGGGCACTGCAATAATACCATAAACCATCATCTCCAGGGACATACAGGTAATTGCATAGCTCATTAAAAAACTGTTTTAATTATTAATTGACCGTGTCAGAGTTGTCCTTTGAAGTCAATTTTAATTTTTTTTTTCCTTACAAGCATTATGATTTCAAGCTGACCTACAGAACTTTGTGGACCACCTTAAAAACTGTCAGCAGCACTGCAAAAACAGCTTCCCGATATTTGGAGTTATTCTCAAGTTATTTGTAAATAATTTCCTTACTGTGGGTAAGGAAATAGTAGAACATTTTCAGGGAGGTTTGATGTGTTCTAATCACCTTATAGAGAGAGACCACAAAACAAAAAAGAAATGAATAAGTAAAAAATGCCAAGAGTTAGAGCAAGCACTTATCTTTTGGCTAAATTTTCTTACATGATGATGCAAAACAAAGACCAAAAATTTTTGGAGGAAACCACAAGGCAATCTGATGAGGACTTAGCTAAATTTATAAAGGGGACAGAGTTAGTTAAATTCCTTATTTCATAGGTCATTCTAGAAATAAGCTGGTTACAATCATCAAATCATCATTCACAATGGGCAACAATAACTACCCCTAAAACTATCCTTACATTCCACTATTCAAGAGAGAAACTAGTTGTCTCACTTTTTATTTCTGGAATGAATCTGGAAGATATCTTATAGAAAGGTAAGATTATGTCCACTCCTGCAAAAGATGCCAATAGTAAGCTTAAATGACTAATTCTATATTTATAAAGAGACAAGCATCCATAATGTCAGATGACAGAAATCTTACTGATTTATTAGCAAATTGAACTTTCAGCCTGAGAAAATAATTTCTCAAAATCTGGATCTTATAAATTAATCCATTCTTTCTTGAAAACCATTTTAAAAAGACAATGTCAACCTTAAGTTTAAATGATTCATTGTCTCATAAAAAATTGAGGCGAATATGACTAGTAGCAAATTTCTGGAACAAGAATTCCTCACAACACAACCTAAAAATCTACTGACACAAGTATTAGACAGTTAGGGTGCAGTAATGAAGCTGAGCTCAGACTACTTCCAACAACATAAACACTGACAGCAAGTTTGTTCAACTCGTTTGCGGGGCCAGCAACTTGCACCTCAAACGTGGGATCAATTTATGGACTCTGCTGTTGTTAATGACAATGCAGGGAAATGAACACCAGAAAACTGACAGTATTCTCAGGACTAACAGATCATCGCCCAGAATGTGAAAATGAGGTAACTCAATTTTGCTGCATTGTCTGCGCCTCCAGAATTAAACAGCAACTACCAACTGATGACAGAAATTACCCTCATTGGAGGCTGAATGTATGATTCTCCTTTGCCCTTCCCATCAAGCAGAGACTGGCAGACAAAGGAATGACAAGAAAAAGTTATTTCACTCACAGTTTTCACATAATGGACAAATGAGCAAGCAAAGATACAGAGCAAATCACCTAAGAAAGGTAAGGAAATAAATACATGAATATGAGTATATAAATATAAAATTAAATATAGTAAGAAATGGGACCTTGTAGCACAAGGGTCAGCAAACTAAGGCTCACAAACAAAATCCGCTTTTCTGTCTGCTTTTGTATGGCCCATGAACTAGGAATCATTTTTACATTTTTAAATGGTTGAAAATAATTTTTTAAAGGAATAATATATCACAATTCATGAAAATTATACAAAATTCAAATTTCAGTGTCCATAAATAAAACTTTATTGGAACACAGCCATGCTCATTCATTTACGTATTGTCTGTGGCAACTGTGACACTATATAGCAGAGCTGAGTGGTTGTGAAAGACACCGTATGGCCCTTTACAGAAAAAGTGTGCCAACCACTGCGAGAATGAAATGGGATCAAACCTTCGTGACCCATCAAGTGAGTGAGCCCCATCTCCTTCCCTCCAAGCAATGCTGTTATTTAAAAATTTAAAGGCTTCCCCTAAAAGAGAAGATTTCACAATAAATGATAAATATCTCTAGCTAGAGGGTACAGCATGAGTTTCCAAATCGATTATAAAGTTCTGTGTCTGGTATAAACATATAAGCGCAATACAATGTACAATATTCTAATTAAATTGAAGAATGGCTGCACAAGCCATGTTTCTATTAGCCAGGTCTTATTTGATTTAGCAGCGGTAATGAATGCTGAATCAGGTTAGGGTTGTTAAGCTTATCTGGCTTTGCCAATCTACTGAAATTAGGATAATAAAACTGAAGGTATGTAATACTAAAGGCATTTAAAAAGAAAACTCATTTATCTTTGATTAAAATATCCACATACTGACAATAAACTTATTACTCCTCCCCATAGAAAGGTTAGGTAGAAGAAAACTGCACATTATGAAGAAATTCAGTTCAGTGCAGGGGCCGCAGAGTTACATTTTAGAAGACCAAAAATAGCCTGGTTTTCTTGATACCAACATTTCACACTTTTGTGGGAAAAAAACAACAGGCAAAACACAGAAGCTCAAAATATTCTCTAGCTGACAAAACGCTTTACAAGATTTTTGGCTTCAAAAAAGCTAAAATTCTCTACATTGAGTAGGGAAGGAGTATGGGTCAAGTTTCTTGAAATGAGCAAAACCCTATGTGGGCATGTGAAATTATTTGCTTGTTTCAGTCATTGGGGGAATTATGTGATCGCCACCTCTAATCAGCTTGACTATTAGAGACTAAAAATGAAATTCTAGCTCATTTCAGTGTTCAGATTTTACGACTTTATTGACATAAACACACAGAACATAAACTCCACACTGAAACTGTATCAATCACTTTGGTATACTATAAAATATAGTATCTTTAATAATATTCATTTTAGGCACCAATTAATTTTATGAGGGAATTAAAAAACAACAGCCTTTTCATCTCCCTACAGTACAGACCATATAATAAAATCAGATATAAGCCAAATCAATGGAGTGAAAACAACCCATTTGCAGCAACCTATGAGGATGTACTAGTTCCAACCCTCAGGGCTCCTAGGGTTGACTCCTAGGGCTCAGTGCCCCATCCCATTCAAAACCAGAGCAACCAGACTCTATGAGCAGAAAGGAAGATATGCAGTTCCTCTATTTCCCCATTTCCCACAATTTGGAAGATTACATATAAACATGGTAAATAAGTAAGACAGGAATCCCAAAAAAGTGCAACCTGGGAGAAAAAAAAAAGAAATATAAAATGCTCAGCAAGCACCTGAAGAGAAGTTCCACAAAACTGCTTTTACACTAGCTCTGATGTGGAACTCAAGCTAATTCACATCCCTCACATGCCAGTCCTGATTATTCTCATAAAAGCGCTACTGTGTGCTATCTTCAAAATATTAAACCATCCATCAATGTAAGTGATCCCATTAAACAATCTCTGGGTATGCCATCCAGCTGAATGAAAATGAAACCCTAATGATCATCTGAAATGGGAACCAAAGATGTAAGGGGAAGTTTAAAATGTGTTCAGAATTTATCAAAAGGCAAATAGTAATTTTAAAATGTTTTTTCTATTCTCTACTAACAAGTAAGTAAGTTGAATAAGCAAGCATTAGGCTATCTTGCAACTTTTAAGAACTAGGAAATTAGTCTTAAAGAAGTATGGCTGCCTAAGCCCTCTTTCATTTCTTAGTAACGGTGACAGAGTAGATTGTGAGACTACATAATTGGAAGTAATCAAACAAATGTTAGGTGATCACATATGTATGCTGAAAAGGGATTTAACCATTCATTTTGGACAAGGGTGGAAAATTAGATCAGATCATCTCCAAACTTTACCTCGTACGCATAACATAATTTGGACCACATAAAATATAAACAACTGTAGAGAGACTAGCTTTCACTTAAATAAGGAGCTTAATGTTTGTTTTAAACCCATAATTAGCAATACTTAAAAAATAATCCAAAATGAGCATACACCTCTCAGAAGTGCCAAGAGGCTCCTTTTGACACAGGCCCTAAAAGGAAGGTGATAAGGACAACTTCCAAGACCATGAAAAATGAAATTCCAGGGGGAAATCACAAAATATAAATACCATTCAGATGAAATTCTCTCTTAACCACAGAGGATTAACAGTGGGAAAGTAGATCATTATATGAATGCACAAGGTTAATTCATTAATTTTTGGGAGTCAGCAACATGTGGCAAAAACAGCAAAGATTTTGGAATCTCATGGACCTGGGTTCGTACCTCAGTTCTAATTTTTACTAAGCTGTTGACATTGGGAATGTCACTTGCCCTTTCTGAGCCTCAGTTACCTTATTTGCAAAATCAGGACATCTTTCTCTTGGGTTGTTAAAGGGATTAAATGAGAAAGTAGATGTGTAAACTCTTGAAAACAATATTTGACATACTAAGTACACAAAATCGATTCGCTCCATGACACAATTAAACATTCAAGGAAGTCAATGCTAGGATACTGTTTCTCAAGTGTAATACGTGAAATAATTTTAAGTGGTATATAAATAAAACTTTTAAAGTTTTAATACTTAAGATTTTAATTAACCATATGTTAAAAGAAAATACAGACTAACATAGCTTCATGGCAAATACCAATTTGGATGAGGCTGAGTAAAAAAATAAGTCAACTTAAAAGAAAAATGTATATAGTAGTATTGGCAACCTAAAGATGTGGCAAAAAAAATCAAAAGATAGAGACACTATGTTCTATGTTTTAGGAACATAAATACATAAGAAAGGGTTTTTGTCCTCAAAAAGTTTACAATCTAAGGGCTAAGTGAACAAACTTAATATTATCTTAAGTGAACAAAGAAATGAAATACCTACCCCACAAATTGCATGTTGAGTCACATTCAAAAATACATTAAAAAATGGTGTTACAAGTGTCTATCTTCTTTGTTCTTTTAGCATGTATCACATATAAAAGCTCTTTCAAAATAAATGAGTATAATAACTGTCACACTGAGTTGTAACACAAGCTGATTTGAAAGTCCTTGTATAGTAGTAGTAGCATATTAGGGATTTGTATATTAAATCTTCTCTTTGACTTATCCAGGAAATCATTATTTTCTCACTTTTATTTTCTTTATAGAAAACTAAGAAAACAAAGGTTTCTGTTGGTATAACAGCCAAATCACTCAAAACATTGGGAGCAAAAAAAAAGGGACAATCTACTTAAAACTATAAAATCCAAGAACACTACATGACTTTAGATTTCAGCAAGTGCCATCCTTAGAAGCCATACATAGGACAGGAATAAGCTGAAATTGCATTTGTAAATAGAATAAAAGAAACTAATATCTTTTTCAAGGGAAATAGGTAGCAAAATAAGATAAAAAAGAAAAAGACCTTATTACGTATGCCCAAGAAAAACCACAGACTCCTTAAAAGCACTCATAAGAGGCAGGACCTTCCTGAAACTTACATTTCTTAAAATACTGTCCTATTATCATCTCATAATTCATGCAATATATTAACTTTTGCTTCTTTAACCACTCTTGAAGTTGTCAGACTGCATGATTTTCTATAACATTTTAATAGCAATCCTCCATCATGTCCAAATTAATCTATACATAGTATTTGTTTTAGAACAAATTTTAATAAAAAAAGAAAAAGCTACAGGTGACTGAAGACACACTGAATGGGACCTGGTGCCCAGCGAGCATATAGTTCTATAGCAGAAATGTACAAAGGGGAAAGAAATACATAAAACAGAATATAACTAGCAGTGACACTCTCTGAAATACAAGACTTGCTTCTACAGTTTGGACCATACAAGGTGAGAGCACGCTAATGATTAATTAGGATCCTGCACTGGCTAATAGACAAGAAGAATAAAGCTTCACTATATCACAAAATCGCTCTGTCATATTGACATTCATGCAACTGTTGCTAGTACATCGATTTTTCTAGCTTTATGATTCAGCTGCCTCTGAACCACAGTTAGAGCAATGCCCACCTGCATCGCTGGCTAAATACAGTTGTAGAAAAGAATGAACAGAGGTGGCAGAATTAATAAATTACCATTCCTCTTCCCAACTGGCTTTTAGGAAATGTGCAGTGCAAAAAAAATCTATAAGGATAGGTTTGGGATTAAATAGAGTTCCTAATAGAGTTTCTTAGATAGGAATTTTTGGAATATATTATTAAAATCCTATTTTCTTTAAAAGTAATATTTTGGTCCAAACAGCTGATCTTTGCTCTGGTTCTTTTGCTTTCTGTTTTAATCAATTGTCCTTAACTACCTTTCATACCAAGAGTCAACAATAAGGAACTGAAAGAAAAACAAGTCAGAAGCTCAGTACACCCCAAGGATTTCATAAGAGTTTCTGGGACAAAAAAAAAGAAAAAAGGAACTGATTTTCATCTGTGTAGAGAAACACAAATCCCAGGGTCATTGCCACTAAATCAGCGGACCAATGTGATGAGTGCTGCCATCAATATGGCTATTGTACCTTGACTTTTGAATGTCAAAAATAATATGGACGGAATTGACTAAGCAGTCTCCAAGGTACTACCTTTAAAATTTTTAACTTTATAGCCATTAAATATTGAACAGATAATTGGATTTATCCCCTTCAGTGCTTTATGGATGTACAAAGTACCTACCTTCTCCTGTTTTATTCAAATTAATGGTGCTCTTTTAAAGTGCCTGCTCTCAGTGCACACTGTAGCCGACTCATTAAAAGGATGCTTCTTCCTCTTCTGCTTTCCTCCATTTGCAATGAGAGGGTAAAACCATACTCAAACCCACACCAACAGTTAAGGGCAAATCTATTGAGAGTCAACCTAGAATTTTCCCTCCCTAAACTCAAGCACATGGTGTAATTTGGCAGTCGATTAACTGTTATCATGGAAAACCACAACACAGAATCCGTTACTTCTGGTTTTAATGAAAAGATTTATAAATGCTTCTTTGCAAGCAGGTAGCTTATTGCTAACTTTTAAAAGCAACTCTGGAGCACACAGGGATGCCAGTATCTAGAACAATGTTTTTCAACCAGTGTGCTACATGAATTTTTAAAACATGCAATACCTGGCCATTTAGTCTGGGGCACTGATTTCTTTTTCCCTTAGATTGTCAAATAAAAAAATGACAACAGCCAACACAATGATAGCCATCCAGTGTGAATGAATCAAAATTATACCTATTTTTTGTCAGAGGGACAAAAAATGTATTTTTTGGTGTGCCATAGAATTTTAGTAATTGGTTTATATGTGCCATGAGATTTTAAAAAAAGGTTGAAAATAGCTGCTCTAGAGGGTTAGCCAAATGAAACCTTGGATTGTTGTATTGGACAGGAGAAAAAATACACTTAGGGACAAGCTATGTAATTTAAACTATCGATAAGGTATTTCTATGAAGTATGACTAACACCTACAAACATACAATCTGAAAATAAATCTGGTGGGGGTGTTAGTGGAAAGGGGTTAATGGAAATAATGTTTTCATTTCAGACAATATAAATCCACAACTGGCCTTCCATTGGCCCATGACCTCCTCTTACCCAATCCTTGTTGAAGTCATTTGCTAGTGTAATTGAAAACTTCTTTGAGACTCTTTAGATTTCATTTCATGTTTTGAGGACAATGCAGCTAAAAGACATTTACCATCCATCTTTCTTAACATTCCTAATCTAAATAGAAGACCCAAATCCAAGGCTGTGCTTTTGATGGATCACTAGCCTTCCTATACAGTAGAGCTTAAAGAGATCCCATTATTGCTTTCAGAATCCTTACAGAAAACATACATTCATACTCATTTCAGTTTTTACCACCTACCTGAACAGCACATATTTATTTTTTTAAATTTGTTTTCAAAAGCACAGACACGTTTTCAATGAAAAATTTCAAAAGAACAAGATAAAAACAATGGATGAATTAAATGCATGTGGGGGGAAAAAAAGCTCCACAACATGACATGTTTAAAAATATAAAATTTGTTGAAATAGATTTGCTGCTTCTAAATAAAATGGTAAAGATACTCCAAAGCAGTTCCTACATATAAGCACTTTTAATACAGGTCTCCATCTATTATTTTCTCTTATAGTTAAAACAGGCTATGTATTAAAGAAATGTATCCAATGCCATTAATTGAACTTCCACAGGAGAAATACTTTTGACAAAAATCTCAATTAATCTATTTGCATTGAAAAGAATGGTTTTTATTTTAAGTTTGTCTTGAAATGTACCTATAGGAGGTCCATCTACTATGGAGCCAAATTCACTGCTTATAGCTAGAAAAATTCGAAGGGCTGAAGAACAAAAAACCCACCTCAGTTAGGTACATATTAGACTAGTGGCTAAATTAATCAAGCAGATTTAACTATCTGTTCATCAGAAAATCCTTCCCAAAGAGAAGTAGATAAAGCCCTGACTTCCACATTCACATAGGCCTCTCAGAACAGCTAAGAGGCTGCAAAAAGGCAGACTCCCTTCTCGTCCAGCCCTAATTTCTTTGACTTACAAATGTCACAACTGTCCAGATGCAAATAAAGCTTACTGACAGCCCTCCAGAAACGAATTCTCAAGTGCCTTTGGTGTACAAGTTGCTTTATTTGTTTCTTTGCACTGGAATTTTTCCTATATAAGAACAGGATAAAGCTGAACACATTTAGATAGTAAGATTGTATGGCTTACTTCGAACAGAATTAACCTGATAGAATGAAAGGAATGATTGTGAAGTTTGCTATGCCTTTCATTTTACAAATCAAGGTCTATCTGGGAACACCATTCCACCTGAAGCTATCTGGCAGTTCATTAAGTCATTCAGGATTAATTGTTGTGAGCCCATTATTTCAGAAACCCCAAAAGTAATTTTTAATAAGAGGAAGGATATAATATCTCATGAGCAAAATCCACAAATTCCAAATATTTAACTAAGAAAGCCTATAAATTTCATAATGATCCAAAGTGGGAAGGACACATTTATATCACATTTGTGAACTGGAGTATATGTCAGCCTCTTCTAGTAAATATATTTTAAGTATGTTATTATTAAAAAAAAAAAATTTAATCAGGAGCTTAACTCTTAAAAAATGCACACACTTGATATGCCCATCACTCAAAGATATTTCAAAAGTTCAGCTAGAAGCGTAGAAATTAGTAAAATTTATCATTGGTAAGCTTATAAAGACATCAGAGAAAGAAAAAAAGCCAAACATGTAGTCAAAAAGTGTATGGAATCAGGGTCTTAGTCACCGAAATACACAGAAAAAGGGGCAGAAAAGGGGTTTGTCATAAAGTACCTGGCAAATTCCCAATTTGTTTATCTCTTTTTCTGGAATTTTGTTCAGTTTTTTCATGAGACATGTTTCTTTGTCTCCTCATTTTGGCAGCCTTCCTGTGTACAAATTAGGTAGAGCTGCTCAATCTCCTGGGCTTGGTAGAGCAGCTTTATGTTGAAGATGTTCTATAGGGCCAAGTGGTCAGCCTCCCTGATCACCTGAGCGAGGTGCTTCAGGTACACCTCCCCTTCCTCCCATGGACTCTGTGAACCCTCCTTTTGTAGTTGAGTCTTGGTTGATATTGGCACCAATAGGAGGGATTTACCCCTAGGCCAATTGGTTGCAAGGACTGACTACAACCACTGATCACCTTGGAGGATCAGTTCTGCCAGGGCCCACATACAGAGCAGGACTTCAGCAAGGATCTGGTGCCTCTGAATCTGCCCCTTGAGTGTGTTGTTTGCAGAAGTGGTCGGGCAGTGCTTCAACATGATCTGAAGCTGTCTACCAGGTATGCTGGCTCTGGGGCCTCCTGAAAGGTGCCAGCTAAGGTCAGGTGCTTCTTGTGCCCTGCCCCCAACCCCACCCAGAGCTATAAAGTGATCTGCAGATGGCTGCTACTTATGCTGGTCTTGGTGGTACCCAGGCGATGCCAAGCTAGGAACCAAGGCTGGCCACTGCTAGTGCCATGCCTGGGGCCACTTAGAAGTAGAGGGCATGCTGAGGCCAGATGCTACTTGTTTGAGAGATTTTAGGAAAAGTCTGAAGCGTGAGTCAAGACCGCCCATTCACATGGAAAACAGCCAGTGGAAACAGCTCAGGTGGACTGAAAGTTGGGTGCAGCAGGGTCTTAGAGAATCACCAGGGCAGGTGAAGAGTGTTAGCCAGGTTGATGGCGACTCAGATATGATGCCTGCCTGCTGGTTCTGTGGGGGAGGACTCATCAAAGGAACAATGGCCTCTGCCAGCACCTCTATCTAGGAGAAAGCTTCCCCTACTGCCTTCATCCTGATACCAGACAACCCTGTTCCTCCCCATAGGCCCCTGCTGCCTTCTGAGCTGCTGTGCTGGAGCTCGGAGGGAGTGAATTTGAATAAATCCATGTACAGGCCTTTTAAGAGGAACTGCCTGGGACTCCAGAAGCCCTCTGTCTCACTCAGCCACAATACTTGCTGGTTTTTACATCCTGAAGTTATGGGGACTTCTGTTCCTGGCACTGGAAACCTAGGCTGGGGCCCCTCACTCCTCAGGGGGACCTCTGCAACCAGATATCACTCCCGATTTCTGACCACCACACATGGGTGTGGGAACAGCTTGTTCTGTGTCTCCACCCCTCTTACCAGGCCCAGTATGGCTTCTTATTTAAATCCCTAGTTGTAGAACTTCCATTCAGCTAGATTTCTGGCAGTTGTTAATGACAGTTGTTCTGTGGTTTAGTTGTAATTTTGATGTGGTTGTGGGAGGATGCAAGTACCACGTTTACCTATGACGCCATCTTAACCATTAAGTCCTCAGTCTCTCATTTTCGACTACATAAAAAACTTGGGCTAGATACAAGAATCAAGAGCAGCTTTTGCTTCTTTAAGTTCCTAAGAAATATAATTAATTAGAAAAAAGTAAAGGGAATGATTGTAATCTTTATGAAAATGAACCACATTTCCTCTAAATAAATGACTGACTTCCTACAGTGATACAAGTCACTATACCTTTACAAAGAGTTTGGAATTTAGGAAACTTGTTAGTGTTTTACTATTCAAATAGTAGTACTCAAAATGTAATATCAAACATTAATATTAAATAAACAAGGGTGGAGAAAGTAAAAACCTGAAGTCGAAAGAAATCTGATGAACGAAATGTACTTCAAATTGATGACATAACTACCATTCTTGAGGTTAGAGGAGAAAAAGTATAATACAAGGATGACCTCAGTATTTTACTATGCAAAGAAAGCATAGAGGGGGAACAGCAAACATGGCCTACACTTTTTTTAGTAGGTTTATTTCTTCTAGTAGTATGGTTGAAGCAATTCTGAAACTATAGTTAGATGCACAATAGAACTGAATAAATGAGTAAATGAGTTAGGAGCCAGGGTTTTCACTGTGAAAGAAGGAGAGTCAAATACAGAATGGAGATAAGCATCTCCCATGGAAATAGTTTGAACTTGGAAGTACTAGTGTGAATTCATGATTTCTAAAATATGGACGTGTGCATGTGCATGCACACGCATATTATTTTTCCTACCCCTGACTCCTAAAAAGGCCTAGAAGCAAATCAGCTCTATTAGTAAGCAGCACACCTAGCAACCCAATATTGGTTTCTAAGACCATTCTCCTCTAAAGGGAACCAGAAATCTTCACACAAGTGATTGTTTATCGGGTCATAGCAAAGAAGATACAAGATGAGCCCATAACATCTTGTGTCAGAAAAAGGTTAACACTCAAAAAATTGGTGGGGCCATGCCCAAAGAACATAGGAGACAACCTTAAGGGGCTCCAGCTGATTAAATCTAAGAAAATTTGAGCATAAAATATTTGAGAAAAGTATTAAGTAATAAACCACTAAAAAGAGGAGTTTATGAGGTAATATAAGTGAGAGAGAGAGAGAGAGAAACACAGAGAGAGAGAGAAACACAGAGAGAGAGAGAGAGAGAGAGAGAGATGGGGTGGATGGATAGAGTGATGGATAAAAGAGTTCTTTACATCAGTGGTCGCCAACCCTCGTGGTACCAGGCACCAGTTTTGTGGAAGGCTGGTTGGCGGCTGCGGTGGGGGGGTGTGCTTAACAGGAGGCGGAGCTCAGCCGACCCTTGCTTGCGCCAGATTCCTAACAGCCTGCAGGGGTTGGGGACCCTTGCTTCACAGGATAATGTTGACCGCTGACTGGCCAATGTTGATGCCGTAATTGGAAATTTATCATAGGAAAGGCTGTTTCAAGCAAGAATTATCAATTGAAGTTAAATCAAAGAAGAAATGTTTGAAGAAGGACAGATAAAGCGTGTCCACATTAATTGCTTATTAGGTGCAATAAAAAAATACAGTAACTATTTAGTGAAAAAAATCAGACAACACCTCAACCAGATAATCAAAATTAATATCAATGTAGAAGGACATTGGGTACCTCTGGATATAATATATGTAAGGGCATGGCATTTAAGTCTTTTTCCACTGGGAATACATAGCTTTAATCTTTATCATGAGGAAACATCAAATGAACCCAAATGAAGGCCTTTTTATTTTTTTAAAAGTGGAGGGGAAGGGCTATACATTTTTTAAATGTCAATGTCATAAAAGACAAATACAGCCTAAAAATCTGTTCCCCCACCAAAGGAGACATAGCAACTAAATGTGATATGTCCTCCTGCAATGAATGTTGTACTCAAGGAGTAAAAATGCTATAAAAAAATATCATTAGGTCAACTGACCAAACTGAAAAATAGACAGAAGATTAAAGCATTATGTCAATTTTAAATTTCCAGAATTTAACCATACCATAGTTACATAAGAAATATTGTTTTTCTTTGGAAACACACTCTGAAGTATCTGGAAGGATAGGGACATGATGTATGCAACTTATTCTCAAATGGGTGAGGAAAAGAATGTATAGACAAGGGAAGGAGTATTCGTGTACATAAATGATACAGCATGTGGAACAAAAGGTTAGTAAAAGTGGACCTGTTTAAGGGGAATATGGGTGTTCTTTATACATACTATTCCTGCAACTTTTCATTAAGTTTGGAGCTATTTCCAAAGTAAAAGTTAAAAAGAAATAGACCAATGACCTCTCCCACACAACCCAATGAATTTAAAATGAATATGGCAATATTTCTAATTTCATAACCATATTTCTATTAATATCACCTAAGTGTGGAGAATAATATGGAGAAAGTATTATGCACAAAGATGTTTGCCACAGCATTGTTTATAAAAGCAAAAAAACTGAAAATACCACACAAATTTCTTTTTTAATCTGGGGTAATGGTTAATTAAATTATGCTATATAAATTCGAAAGAACACTATGCAGCTTTCAAATGTGTGTACAAAACTTTACAATAACAGTTGGAAACACATGATATGCTATTAAGTGAAAATACAAAAATAAAAATGATATATACAGTGTAATTGTATGCAGGTAAACTAGAGAGATAAAAAGGAAACAATTCATAGAAAAATGAGTAAAAGAAATTCAATAAAATGCCAACACTGGTCATCTGTCTCCTGGAGATAGCTCATGGATGACTTTTCTCCCTTCTGCTTTCTGCAAATTCCAAATGCACAGTGCTTGTGTAATATTATCATAAAAATGAGCTTTATTCTTAGAATGGTATCTTATAGAAGTAAATAGGAATAAGTTTAATTTGCTTTAGTTCTTCAGGGACACCTGCCATATACAGTAAATGATACTGTTGATGTTCAGCTATACAAATCTAATTTGAGCTACTTCTGGTCCCAAAGATGGGAAATACAATAAAGAAAGAGGAAGTCATGCTACAAGACAGTCTTCACTAGAACTTAAAGTTTTGAGACCACACATTCATGAGCCACAGTTGCCTCCTTTCTGCTTATTCAGAGCCATCAGAAGATGGTGAGATGAGTTCACTTGATACATACCACTGCACCTTACCTCACCTCAAAGGAGGGAAGAAAAGCAAGGCACCAAAAAGGGTGAAGACTAACGGTGGTTTCATTCTCACAGTTCTGCACCTTGTTGAGCTCAACAGTCACCGTTCTTAACCACTCCTGCTCAGATGCATACGTGCAAGCTGAAATCCTTCAGTTCAGTTCTAGTCAATAACTTCGGTATTCTACAAGTGCATTTGGTTAAGCCCAATTATTCTGTCCATGGAACTTGTCTCTGCACAGTTCATTGTGATATTCATTGAGAGAGAGAAGGGAGGGGGGAAGAAGAGAGAGGGAGAAGAGAAAAGGGGAAGAGAGGGACAGCAGAGTGAAAGTGGGAGGAGGGGGAAGGGAGGAAGGAGGCGGGGAGAAAACAGCAAGAGATTTTAACAAGTAGGTGACAATGATGAGATAGAAATGTTTGGTTAACTTAAAGGTTGAAAGTAAAAGTGAAACAGCACCACCATTCATTCCAATAGTATGTAAGGCTCCCACAGTCCCTGCCAAACCTTCAGGCTATTTTTAAGGGGTTATTAAGAGAACCGTGTATAACAAAACAAAAAAGGAAGTTTCTTAATTAAACAATTATTACAGCTCAGTTCCTGTTTAAGATATACACATCTGAAAGCCTTTAATTATATTTATTTTTATTTCTTACTATAGCCTGGTTTGAGTAATCTTGAACTTCAACTGAATCTCATAGCTCAGCCAATAAAATAATTAAAAATTTTTTGCCAACTTGATTTGGATGAAAAAGTCAAACACTTCATTTAAAATTTATGTGAGGCACATTTATAAGAATACACTAATTTGTCATTCAGATTTCAAACTGAATCAATTTAATGACTGCCAATAGTAAAGCAATAGGAATGCAAAGAAGAAAATAGTCATACAACTGACAATTATCCAGAGTTCCTGCCATGTTTTGTGAATCAACAATTGTCTCCAAACTTGTGAAAGAAATCAATGTGCATTAGCTTCTAGAATTTTATAACCTATATCCACTAAACTATAAAAAAATGAGCACAGTTAGACATATAATTTAAAGAACTCTTCAATTTGAAAGAACAAAAATAAAGCACTTCCCTATGATCCCATGTTCCTTTCCAAGGCAGCACAGTCTCAGGGCTCTCTGCTTCCTTCTTCTTTGTACTGCTGTTCTTTATCAGCAAGACAGACACAATGTCTTTCAGACTTGAGTGACAAATGACAAAACAACATAGCTCCATTCTAAAATATGACTGTCCTTGGAAGATAGCTCCGAAAAGCAACTGGTTACGCCAGAGAATAAATAACACCCAGCAACACTACCACATTCTAAATTAAGCAAGGAAATGAAGGAGTAGAAGTAAAAGCAGGAGACAGCAAAAAAGAAAAAGAGGAAGATGGTGGGGAACTCTTGAAATTTCAACACATACATAACGAAAAGTGAAAACTCATTCCTATCCCTGTTCTTCCTGATTTCTTCTGCAACAAAACCGAACATGAGAACTTAGTGTTGGATAGATTAAATTACTTCTACCCAGTGGTGAATAAATACCACACTAGTTTCACCTCTTCCCTCTCCACCCTCAACTCATGTTTACAAAGCTTCTTTTGAGCTTATGTGCATTCTGACATACAGAGGCCACAAAGTCATGGCTTGGATGCTACAGCTGGTGGGGCCTGACCAAAAGAAGAGTTCCTATTTATGCATTCAGGCAGGGAGACTTACTCCCAAAAACCTCCAGCAATGTAAACGGAAGGTTCTGAAGCAAGGTGATTCCTGCTGGCTATCTTTAAAAAGAATGAGAGAAAGAGAAAAAGAACAAGAGAGATAACCTGCATAAATTGTATGTCTAATTGTATTCACTTTAATAAATCAGGGTAAATCTGATTTATTAAAAAACTAGTAGGCCAACAGTGACAATATCACCACTAAGAACAAATATTTCTACTAAAGTATAAACAATAAATCCAAATTTTGTCCAAATGTCATATTCTTATGATGGCCAATCTGGACCATCCCATTTAAAACTGCACTGCTCCCTAGCACTCAGGGCCCCTCTCAGCCAGCTCTATTTTGCCCACAGTTCTCACCCTCAAAACACTGGAGAATTTGTTCTTTTAGTATGTTAATTTTTTATTTCTCATCCCTCCCCCCAACCTTCCTTGAATATAAATAAGCTCTACAGGAGGTAGTATACTTGCTTGCTTAGTTTAACTAGTACACTCCAGTACCTAGCATGTAGTAGATACTCAATAAATGTCTATTAAAAGAATGCATACCTCATTAAGGTAATTTAAATAATTTCTTAAAACTCTTCTTATTAAGTAGAAAAGACAAAAATTAGCCAGGGAATTCTTACAGAGTTTTAACAGGACAGGTAAAGGGTCATTATGCTTACTATGAAAAGCCTATTTACAAATGATTCAAGACACACATACACATTCTTAAACCCTGATTCAGAAACAGGCAAAGAACCTATATAACAACTATTAAAAGGAATGGTAAGCACTTAATACACATTTAGAAAAAATAAACTTACCAATATGGAATAAACACTTAAAAATGATATTTTTCCTGAATAATTAGCAAAGATTTCTGAAACTCATTTACTCAAGTACAGTTGATGGGAAAGAATTTTTAAAACCAGGACCCCTGACACGAAGCGAGTGCAGTAAGATGGCCATTCCCAACCAGGAGGTGTGCAATTAAAACCACTCTTTAGATATTAGAATTTAGAGCTAAAAAAATGTCCATATTTTTGACCTGGGCATATTCGTTGTGAACCCTTATTCCAAAGAAATACTCTAAAATATAAACAAAAATAAATACAAAGACGTTCACCAAAGTATTATTTACAACAGCAAAATTCTGGAAACAACCTAGAGGATTAGCAATGGAGAAACAGTTCAGTTATGGCACAACCACTAAATTAATTATTAGTACAGCATTTAAAATGTATGCTTGAAAAAATTTTAAAAGATAAAAGGCTGTGAATAATACAAGGTTAAATAAAAGCAAGCCGAGCCTGTCCTGAACCAGGCAGAGCAATGTGAAAGGAAGGCAGGAGACACTATTATTGAGTATTTATATCTGAGCGATAGGATCATAGATGAATTTTTATTCTCTAGACTTTTAGGGATTTTCTTTTATTTATTAAAATAAATGTGTTCCACCTTTATAACAAAGAAATGTTCAGTGAATGGAAGATTTCATAGAAGAATTGGGATAAAATATACTTTTGAGTTATTAGTAACAAGAAGAATAAAATTTGTAAAGAAAATTAAAAAAAATAAAAACCAAATGTTAGCAGTATCCAAAATATATATAATATATATAGTATTTAAAAAAATACAACACCTTTAATCCCCTTTAAATAAAAAAGCAGCAAACAAACCACAGCCCTCAATAATCTGTATAGTGTTCTTCCATTCAAAAATTATATTTTTAGGATTTTTCATTTAAAATTCAACATCGACCAACGACAGGGAATTTTTAAACAGTGTCATTTCCTAACTCACATGGTTATGAAAGAGGAGCAAACCTGAAGAAAAAAAAGAGAGAAAATACAAAGCATATATGGCATTAGCACCGTCCTTTGCCATGAATATAAACTAAAATTATTGAAAATAAATGAATTTTCCAATAAATCATCCAAATATATAGTCACTGATCAGAGTGATAAATCATCTACTAGGAAAAGTTATAAAAACAGCTCTATGTGAATTAATAGTTTAGAAGAAAAAAATCACCCTGTTCTTATTGAAACCCTTTTTCTTAATCTGTAAAGCAGAACAACCATTTAGACTATTCTAAAACAAATTCAAACATTTAAAACAAAGGATGATGCCTGTGCTTACAGATATAGATCTACAGACGTAACATCTGCACATGCTCTTTGGATTCTGAAAGACTGTCAACAGAAATATGAACATCCTTTGCAGTCGTCTGACAGCACTGCCTCATAAAATTACATCAGATCTCTATCTAAACCAAGTTTTGGGGCTATCCACAGATACAGTGTAAAAGAACATAAAGGAAATGTAAGAAAATTCAAGCAAACCTATTATTTTTCTTTTAAGCGCAAATATTTCTTAAGGCTAAACATCAGAAACAAGATGCTTGGGTACTAACACCTTCCTTTATAACCTTTGCTTTGAATCTAGATCCAGAGGGGAAATCATGTTTACAAGAACCACAAGACATGTGAAAAGCAATAACCAAGATAAATGAAAAAATGTTGGGTTAAGTCTTAGTCAGAACTTTATTGCAAAGGTACTTTGTTTTATGAGATGAAGAAATCTACTTTTCTTCCTCTCCTCTAGCGTTACATATTGAAAAAACAAAAACATGATTAAACTATTCTTTTAATGTCATCTCATCATTTATAAAGAGCTTCAGGAAAACAATTTGCATGCAGGCTGAGCACGATGGTGCATAGTGTGGAATGTCAAAAACTAAAGTTCAATTTCCAGCACTAATCAAGTTTTGTAATATGAGAGCTCTGTTCTTTCCCCTATTACATGTATGATTATTTTTTTGCTGCAGTCTTAATTCCAAATCTCCTAATATTTTGCAGTTTTTTAAAGACACAAACAGGATGTCAAAGAAAACATAGAAGTAATTAGTGCTCATCAATTGTTCTCATTCTAGAAGAGAAAAAAAAAACGGATCAGAACTTGTGGTTTATTTTCACAGTGTGTTATTTATGAAAGAGGAAGTGAGAGAGTACCAGAGTACCAATATAAAAGGCGGGAGTGGCCAAGCAGATTTATAAAAATCAAATACATCTGTGGTATTGAGACTTGCCCTTGATATTTCAATTTTCCACCTTTACTATATATAAAGCAGAGGGTTGCCAGGCCTATCTGTATTATTAGAATCATCTGGAGTCTTTTAAAAAATTCCCAAAGCCCATGCCACACCCCCAATTATACCACAATGTTCGGAGAATGAAATTAGGTTTCAGAGTTTTTAAAGCTCACCAGGTTTGGGAGCAACTGACAAAAAATATAGGAACCAAATAAATTCTCCTATCTCCTTTAAGATTTACCATAGAGGTCATCCCAAGGAATTGAAAAAAAAGAAACAAAAGAAAAGGAAAAATCACTAAATAAATGCATTAATCTATACTTTTTTGCTTTTAAAGAAAATAATGTATGCGTGTACTCACTGCTGTTACTAAAGCTAGCCCCACAAAATGCTGAAAAAATCATTACAAAGGTACATGGCATTTTATGCTGACATGAGTTAATACTGCATAGTACCATCCTTTCAAGCACGCTGATTTGGGTGAGAGAGCAGAAGGGAGAGAGTCTTATTTCAAACTCAAAACGAGGTTATGCAGATTTCAAGTTGACTACCACAACTTTCTAGTGACAAATTGGCAGCAATTGGAGAGATGTTTGAAGAAGTAACTGTGCTTAACCTCAACTACTTTAGTATTTCTTCTAGAAAGGGAAAGGACACTAAAACCCTGTATTAAGTTCAAAGCTGGAGGAGAGAAAGAAAAAATTCCTAAACTCTGTAATTCTGATTAAAAAAAAAAAGACTTGAAGCTAATTTTCCAATTGTATGTATTATTTAAACAAGATCCAAAAGATTTTACTCATTATATAACAGTCTTCACCACCAGCTCTTTCTATCCCTTATACCTTTAACCAAAAAACGGGAGAAGGTACATGTGTTCTGCTTGTACTAGTGGTTCATGACATTCAGAGTTCGCCATGCACAGAGCACCACCTGTGTACTTAGCTTAAATCTGCAGAAATCTTTCAACCCTAGATAAGAATATAGATTATTTTTATGCCATCCAAATGGGAGAATGTCCCAGGTACAAGATGATGAAGGGGCCCCAGAGGGACCATAATCCTAACATGCTTATGAACACTACAAAATTTGGCTTCAAAGACACCTCTAAGTTTGGCAGCGCTTCCATGATCACTGTGAATAGAGAAGACACACTTATTTAAGCAGTAGAAGGAAAGGCATCAGACAAGAAGCATGTCCTTGTGTATGTAGCCACATTAGATTTCAGATATGCAACATTCTCTTAGCAGAAATCCAGAAAAACTGGTGTATCAATTTATGAGCTACAAACATGATTATGTTTCATGACTGCAGCATAGGATTAAAAATATAAATCTTGACTAATCTCAGAGAACTAAGGTCAAATTATATAGTATTTTTCCTTAGTGTTGATTTTTGGCATTTTGGTGATTTCAACATTTGTAATGGGCCAACCTTCAACAAAGAATCACTTAACTAACTTTTTAAAAATAGCACACAAAGGTGTAGGGAATACTTCTTTGCAGAGCAGGTATGCTAGAGATTAACTTTAGAGTTGTTCTCTTTCATTCTAAATTTTCTTCTGCCTGCAGTGAAGTCATGATACATCTGTAACAGAATAACTCCCATGGCAACAGACTGACATCATAAACACCAGATTAAGACTTGGCTGCAAAACCAAAGGAGATGATGCTCTGGGAAAGAAGAGGCTAATAATTCAAACAAATCTCTTCCAAAATAACTATGGGAATACTAAACATTACTGGCCAAGCAAATTGCTTTTTGTATGTGTTCCCTTTTTTGAAGCTTGCCCCAGTGTGAAAGTCTCTCTGTAAGTCAGAATCTTAGCATTATTTTAACATACTGTTCTGTATATAAATAATCTTATGCTTTCAGACATTAGTCTGTTACCATGGGAATGACAGCAGCACAAATACAGGATTATGGCTATCAAGCAGGAGAAAAGAAATTTTGAATAAGCCTCGTTATGTTCAATAATTAGCAGCTACGTGGAAAAAAACAAAACCATGAATTTAGGTTGATGCATTTATCTCAGTGTTTGAATACAACTTGGAGTGTGTTATTGCTTTAAAATGAGATTCTAACAAACTGCCAAAAAATACTTGACTAGCAGTTGCTACTCAGTGCTTTAATTTAAAAACTCATTCTGTCCATCTCTTTCTTCTCTTAATTCTTTCCTGCAGAAGACTGGTAACTAATGGATGCTACACAACATCCCATGATGGATTCTGGTAACTTGAGCCAACACTTTTAAGAGAAAAGAATGAAATTACTAAATATTACAGGCTCCTCAGCCTTAGTTAACTGCAAAAGGAACAGCTTTCAGAAGATGCTGCTGCCCTCTCCCACAGTTGAGAAGTCTACATTATCAAGAGGTAGAGCGCTAGATGCAGAATGGGATAGCTACACAAGAGGTATCAAAGTCTGAGGCCAACAAGTGATCCATATAGGCCACTATTCTTTCTTCTAATGTGACAATAAAGGACATCATACTCAATGATGTTTACCATAACAACCAAGAAAGTGATCTGTGCAGTTAGAACTTTTAAACAAGGCCTGCAACTTCACTAATTGTAGGAAAGATTAGCAAAATGGTGGGTAAACATTTTGAGATTACTAAAGACTGCTAAAGCAGTATTTTTCTAAAGTGAAGACTGCATCCAAATATAAAAGCATGTACTAGAGCAATGCCACAGCATCGTCTTTCCTGAATAATTGGGCAAATGAGCACATTGTTAGACCTCCGGCATCCTGTGGAAATCACCCGCTCTCTCTATGAGTAACAATTTCAACATGTCACATCTAAATCAGGTGGCAAGAATGAAATCTTAATTTCTTAAGCCAGTAAATATCTGACTAAGATTGTGAGCTTCTCCGTACTTTCAGACTTCCCAGCCTCCTCGTTGCACGAGGTTTCTACATTCTAAGGCAATGGCACAACACATCGTTGGAGGAAAGTAATTTTAGAATGTGCCATCCAAATGAACTGGTCATGAATAGGCTCTGATTAAAATATGAAGAGTTTTAAAATAATTTAAAATGATTCACTGGAACTTATTTGGAGATATTTTAACCTCTGAATGTGCAATGAACTGTGATCTCCCCTGGTCCCAGCCTCGCCTTAGTGGGGGACATTTCTCTTTAGACCTTCTGCCATCGGGTGAGAGGTACCTGAGCCATACACGCCTGAAATTGCCCATACCTGCACTTCCCTCTGCCTTTTCTGATTTTTATCTTTTCAACTTAGGCACAGTTCTCTTCCGCGTTCCAAGCCAGATTGTGTATACTTCCCCTTCTCAGTGAATATCGCTCATTTGTTTATAGGCTAGATAGCCAGATAATTTTAAACACAATAATGTGACAATTATTTAAAGAATCCTATGAAATCAAAAGACCTCAACTTATATTCTTTAGGTATTTGTTTGAGTTCCATTTTAGATTAGACAAAGGGATTTTTTTCAATATAATGTTCTAGCATATTCACAGGGATTCAACTAGGCCACTTGTGAACAAATATCAAAGCCGCACTTCACTAGGCTTATCTAATGTGACTGTGAAGTTCAAGGGGATGTTTGCTGCTTTGGAAAATGCCTTCTGAGACCCACTACAGATTCCTTCACAGAATCCTTTGGCGCCTGGTCTCCAAGATTTCCTGAGTCTCAGCCAAAGACGCTTCAGATAAGAGAAGGAAAGCTGATCTCTATTTTCTGGCTTTCTGGGCCTTATTCTTTCTTTCTGGGTAAAACTTGAGTTGAAAAGAAAAAATGAGGGGTGAAAAATCTATATATTGGAACAGTTTCCTAAGCACAATTCCCTGACTTAATCCTCCCAGCAATCCGATGAAGTAGGTATTATTATACCCACTTAAAAAATAAAAACATCAGGGAAGACAAAGACATCCAACATTAGTAATGGAAGAATGGAATTCAAGCCAGTACAACTCAAAAACACAAGTTCTTTTTGCTGTCTAGAAATCCAGTCTTCTTGAAAGTAGAAACCCTGTATTTCTACTCTTCTGTGTAATCTCAAAGATGACACAGGTTCTTAACAAACCACACATAAGAGGCCAAGGATGTATGGGAAACTATCTAGTGTCATTTGTCAAGGCAGCCCCCTTGCCCATACCAGATCAGAGCACACATGAACTTACTGCCACAGCATCAGAGATGAAGGAGCCTTAAACATCCATTCATTCTGAAGTTGATGTATCCAAGCATAAGATTGTCACTTACCTAAAAGAAAGATGACAGAAAGCACCATTATTGCAAATGCAGCCATTCGCCTCTTAGAAAGTTACAATCAATGTGTCCGGAGCACAACAGTATAAGAGCTCTCTCTTCACAGTCTAATTTCTCAACGCATCTCACATTCTTTGTTACTATTTAAATTCCAGTCTTTTCTCACTGTAACCTAGAACAGTCTTTTTTTTTTTTTTTGAGATGATAGAACATCTTTAGAAGACTTATTAATCCTCTCCAGAAAATTATATATAGACACTATCCACACAGCTTCAAAGTCCTCCTGCAATCTATTCACTAGCCCCCATAGGATGAATTATCTAATATCAAACTGGACTGCAGGATATCACTGAATCTTAAACATGCTTCAAATTCCTCCAGAATCCCACATAAAATTTAAATTACTAAAAATGTGTATGCTCTATGCACAAAATTTTGCACCAAGTAATAGAAAAGGCACATTCTCTTTAAGCACACATGGCACATAAACAAACAAAGACTAGGTCAAGTTTAGGGAGAAAAGAAAGTATCTGGAAATAGGAAAGAACCAGCAGCTATTTGGATGCCAGCTAGATCTGTTGGTTATAAATGTCTAAATTTTAAAAATTAAAAACAAACCAAACAAAGAATTACCAGGAAAACCTGCAAAAGAAAAGCTGTGCTGTGCTGTGCACGTGCATGTGGTGAGCATGTCTATGCCATAAACGGGTGTGGATATGGGACCAGCCCTAACAGACAGTACAACATATTAGAGAGCTTCTATAAGTAAAGTCCTGAGGTTTTGTTGCATAAATACACAGACCAATGAAACAAAACAAAAAGTTCAGAAACAGACACAAGTATACAAGGAAAAGATGAACTTTTTAATATCCGGTTTGAACAACTGAATAGGCACTACAAAAACATTAAACTGCATCCATAGCTCACGTTATATACCAGAATACACTCCAAATGGATCACACATCTAAATTCAAAAATAAAGTTACACAATTATTGAAAGAAAGAACACTTGGGTGAATTCCATTATAAATTGAGAGTGTGAAAAGGCAGGTGCAGAAATAATAAAAGATTAACAAACTGGTCTACATAAAAATTTATTTAAAAATAGAAACAGTTTGCATAGCAAAAAAAAATAAAAATCCATCTGCTGAATGACAAATTCATACTTGAAAAAATTATTTAAAACTTATCACACAAGGGTAATATCCCTCACATGTAAAGAGCTCCTTAAAATATCTAAAAGGGAAACAGGGCAAGATATATGAACAAGGACTAAACAGAAAAATAAGTGAAAATGGCTCCAAATTACTTAATAAAAGACATGCATATATTTTTCACTGATTGTGTTGGCAAAAATCCAAAAGTTTGACAACATATTGTGTGAACTAGGGAGAAACAGCACCTTTGTATTTTGCTGGTGAGAAGGCAAAATGGTACAAAGCCCTAAGAAGAGGACTTGGTAGATATCAACAGAGATACAGATTTATAAACCAGTTTAGAGGTAAAAGGATGAGTCAGTGAAGAAAAAATGGACTCTTAAATAAATGGTGCTGACAGAATTCCAAAAAAAATTAAAATGTAGAAAGAATGATAGAAAGAGAAAATTATTTGGCAACCGCCACAAGGCAGAATAGATGCTAAAGTTAAAAAGGGAAAAAGAGTAATCTTACCGTGGAAAAACGTGGTTGATGCCACCTTAGCCTACTGTGGTACATGTTAACATTTGGGAAACCAGGATGAAAGGTCTATGACATTTTTTGTGTTATTTTTGCAAAAATTTTGAAAATCTGAAATTATTTCTTGAGTTAAAGTTCTTTTCAAAAAATTTAAATAAAAAGCATTTCTTAAAAATATGCTTAAAAAGTGGCACTGAGGCAGATAGCCAAATTGGAAAAAAAAAATCCTTAAATTAGATCCTTGTATGACATACACAATAATTTTTTTTAGGTTACCTGAAAGTAAAAAACAAAGCTGAAACTTTTAGGAAGAAAGAGAATGAGACAGAGATAAAGAGAGAGACTGATGACCTTGAGTTTGTGTACATTAAAATTAAGAACAAAAGGCAGCATAAACAAAGTAAAAAGGCAAGCCATACACTTGAAATGCATATAACGAATGATTAGTATTCAGAACATAGAGAATTTCTACAGATCAAAAAGAAAGACCAAACAATCTAATAGAAAAACAGATCTGATCCAGCAACTGACGGGAGAAAAATCCAAATGGCCAGTAAATACGAAATGATACTCAGCCTCACGCATCAGGAATATACAAATTAAACCAAGGAGGTATCTTTTCACTGTCATCAAATTTAAAAAAAATTTAATCATCTGGCAAATACCAGTGTTGGGGAAGATGGAAAGGAATGGGAGCTCTCCCACCGTGCCTATGAAAACATCCAGCGCACAATCATATCAAAGAACGATAGATGGAACTAGGGAAGCAGGGCATGTCCAAAGTAACTCCACTTCTGGGTAGATTACCCTAGAGAAATTCCTAAGGTGTTCAAAACTAGAAGACATATACAGGGAGATATGTACAACATATAACAGCACTGAGGATGTTACAGAGAGACTTAAGATAACTCAGATCATTGGGGAGAAATAGGGACGGGCAGTAGGAGGAGGAGTTTGCGGAGGCAATTGTGGGCAGTCTAGGATGGGATTGGTTGAGACGCGAATGCCTCCAGAGCCAATGGAAATAAAAAGAGGGCTGGTTCTCTGGCTCCCAGAGAGTTCTGTGTCCTGAGCTGGTGCTGGCTCCGGCTCCGGCTCCGGCTCCGGCTGGGCTCTCAGGCTTGCTTTCAGGCTCTTCTTCCCCAGGGATGCCTGGATAGTCATGCTACAGGTGCCTGCATTTCCCAACGGATGGTAATTTGTATGGGAAGGGACTCCGGGCTCAGTCTAGGATCAGGCTGGTCTGGCAGAGGGTAGTAGGTTTATTCTTTGGGTGTTCTAGAGGCTCTGAGGCAGAAGCCTGTTGTTCTTCCAAAATTTGTAGTTTTTGTATATTATATTGCTTTTAGTTCCTAAACTAACCCTATAGGAACAAGGTAACTAAAAACTAACAGGGAAAAAGATAAGAGAACTCAGGTGTTAAAGATTTTAGCCTGAACTGATACGCTTAAGTGATTGACGGGCTTAAGTAACTGCTTTTGAATAAAGACTCCTTTCTTTTATCACCAAACCTTTGCCTCGAAGTTTTGCCTAGAGGAGGAAGTGGCAGCAGAACCCCAAGTACTGTTCCGAAACAGGGATAAGGTCAAAAACTGTAAATGACATAGAAGGTCATCAAAAGATGACTGAATAAATAGTGGTATATTCAAAACTGGAATAATATATAGCAGTGAGGATAAATTAACTAGACCTGCATGTATCAAAATGAATAAACCTCACAAAGGGTGATGGTAAAAAGCAAATTTCAGAATATGGCATGCTTAAAAACGTTTGTATCATAATGTTTAATACTTTATTTAAAAACCTGAAAAAATACAGCATACAATATATGAACGTGTTTGTAGAAAACTGACTAAAAAAGATATGGGAATAATAAACACTAACTTTAGGATTTAGTTTAAGTCCAGTGAGGAAGCTGGGGAACAAGATGAGAGAAGTGTAAGGGTGAGTGTGCACACAAAGTACTAGGATGTGACAAGATGTGAAGAAGCTCGGTACAGCTATGTGAGAACTTTCTACATGTATTATTTTCTATAAACTTTTCTATAAATGCAAAATACATAACTTCTAAAAGAATAAGCATGAAATACGGGCCTTTACTAAACAGGTTCCAATCGGATTTTGGTTAACTTTGAAGGGTTTTTGCAGTTTTTTTCAGTAAGGTATTTCTTTTTTCTTGATTTTTATATTGAGATTAAAAAAAAAAAAAAAACATGCAGGGTATCTTAGACCCCATATTCCACAATTAAGGCTGCCTTTGGTTCCTAAAAATACCCAAACACTTCCTACTTCATTATTCATATATTCAGTTGCTTATGGATTTCTATTCAGAAAAATTTTAACCAAATCCTTCTAGGGTATGTTAGACTTTAGAATATATTTAAGATATTAAGATATTAAAAGAGGTTTATTTTTTCAATTTAATCTTTATTGTATTTTTTTCATTATCATTTAGTCCCCTTACACCCCTATCCCCAGCAATCACCACAATGTTGTCCATATCCATGAGTCCTTTTTCCTTTTTGCATAATCTCTCTGCCCTCAAACCTCCCTGCAACCACTAGCTGTCATCTGCTCTCCATCTATGAGTCTGTCTCTGTTTTGCTTATAAGTTCAGTTTGTTCATTAGATTCCGCGCATGAGCAATACCATATGGGATTTATCTTTCTCTGACAGGCTTGTTTCACTTAGCGTAATTCTTTCCAGGTCCATCCATGCTGTCGCAAAGGGTAAAACTTTCTTCTTTTTTATGGCCAAGTAGTATTTCATTGTGTAAATGTCCCATAGTTGTTTCATCCACTATCTACTGGTGGACACTGGGGCTGCTTCCATAATTTGGAGATTGTAAATAATGCTGCAGTGAACATAGGGGTGCTTATATTCTTTCAAATTAGTATTTTGTGTTCCTCAGGATATATATCCAGAAGTGGGATCCCCGGATCAAAAGGCAGATTGAGTTTTAAGTTTTTGAGGTAACTGATGCTGCTTTCCACAGTGGCTGCACCAATCTGCATTCCCACCAACCTTGCAAAGGAGTTCCCCTTTCTCCACATCCTAGCCAGCACTTGTTGTTTTTTAATTTATTGATGATAGCCATTCTGACAGGTGTAAGACGGTATCTCAGTGTGGTTTTAATTTCCAATTCTCTGATGATTACGGACCTTGAGCATCATTTCATATGTCTGTTGCCCATCTGAATATCCTCTTTGGAGAAGTGTCTATTCAGGTCCTTTACCCATTTTTTAATTGGGTTTTGTTTTTTGTTTTTTTTGGTGTTGAGATTTGGAAGTATTTTATAAATTTTGGATATTAACCCCTTATCAGATGTATTGGCAGTTATGTTCTCACATTCTGTGGGTTGTCTTTTTATGTTGTTGATGATGATTTCCTTTGCTGTGCAAAAGTTTTTTAGTTTGATATAGTCCCATTTGTTTATTTTTTCTTTTGTTTCCCTTGCCCTAGGAGATATATTTGGTAAAATATTGTCATGAGCAATGTCTGAGATTGTGCTGCCTATGTTTTCTTCTAGGATTTTTATGGTTTCAGGTCTAACATTTAAGTCTGTGATCCATTTTGAATTTACTCTTTTGTGTGGTGTAAAAAGATGGCCTAGTTTCGCTTTTCTGCACATGTCTGTCCAATTTTCCCAACACCATTTAATGAATAAACTACCTTTAGCACATTGTATGTGCTTGCTTCCTTCGTCAAATATTATTATCTATAAAGGTGTGGGTTTCTTTCCGGGCTCTCTGTTCTGTTCCATAGATCTGTGTGTCTGCTCTTATGCCAATACCATGCTATTTTGATTACTACAGCCTTATAGTATAGTTTGATATTAGGTAGTGTGATTCCTCCAACTTTGCTCTTCTTTCTCAGCATGGCTATTGGTATGAAGGGCCTTATGTGGTTCTATATAAATTTTTGAAATATTTGTTCTAGTTCCGTGAAATATGTCATTGGAACCTTGATAGGAAATGCATTGAATCTATAGATTGCTTTTGGTAGTATAGACATTTTAATGATGTTAATTCTTCCTATCCATGAACACAGTATATGTTCCACTTATTAGTATCATCTTTAATTTCTTTCTTCAGTGAAGAAAGAAAATTAGAATTTTCCAAGTACAGCTCTTTTACATCCTTGTTAGCTTTATTCCTGGGTATTTTATTTTATTTTATTTTATTTGTAGCAATTATGAATGGGATTATTTTCTTAACTTCCCTTTCTATTAGTCTGTTATTGGCATATAAATATGCAACTGATTTCTGGATAGTTATTTTGTATCCTGCTACTTTGCTAAATTCATTTATCAGTTCTAGTAGTTTCTTGGTGGAATCTTTGGGGTTCTCTATGTACAGTATCATGTCATGTGCAAGTAACAACAGCTTTACTTCTTTCTTTCCAATTTGGCTGCATTTTTTTTTATTCTTCTTGTCTAATTGCTATAGCTAGGACTTGTAGTATTATGTTGAACGAGACGGGTGAAAGTGGACATCTCTGTCTTGTTCCTAATCTTAAGGGAAAACTTATACTTTTTGCCCACTGAGTATGATGCTGGCAGTGGGTTTGTCATATATGGCCTTTATTATGTTGAAGTATGTTCCCTCTATTCCCACTTTGCTTAGCTTTTTTTATCATAAAGGAGTGCTGGATTTTATCAAATGTTTTTTCTGCATATTGACATGATCAGGTGGTTTTAATCCTTCATTTTGTTTATGTGGTGAATCACGTTTATTTATTTTCGAATGCTGTACCAATCTTGCATTCCAGAATAAATCCTACATGATCATGGTGTATAATCTTTTTGATGCATTGTTGTTTTCAGTTTGCTAATATTTTGTTGAGGATTTTAGCATCTATGTTCATCAGAGATACTGGCTTATAATTTTCTTTCATTGTAGTGTTTTTATCTGGTTTTGGAATTAGGATATGCTGACTTTGTAAAATGAGTTTGGGAGACTACCCTCCTCTTAAATTTTATGAAATAGTTTGAGAAGAAAGATGTTCATTCTTCTTGGAATGTGTGGTAAAATTCACCTGTGAAGCCATCTAGTCTGGGGCTTTTATTTGTTGGTAGTTTTTTGATTACTGCTTCAATTTCACTAGCTGTATCTGTCTATTCAGATTCTCTAATACTTCCTGATTTATTTATGGAAGATTGTATTTTTCTAGGAATTTATCCATTTCATCAAGGTTGCCCAGTTTGTTGGCATATAGTTGTTCATAATATTTTCTTACAATCCTTTGTAATTTCTTTGGTGTTGGTTGTTATTTCTCCCCTTTCATTTCTGATTTTATTTATTTGGGTCCTTTCTCTTTTTTTCTTGATGAGTCTGGTTAAGGGTTTGTAGATCTTATTTATCTTTCAAAACCAGTTCTTGGATCATTGATCTTTTGTATTGTTTTTTTCAGACTCTATTTCATTTATTTCTCTCTAATCTGTATTATTTCCTTCCTTCTACTCACTTTGGGTTTTGTTGCTCTTTTTCAAGTTCCTTTAGATATAAAGTTAGATCGTTTATTTGAGCTTTTTGTTATTTATGCGATAGGCTGGCAATGCTATGAATTTCCCTCTTAGGATTGTTTTCCCAGTTTCCCACAGATTTTGGATTGTTGTGTCCTTATTTTCATTTATTTCAGTGTACCTTCTTATTTCTTCCTTGATCTCATTGTTGACCCATTCATTGTTTAATAACATTTTATTTAGTTTTCATGTCTTTGCATGTTTTTCAGTGTTCTTCTTATGATTTATTTCTGGTTTAACAGCATTTTGGACAGAGAAGATGCTTGATATGACTTCAATCTTCTTAAATTTATAGGACTTGTTTTGTCTCCCGTGGTCTATCCTAGAAAACGTTCTATGTGCACTTGAAAGTGTATATTTTTGGCTGCTTTAGGGTGAAATGCTCTGAAGATATCAATTAAATCCATTTGATCTTGTGTGTCATTTAAGGCTGCAGTCTCCTTCTTGATTTTCTGCCTGGGTGATCTACCCATCGATCTCAATGGGATGTTAAAATCCCCAACTATGACTATATTTCTGTAGACCTCTACATTTATGTCCATCAAGAGTTGCTTTACACATGTAGGTGCTACTGTGTTGGGTGCAGAAATGTTTACTAGGGTTATAGCCTCTTGTTGGATTGTTCCCTTTATCATTATGTAGTGTCCTTTATCTCTTTACTATTGCCTTGGCTTTGAAGTCTATTTTGTCAGATAACCCAGCTTTTTTTTCTTTTCCATTTGCATGAAATATATTTTTCCATCTCTTTACTTTTAGTCTGTGTGTATTTTCAACCTGAAATGGGTCTCTTGGAGGCAGCATATATATTGGTCTTGTTTTCTTATCCATTCAGCTACCCCTTTTGGTTGGATCATTTAAGCCATTTATATTTAAGGTGATTGTTGATAGATATGTATGTAGTGCCATTTTATTGTTAGCCTGTTTTCCTCTGTTGTATTCTTGGCCTTGGTTTTTAAACTGATCAGTCATTGAACTGATCAGTTGTTAAACTAATCACACTGTGATCAGCTGCCCTGGCTTAAGCACCAACAGGGCGGGGTGGGGCGGGGTAATTACTGTGGGTGGGACTATTGCTTCCCCCACAGGCTGATGCTACTTGGAGAGGAGTGCTCTGCCTGAGAGAGATGGCCTTTGCAGTGTGGGGGTGACTCAGCACAGGGATCCTGGTGGCCATTCCTTCAATTCTCTTGCGAGAGACACCAACCCCAGACTCCCTCAAGTATCTCTAATCCAGTCTGCCCTCCCTCTGCCAGAGGCCAAGGTAGATGGTTGCAAATAAAATTTTGTGCATTGGCCCTTTAAGAGGCTTTCTGAGTCTCCAGCAGTCTTTCCCTGGTATACAGAAACTTTGCTGCTTTTCACAGCTGGATGTTATCTGGGTTCCTTTCGGGCTCTGATGCTGTGGGCTGGGGAGCCCAGCTTGGTATTTAGACCCTACTCTTCTCAGGGGGAACTCTCCGACCACTGAAATATCCCTCTGGGACTTTAGCTGCCAACCATCGGAGCCCAGCTAGCCGTCCTGCACCTCTGCCACATTCCCTACCAGTCTGATTGTGGTGAAGTGGTTTCTTCTGTCTGTCCTTGATAATAAGGCTTCTCTTCAGCTAGTGTTCAGTTGGTTATTCAGGATGCTTTTTCTACGATTTAGTTGTAATTCCAGATTGGTCCTGGGAAGAGGTTAATGTAGCTTCCACTTACTCCTCAGCCATCTTGGATCTCCAAAACAGGTTTAATTTACAAAAGAAATCGGATCATCTATGATACCTTTAATGATGTCAGGTTATACATTACTGTGTAATTTGTATGTTCAAAAGTGATATACAGGGTGGGGTCATAACTGTTAACCTACTTTTGCCCCACCCTGTATGAGTACATGAAACAGTTTATTCCTATATTATTATTTATGGTATTATTTTCAATATGAACAACTGTAAACCTACCTTTGCCCACCCTGTATATATGTGAAATACCCCACAGTTGAGGAAGCATGATAAAAATTTAATAATCTAGTATTGGGTATATATACAACAGAGGCACTTTGCCATATCCCACTCAGTATGATGTGCTATTGCTACGGAATTTCACCAGGAGTAACTGTAATGATTTACCATGTGAAGAAAGGTCAACACATTGTAACATTGGAAGTGTGACAATGGTTAGAGTGAAGACTAAAAACTCTGCATTCACCTGTTCGTTGCTCTTTTCCAAGACTGCAAGTGCTATTGGCTAATAATGTTAACAATAAGGCCAGAGACCTAAATCCATTTCTCTCACATAATAACTTCACATGGAAAAAAAAAAAAGGGAAATCATTCTATGTTCCCTAACCTTGTCTTATTGACTTTCCAGTTGAACCATTAGCTAGTTCAATGCAAATCTGCCACCACTAAATGGAGAAAGAACCAAAGCACAGGTATGCCGTGAGAGCCAGAACGGCAACAGTATTCGTGTTCACTAAGTGCCACTGAAATAACTAGATGCACACCCAACAACCTGATGTTTGACATTAGGAATGTTTAAGAAACCCAGGCCAAGAGGATGACTTTGATTTCACGATTAACTTTGAAAAAATGACACGATGTCATCTAAAAGCAGTTTTAGTTTTTGTATAATGAATAAGGGTAAACATTTTACATGGCAAATAAACCCCTTAACTATCAGATTTCTGACAAGCATTCTGCTCTAAAGGTGAGTGGGAGGGTTAACTTACCTGTGGGCTCAGGAACTGAGCCCACAAGTTTGCCAATGATACCTTGGACAAGGGTTTAATTGCCAAAATATATAAAGAACTCATAAAACTCAACACCAGGAAGACAAACAATGCTATTAAAAAATGAGCAGAGGACCTTAAAAGACACTTCTCCAAGGTGGACATACAGATGGCCCACAGCCATATGAAAAGAAGCTCAACAAAAAAGAAAAAAGCCCAATGTATTAAATTTCCTCTACCTTAAAAAATAAGTGTCAATTTTCGTTCCTCAAACAACAAATTTTCCCCCAGCACAATAGCTCATTTCTCTATGCTACAGCTAGTTGGCTGTCCCTGATCAGTTGAAATCCCTCCACAGCTCAGAGTCTGGGACTGAAACCAAAAGGAGTAAATCAGTGAAAGCCTGGATTTCTATCCCACTATGCAGGCCAGCACTCTTCTAAGAGGAGAAGTGGCCAAAAGCAGTAGGGAAGTTCACAACTGTGTTGGTCAGTATCTAAAATTGCATGACATAGGAAGGAGGTTATGCTCCCATCTAGTCCTCGGTAATCTCATGCCATCCTCTTTTTACTATGCTATATTGCATCACTTAGGTTCTACATAGCTCTTCCTTCTAGCACGTATTCAGCATCAACTGTACTCCAAGAAAATTAGTTAAGATCTCACTCTTACGTGGAAGGGCTCCTAAGAACTAAAATTCCTGAGATAAAAGAGGTCAACATTATTTCATCACACAGAGGCCGGAGGCTGGGGGAAAAGTTGGCCAGAAAATACTTATTCAAAAAAAAAAAAAAGAAAAGTTACATTCTGATATTGATCCAAAAAGAGAATATTGGCAGAAACCTCAAGATTTTGTTCTTTTTGCTGCTACTAAAATGAAATAGGTTTTAGTTCTAATCCGGTCATATGAAACAAACCAAAAGCAGACAGACTGGCAAATACTAACTCTAGATGTACAGTGTCACACATCATCAATTCAAAGAGGTCAGAAAAGAAGCCCAGGCAGTTATAAAGTACATGAGGAGATGAACAACGAACATTTTTTTAAATCCTGATCTAGAGAGACAGCACAAAGGAGTCTACCTGTGCCGAAGACTTCAAACACTAGGTAAGTCAGGACAAAGAAAGAGGCTTAAAGGGAAAACTCATCAACAAGTCAAGAATATAAATGGACTATAATAAAGCAAAACTAAACTTCAGTTTTTGCAAGAATATTGGCATTCGGCACTCAAAGAAGACATCACAAGACCTCTGTGTATACAAAGGAAATGTGAAACCCTGAAACCCCTGCAGTACCCAGTTACCGAAGCCATGGCTAGATAGGGTTAATCTCCAAACAAGCTGTGTTAAGAAATCACATATTCCATTTTATCTTTTTTTATTGTTTTCTGGTTTTTCCTTTTGTGTTGTTTTGTCTTTCTCTTCTTTCATTGTTAAATATTAGCATTCAAAGAAAGAAATCTTGAAAAACAATCTTCATTCACTCAATTCCTCTTGAACCCAAGGGGCCACCAAGATAAAGGGCACTGGAGTGATGGGTTTTTAATGAAGCAGTAGCCCAACTAAGTAACTGGGAAAAGTAAACAGAAAGGTGCTAAAATTTGACCTGGTTGTTAAGAGGAAAAGTCAACACAAATCCATGGACAATGCTTGCAGTTTTAAGAATATGAGCTCCGTTAGCCTCAGCACAATCTTCCTCAGGGAATGCTTCCATATGTTTTAAAAAATATCCACTTTGCTTGCTTCCAGATATATAGCATTAGGGCAGGGATGAATTCCAAACTGGCAAAAGTCCAAATCCAACAGTTGCAGCTATAGTAGCTGCCTTGTTTACAATGCAATTCAGGAAGCTTTTAGAGGGCAGAGTGCACCAGACAGAAGGGGGTCTGTAAGCAGAACATGGGTGGATCCCAATGCATTCAAAGCAGACAACACATCTGTTCCCAGGTCCCGCTTGGAAACATACCGAATCCAAGTCAACCTTTAATGTTCTTGTTTTTTCAGGAAAGCATATCTTCTTAAGCACACAAATCAAAATTATATGCTGATAGTTATTGGGCCCTTGGGCCATCCTCCATGGTGTAACCCAAGCACTGGAAACACCATGCCCCACAAGGTTTGAAGCAAACTCCAATCAACTCTGGCCTGAGCTACTTTGCTAAAGACCTGCATCAGTGTGCCTTCTATGGCTATTTCACGCCTCTTACAAACTAAGCTCCTTAGCCTGGTTACCCTTCTTACTTAATATCCAGAAGATTTGGGTACTCTCACTTGCTCTATTCCCCTTCAGTCCTTTACAATGCTGTCTCCTTGCCGTTTTTCTTTCCTTGGCATAGTTTAATTCAGAGTTCCTCTCTACAAATAAGAAAGATACCATCAAGACGTAGTGGGGAAGGTGGAGAGGGAAAATAGCAAGAGGATAAATGCTGAAAAGGAAGCAGCGATACATTATGTCTGTTTACAGGTCTTTAAAAAATGTGCAGTAAGCCCTGGCTGGTGTAGCTCAGTGGATTGAGTGTCGGCCTGCAAACAAAAGGGTCGCCAGTTCTATTCCCCAGTCAGGGCACATGTTTGGGTTGTGGGCCAGGTCCCCAGTAGGGGGCGCATGAGAGGCAACCACACATTGATGTTTCTGTCTCTCTCTTTCTCCCTCCCTTCCCCTCTGTCTAAAAATAAAATAAAATCTTTAAAAAAAATATCTAGTGATAATGACGTGGGTGAAAATATGATGGGTGCAGATGGGAATAATTAAAGCAGAAAGGTGCTCTTAAAGGGAGGGTAATTTAACCAAGAGGAAAAGTAACGAAACATAAAAGAGATGAAAGAGGAAAACATTTAAAAAATGAGTTTACCATGGAGCTTAAAATATTTAATTATTTAATTCTAATTAAAAAATATATGAACTCTGGGTACTCATGAGTGTGGCCTAGCAGAGCTATGTGTTCACACACTCAGGACCATGACATCACCCCAAGCCTTTCCTCGGCGGTTTCCTGGGTAGAATATTTTATACAGCCACAGTAAAAGACAATCGTAATATCCAGTTGTTCTCACAACCATAAAAATACTTCTCCTACACTCAAATGAAAAGCATAAACCCTGACGACAAATCGCTGCAGATTTACAGTGGGAGTAAGTGGTAAGCATAAAAGCCTAACTACGTCTTTGTGCACGCAGCCCCTACACAATAAATCAGCAGAGGGCCCAGCTCTGCCACACCTCTATGTAACTACACACATTAATTACATGTTAAATCACACATGTTAGTAACACCTAGTCTAAAATTGCAATGTAGTCATGTAAACCTAATCAAGGAAAACTAGCATATTTGCATAAAACTTGTAATGAAAAAATATAATGACTACACTAACAAGATAGGGAGAGGAATGCATATCTGTGACAAACTGTGTCAAGAAGAATAGAAAGTGATTCCCTTTCCTGAACATTATTTCAGGCCCATTTAACACAATCTGTACCACTCAATGAAAGTACAGTGTCCTAACACACATCAAATCAGATTTGGATAATGTTCCTGACTTCAGATAAAATTTCATTACTCTATTTAGTTATGACATGATAGGAAATGCTTACATTTTTAAACTTAATAAAAACTGGAATGTGCTAAGAATTAGAGAGCCTGACTCCAAACTGTCATGTGGTATTTATACAGCAAAACAAGGGTATTTACACTGGCAACCTCATAGTCTGGGACTTAATTTCAAACTTAAAATAAACAATTAAGAAAAAGTGTAATTCCTTTAGAAAGTAAGTAGAATACAGCGGGTATCCTCTTTTAGAAGAATTTCACAAAATCAAAGTTAATCATCAGTAAGAGTTTGTTGCCTGTAATTTTATATGCCTTCATTGGCAAATTGGAACTTCCTAATTTGCTAGTTTCATTTCTCCAAATAAAACCAGTTAGATTAAAAAAAACGACAACAATAGTAATTAAGACTTAGGAAATACTTTGAACTCAAATAATAGCTTAAGACAGTATTTAAGTCTCTCCATTCTAATTGTCTTATTTTTACAAAGCACATCCTTATCAGACCAAAAAACCCAAAAAATTTACAAATCCCTAAGTGACAGACTTCAAGATTTTTTTAAATGTAAAGCTTGGAAATATTCCAGTTTCAATTTTAGTACTATATATGTCATTTTTTTGTTCACTTGAATAAATCAAGTAGATGTGAGAACGCACATAACAGTCCTATGAAGCAGAAGTAAGCAATCTAAAAAATAAATACTGTATCTGCTTTTAGAAACAACTTTATGAAGCAAACAAAGTATTTTAAACATCATACTGAGTGTGCCTTTCAAAAGTGATTCAAAACTGCATGTCTATACGAGGAAGAACAATGCAATTCAGTCCACCGACAGATTCTACAGTAAAGGAGCAGTGAGGCAGTCCCATCAGTGGCGCGGGCCTCCTGTCAGTCATTGTCTCTCAGGGAAAGAGAAAATCCAAGTCTCATTGCTGAAATTTGTCTTGTACTAGGTCTGTCATTTAGGTCAACCTGATTGCCAGTTAGTGAGGTCCCTACTTCCACGACATCATTTACCATTAACATATCCTGAGCCAACTGAAAACTGCAGGTATTTTATGAGCAGCAAGAGCCCTTATGCATTAAAAATAACAAATAACCATGCACTATAATGGAAGAATGCAATTATTTTCCACCAAAAATGATATCATTTATCGTTTCCAAAATTTTATTCAAACCTCAATTACTGTTCATCTGTCACCCTCACTCTGAAAACCTAAAGCAAGTAATCACCTGAAAGATAAATTCTCACTGAACTTCCACCGTGTTTACACATTAGAAATGAAATTGAAAACTATCATTTCATTCAACCATTAAATTGGTCACTTTAAAGTTGCTTGGTAAAAACTTAAAGAAATGCCTGGTTTATTTACCCATGGTGGGTTTGGGGAGAAAGTGAGAATAGAAACATGAGAGGGAAGAGAGGAGGTACATAGGCAAAATTTATCCATTTAAATGTTTAGAAGATCTAAAAATGCTTACTCAAAAGAATTATGAGCTCTCATGTATCATTCAAAAGTAAACTTTCTTATTTCAACAAATATTTATAAGATTGTTACTTTGCAGACAAAGAAGCAAAAGATAGACCTAACATTCTCAGCCCAATTTAAAACAATTTTCTTCAGGCTTCTTCCTTCTGCAAAAACTCTATGATATTAATAATAATCTAAAATAATGATAAAATCACAACTGCTAAGACTTATTGAGTGTCTACTATATGCCAGGCATTGTTCTAGATACTTTGCAAATATTAACCCATTCAATTCTCGAAACAGTTCTGAGGAAAATACTGTAAGTATCTCCATTATCCAGACAGGGAAATTGGGGCACAGTAAGATTACGTAACTTGAATATGATTACAACAGTCAGCTAATGGCAGATTTGGGATAAGATTCCAGGAAGTCTGGCTCCAGAATTTACTTTTAACCTCTAGGCTAAAATTAATCTCAAGCTGATATCTAACCATCAGTCTCATGATATCAACTCAGAAGGGGTAATCCTTTATGTAAACACTATACACACAAACAGCAAAATTGTTAATCCATTAAGTAATGCTGAGTTAAAATGAAGTTCTCTTCCAGAACCATTTGCTTATGTATTTTTTGTGACCTCAATTATATAACCTGATAAATTTTTATTTTCATGAAAGTATGTGATTAGGTAATAGAAAAAGAAACCTAACACTCCTGCTATATAAAAAAGAATATCTTTAGGATATATAATCATATAATATTTTTATTAGTTCGGGGAGTCCTAGTTATATTAATATTCATCATTCGAGCCCCCAGTTAGTAAGAAGGCAAAAGCAATCATAACATTAAAAAAAAAAACCAATCACTTATAACAGTAATCCCTATCCGATTATATTCTATGGAAGGTTCTGCACTGTATATACAAAAACAACAGACTGTAGCATAAAATTGTAACCCTTATCAAAGATGCAGAATTTCATGAAACCAATTACAGTAATGATAAAGACTGCTTGAATCACGAGCCAAATCACTAACCAATGAGTATCTGGTAAGCTGAGACCAACTGAAAACCAGGAAGGGAGATCTAAGAGGGTGACAACAGGTTAAGCACTAAAGTGAAGGGAAGGATCATTCTGTCATCTAATTTTATTAGGAAATTTGCACTGTAAAAACAATCAACACTTGGTTCTTTGCTCACTCTAAGAATTACAGAGTTGTAATTATATTTTAAATGTTGTTAAATGTAGGATAAAAAAATATTTCTAATTTTTAGTTTCACTCTCCAAAATAAACTTCAATCAAATCTCTTTCCATTTACTATGAAATTCTGGCACCTGAGTTAAGTGGCTTCACTTCAATGACCTTTTCCAGTCATCAGTTACCTTCTGATAAAGAGGATCTCCTGTACATGGTCTACATTTTAAAAGGAACTCACAACTTGAGACTTGGATGAGGGAGAACTGGAGAACTAGCATAACTTTTGGCACAGTTACCTAATGAGGGAAGGGTTTTGAGTCTGAAAAATGGGCTTCAAATCCCAGTCGAATTACACAGTAACTGCAGTGCGTTTGGGTATACTCTTAACCTGTTGCAGACAGTTTTCACACCTGGGAAATGGAATAGTCCCAACCTCGTGGTGCTATTATGGAAAGAAATGAGATAGCACATGTGGAACAATTTTTAATCAGTAAGTGGCTAACCAAATGTCGATTATTCTTACACTCAACTTCCATTTCCATAAGTTGATAGTTAATTTAACTAAGCACTCATGGTTCCTATATTACATAATGACTGACTGCTGGTTTCATATGTTAGAGGCTGTAGAAAGTAGCTACAAACTAAAACAAGATATCCGTTTTTAAAAGTCTGCTTGTTTTTGAATTTTTAAAGGTTATTAAAGAAGACACATGTGAACAAAATTAGTATACAAGGTAAATAAGTTAATATTTAGGCATTAGAGTTGTAAAAACAAGAAACAGTGGAAATCCTAAGAAACCATTTGATTCCAAACAGGATAATCAGGGTAGGCTTCCTGGGGGAAACGGCATGAAAGAAAGACATGCAGGGTGATTTTAGGGCTGAAAGATCATACGTCCACCTCACTACATATGTTCATTCTACTCCTTTTGTGTCCCTGTAAAAGGAGCCTCTAAAACACAAATGATGGTTGACAAAGCAACACGGGGCCTGTGAAGACCTTCAATTCATTATTATCTATTGTGCCACCTGCCATGTCTGGCATGCAGTTTAAATACTGTAGTGGCATAGCTCTTCTGCTGATAATGCCAAGTCAAACCTTTAATATACAACTCCCCTGAAGACACTGACAGAAAATTTTAGCTCCAGGTCATGCGTTTATGAAGAGATAATCAAAGACACATTTTTGCAAAAAGCAGGAATCATATTCAAAGCTGTGCATCTTTGGCCAATTGTCTGCTGCTTTCCTGTATTAAATCTCCAGAGTGAAAATATATGAAACAATATATTTCTATTTTTGCCCATCAGAACCACTAAACCCTGATATGAAGCAAACTGCTCAGACCGTAAACATGGAAGGAATAAATCTGCTGGGTAACAGTAAACTCAAGTAGCGCATATCACATCTAGTATTCTTGTAGACTCTCCTTATCAGTATTTAAGCAGCAGAGACAGAACCAACAACCACAGATAAAGTACACTTACACTATTGAAATTCATCTGCTGTTCTGGTATCCTACTATTCTGTCCTATACAAATCTAGATGGTTTATTTTCATATAGCCCCAATTCTAACTTGTTGGGTCGACAGCCAGAGACCGGAAGCCACTGATTCCCCCTCCATGCTGTTGATCTCAAGGGTTACAGGCACACACAGAACAAAGCTGGCATATTTTGTACTCACAGTCTAAATATTCAGGCAAACAAGAAGATGTGATCAGGTAGTAAAGAAAAAATTAGAAAACACCCTACATAGTATTCTAGCTTTTTCAAACTATCTAACTCATTGTTTAGACTAAATCTTATCAGCAACAGGGTATTCAATTAAACATGATGGTAGAGATGAGAAGGAGGAAAAGTTTCTAAAACACTACTGCGAAAGCAGTCTCAGTGAATTGAGTGGCTTATGAGATGGACACTTACTAAATATGAAGAAATTTTAAAATCATCCAATATGTCAGTTGTAGGTGTGTTTAAGGAAACACAGGAGAGGAGGAAATGTTTAGGGGAAGATGAGGTCCAATAAACGCCTTTCTTTAACCATCCAGAGGAAAACAGATTTTAACTACTCACTTGAAAACAGTCTGGCTGAAGACTACACAATTTCCCCCCAGTAGCTCATTAAACTGTTATATCACCTTGACAGTCAATCCCTGCAAAGTTAAATGCAAATCAAAACACTTTTAATTGAATCATGCAACATATGACTAAGGGAGCTCACTGTTCAGAGGAAAACTGTGGTGAAGTAATTCATTACTGTGCAACAGTAACTACATTACCCCTGATAGCCCTAACTCATATTTTAACATAACAAGTCTCCATATCACAGTGGAAAGATGTTGCATTTACACTTATCTACCTCAAAGTATAGTATGGCTTTGACTCTTTAACACTGTACTCAGAGGTGAGTTAGAAGCAGATTGATGAATAATAAAGAAATTCAACTGGGCATAAAAAGCATTTGCTCTCACTCCTCTCCTACCCTTCACATATAAAAAAGTCTTTCTTCAACAAAGTAAGATTTTATGAAGACACTAAGAGAAAAACATTTGCCTTGCCCATCCTGGAATGCAAAGGTCATTTGTGGCTCGATGGTTATGCTCTGTATATTTTGATAATGCACAGAAGAAAATGAAACTTCTTTAACAATATAGCCCGAGGGGACGAAGGGAAGTGAAACACTCAAGCAGTTTCTATGATTAGCCTTAATAAGAATGGACAGTCCACTAGTCTACTGCTTCACGTGATCTATTTATAGTCAAAATAACTATATTTAGAAAAAATCTGACAGTACATGAGAACTGAGAAACAAATATCAAACTACTAGCCCTTCCAGACTTCAAACAATCTTATTAGCCTTAGGGAAGCATGAGCCATGTTTGCTTCAGCTTAGAGCCACAACAGCATATGAGTCAGAAACATTACTGCATATTATAAACTTAAAAAATACACTGCTGCAAATTGTACTGGGGGCAACACTTTAAATTGTTTCATATTTGAGATCAGGGTTGATACATACATTTTAATGTCAAAGGACCTATAGCCCAAATGCCAATGTTTATCACTACCTGAAAAATTAAACAGACCACATTAAGCAACCAACCAAATTCTGTCTCCATTAAACCCAAGCCAAGAGTGAGTCCTTGACAATAGGACCAAAGAGATCAGGGCTTAATTTAAACAGAGTGACTACAATAAAACAATTCAAATGTGAGACTTTATGGGGGCAAGTACTTAAAGCACCTCAAGACAAATATTTACATAAACTATACAACATCATAATCTAAAGATAAAAGATTCAGGAACCCATAAAATCATCATTTGGAATGTAAATATTACAGAAGGGAAGAAAACACTACACAGTTAACTGGGTCCTATAAATGAATGCACAATGATGATTATTGTGAAGGCAAGAGAAAAGATCAATAAGCAGTGAAAAGTAGATGTATTAACAAAAAGAAAAATGGATCTCTAATTTTATATTATACTTCCCACAAAGACCCCTTTGAGGTTTTATAATTTAGAATTCCCTTACCCTTTCATTCCATCCTTAGACTGTGATAATCACACACCTTTGCTTTTCTCCAGTTCCTAAATAATTTCCAACCATTTGCCTCTTCTCTGTTAGACTACCCCTTTGTTTCGATCCTCTACCCACCCTCCTTTCCCACAGTAGTGTTTAATACCCCATAAACATGCTGAAGCATTCAAGTAATTTTAAACAATATTTCTACCTTTCCCCCCTTTTCCCAATCACAGTACAAGGTAAAAGAATATTGGGGACTCCCTCTGGTCCCCATTCCCTGTGTTTAAGAAACATACCACAAACAGACATATGCCTTTTGAATTTTTAAAACTCAAACTACTCATAATAAATATTACAAATTACGGTCATCAGAGATTTCCAGTTTGCAAAAAAATTGGCAAGTTTATGAAAGCTATGTTTTCAGGTTCATAAAACCAGTGCCCCATCTGGTCTTTTAACATAGGAAAGTAGCTGAATCCTCTAGGGAATTAAGAAATCTTTGACCATGAACCTAAAAATAATCCCCTGAGATTCAGTAATCTGATTAGTTAAACTGGGTGAACACGAGGACAGGATGGACCTTAAATGGGAAGAGCCAAAGCTGGGAATAGATGCTAGAATCAGGAAGTGGCTTCCGTCCAAACCCAAAGTCAGTCACTTGGCTCTTCTATAAGGATTAGTCAAGGGAACACATTTTTGTCCTTAGGCCACTTTGATCTCAACTGTGCCCAAGCCCCTAATAATATTTATCTGCATAGTGAGTTACTTTCTTGATCCATAAATTCAGTTTGAGACTTCCCATGGCCTGGTCCAGAAGCTCTCACATTCTCCAGTGTTACCTTGAGACGTTCAGTTTTCTCAACCAGGTGAATGTGTATTAATTGGGGGAACTTTTAAAAAGATGCACATGCCCAGGTCCCATACTGCAACTACTGAATTAGCCTCTCCAGGGAGAAGCTAATTTTTTAAACAACTTAAACTGCTCTGAAACACACCATTGGTTAAGCACCACTGACTTAGAATTTAAAAGAATGGGTATAATGTAACAAAGAAAGTCACAGGCACACAGGATCATCACACAAGCAAGGAGACAAACAGTAGCAGAGACATGACTTCCTCCTGATGATGGTGAACATCCTGTGCTCCTCAACTGGTTGAAAGCACTCAGGCGGCACAGGCCCCACTGGCAAAGGAAGCATCTAATAGCCCTGGCATGCCTTTGGAATATTCAACAGGTTGCTGCAGGGGGTATGGACTTTGAAAGTTGCCTAGAGCTGACATCCTGCGGTGTCACAGGTATATTTATCAATTGACTCAGTCTGCTTTGTTTATAATTTTCTGCCCAACAAATTGCATGTTTCTGCAGATGTCTAACAAATTCACAGTATTTCATTCCTCAGTTGCCGCCATCCTGCTATTTCCACCCTCCTCATCCATTGGTTATGATGGTGTCCAAGGACACATTCACCAGCATTAGAAAAGGTCATTAAAAAGCTCTTACAACCATCTGTACCGAGATGGACAGGTCTCCAGCCAAAAGGGGAGAGGTCGCCTCCCAAGCAGTGCCACAGTTGGTTTTGTAATTATTGGTTGTGGGTCCTGAGTTATTTACATTTTAGCTATAAATCTTAATTTTTAAAAAAGACTTTATTTATTTACCCCTGGAGAAGGGGGGAGGGAGGGAGAAAGAGAGGGAAAGAAACATAGATGTGAAAGAGAGAAACATCAATCTGTTGCCTCCTACACGCCCTCAACCAGGGACCAGGCCCACAACCCAGGCAAGTGCCCCTATGGTGAATCGAACCTGTAACCTTGTAGTTTGCAGGACAATACCCAACCTACTGAACCACATCAGTCACAGTGAACTGTAAATCTTAATGATCTATTCCTTGTTCTCTTCGGTTTACTGAGGTAAGTAAAGCCAAAGCAGTCACATTTAACCTGATTCAGTGCTGCTATACAAATAGGGCCAAAGTGCACCTTCCTAAATCGTCTTACATGAATTCTTGGAACAAATCATTCTTGCTTGGATCCTTGTCTGGGTCATTTGCCATATACTTACCAGTTAATTCCCTACCATACTCTTTCATACTCTTTACCATCCTATGGCATATTTTTATACAAATAACTCACCTGTGTATGGATTTTTAAAAATTCCTGGTTCCTTGAACTCTGTGTTGCACACAGAAACATGTTTTTGACTTTATATTAAATCCAACTACACTGATTTTTTTTTTTTTACATTGTGCTTATAACGTGTTACAGATACTTAAAATGGTGGCACCGCTTCCAGAGCAAGGGTTCAGAGACCCTAGCGCACCCTGCCAGAGTTTGGTAAGATCTCCACAAACAACTAAAAACAGTGTCTAGAAAGAGAGAGTGGAATAGCTTTACTAAAACAATGCTGCCTGGAGAGAAATCAAATCCACCAGGGTTTCTGTTCAACTTAACCAAATAAATGAGGAAAGAAAGGATTCTTGCTCACAGCTACTTGACAGAAGTGGAAATCTCTGTCCTAAGTACTGAACTTCAAAGCACTAGGAAAAGGGAATTCTGATTTCCTGTCCTCCGACCTGTAGGAGGAGCGCTGGAGCCACACCTTTTCATAGCAGCAGAGCGCTTGTGCGTGCTCTTTCTGCCTGCCCTTCAGAGCTGAGCAGACGTGCTCACCAGCGGTGCCAAACTGTTAGACTCATCAAGTTTATGAACACTGCGTACAAAATGCAAACATTTTCTTCCATTTGGGCAAACATTGGCACAGGAAACTTTCTTTCCAATGTTACCAGCAGGGAGCTTAAATAAAAGTTCAGTTTCTAGAAGAGTGAGGGAGAGTAAAAGCTAATTCTAAAAATATGTCATCAGCAGCATGCCATTGCCAGAGAAAATTGTACATGTTTCCCTCAAGCATGGTTCACTCAAATGGAATTGACAGCTTCAGAGATCGCTTAAAAGAAAGAAAATTTGTTGCATGAGGCCTGCCAGGCACAAAGGGATCACGTCTCAACAGATAAGACCTGATAGATTCCCATCTTAAGTATTTCTGTACAGTGATTATGTGAACTCCAAATTAGCACTCTGTCACAAATCCACACGCAGGCTTGTGCCCTGAGGGTATTCTTCCAGCCCATTCATGGGACTCCTTACTGGAATCTGGCAATTAACTTTAAAATCTTGCTCCTGTTATTAGTACCTCAGAAAATAAATTAAAGAACATCTGGGCATACAAGTAAAATCACACAGCTGAACATAAAATAAGCAGCTTTCCCTCTGTCCACAAGTGTGTCCAGGCAAAGTAAAAATTTTAACTGGGTTACAAATTATAGGTGTCGGAGTCTTCTCCCAGATTCACCACGGGCTGGAAAACGCTGACCACGGGCAGACTATTTCCCAAAAGGCGTCTATTCCACATAGTTTTCTATTTAAACATAATACTCAAGTTACTGAAAATACTATAAGAATCTGATGAAAACATATGCTCACTTGACCCTACCCTGTAGCCCTCAAACATCTGATTAAAAGGAAAAGCAGGCAGGTATTACAGCTCCCCAGAAAGCCACAAAAATAAAGGCTCCGTCTTCGAGAAGATGATCTCCAATTACAACACTCTGCTGGTATGAAGAAATGTCCAGTGCAGTAGTCAGCTGCAACATAACCAATCATACGGGGCTCCCATCTCAACAGGGAGAGCCGGGCGGCTGAAGTATCAAGTCAATTGTAGATGCTGAACACATGTATTTGTTTTCTCTCCCTCTTAGCCATAGCCTAGATTTCTGGATTCTGGTTGTAATTGTATAGACCCTTTCACAAATTCAACTGCTTAGAACAACACAGATAGTTCTTTTCGCCCTTCAAAAAGATGAGAGAAAAACTATAGACTGATCTTTATGATTAAATATTTAATGTGTTTTTAACACATCAGCGCTTTATATTTAATTCCAGGCTTAATGTGCCTGTCAGGAAACTGACTGCTATGGTTTTATTGCAACCAAAATTGTTTCTGACATTCAGAAACAGATTTTCAAAAGATTTTGTACCCCAGAAAATTCCAAACAAAGTTCACTTAACTATTTTCAAAACACATACTTGGAATAAAACATTTTCTCCTATAGCAAAAAATGGAAAGTTACTAAACACACTAAAATATAAATGTAGAAAATGATGCAGGTGGGTTTTTTAAATATTTGTGCATTTTTAATACAGCAAAACAAAAGGTAAGCCTTATATATGTTTTAATTTATGTAGGCATCCACTTCCAACATTCAAGGGAATTCCTAAGGAAGACAACTGTAGTATTAGTTTGATGCTGGGAAACCCACACTTCCATTAAATGATAAAATTACAGAATATGTATAAGCAATGTGACCATATTTAGAAACTTCAGTGGATTTTTTTCCCATAAAGAAAATCCTCAGTAATACACTTTAACACTTAATCTCTATGGATTGTACTTGCACCTTAAAATAAATACCCATCATAAATGAGGAGGAAGAGAAAACTTTAAAATACCCATCACGTATTAAGGAGAAAGAGAAAAGCACTTCCCTTTAGACCCAAAACCTAGAACTTGATTTTCCTGTTGCTATGCAGCAAAGAGGAGAGGGGGAACCAAGGAGAAGGAGAGCACATAACTCAGATTAACACATTACAAGCATTTCCAGGAGAGACAACAATTTTTTAACTATACAGCAATCCCATATTTTTAATTAGAAGGAAGCTGTGGCATGTTCCCCATCCTTGTGTCATAGTTCTTATTATATCACGGGTATGACAGCAAGCTCACTTTGAACATTAATTAACATTTATTTAAGTGGAGGGGAACTCAAAGTTTTCACTCATCCGAAATGCAAAACACATACATATTTTACCAAAGGTTTACTATGCATATTAGTCTTTTATGCATTTTATTCCTCCAAGCGTGAAAAGAAACAAGTTGAAGTAATAGAGGTTGCCAGGTGTTGGTGGCACCCATTCCACTGTAATGACAGCCATGACTTAAGGTTTTGTCTCGCTCTCCTCTTCCTCTGAATTGCAAATCTTCAGGTTGCCACGGTAACTCTATACACTGACAGGTAAGCTTCAGAAAGCACCTGGTCATGTTCCCGTCTTGTTTGCTTTGCATCAGAGCACCCCAAACTCCCTACTGCATGGGAGCACCAGGGGATGGTGCCCCTTACCAAGTTATTCTAGAGCACTGTCCAGTCACAGTGATTAATCATTCGTGCTTCTTGAGCTGACATATCGAGGTGGGGAAACGACATCCTAAATGAGCAGAGCTGATTACCTGGGAAAGCAATTCTTCAAGATAGCACCACTAACTAATAGCTCCATCTGCTACACATAAACACATTCCAGAGCCCCAGAAGTAATGCAGAATGCAACTACCAGGGCTGGGTCCTGTATGCCAGGTTTCTGTGTGTCATCACAGGTGTTTGATGAACACAGAAAGTATTTAAACTTTTCTTCATCCCTGGAATAACTGGTGCTATATTATGTTAGGACCACAGGCTGTGCAGAAGATATTTCAGTAGGTATTCTTAGTTTGATTCTTTAAATATATGTGAAACAAGGCTTCAATATGAAGCTACCTGAAACACATTAACACAGGCAATAAGACATGCCTGTAGTAAAACACCCTTTTTGAAAATGTAAACCAACAAAATTCATGATGCACTAAAGAAAACTGTCTATTTAACAAAATATATAATGGTATATCTTGTCAAAAACATTGCAGCTTGTTTTAAAGTGATTAAATAAAAATAGAACCTTTAAGGAACATGACAGTGCATCACAGTTCTGTAAATTAAACAAACTTAAGAAGGCTGTGGTTAGAACCCATCAATAAATTCAGCAGAGAGTTAAATACAATTTGGCTAGGAGAAGTAGAGCTTCAGCAAGCTATTATTATAGATGAAACTACAAATGGCACTCTAAATTTTTTTAGAAATCTAAACAATCAGCTGCTTCTTATGTTACCCTACAGATTCTGTCTGCTCTTTTCTTATTAAGAAATCTTTGATAATATAAATCGAATTCCAGCATCTCAAGGTTGGGTTTTTAAGGAGCCTCCAAGTTTCCATTTTTCTGACCAAAGTACTGGCATTTTTCAGTAGCTGCATTAACACTGCTTCTGTATCAAATGGGAACAGGCTCCAGTTCTTTCCACATTAGCTGTGATTTTAATAACATGCCAAGCAAAACAAGCTGGCGTAATAAGTTTCATTGCACCCACTTCAACAACCGATAAGCACCTCATTTTCATACAGTTTCCACTTGTTGCTAGGTAACCACACCATAAGGAGATATCTCCAGGCATTATGCAGAATGCATCCTCTTCACCTAAATTTGATGTGCTTTGGGCATTAAATACTGTTATTCTAACCATACCTATCACTCAAACAGTTTAAGCTTTGGTTTAAATTGCGACATAAGTTTGGGGGATTGTTTGTTCTGAGGGGATTTTGATGTGCAGATTCTAAAAGATACACTACATCTTCCTGTCTTCCCACAAAGCAAACTCACTGCATTATCCAATGAAATGACACCCTGATTGATACTTCACAGGAAAAGTAAACTCTTGAAAAGATGTCCACACTATGCCCTCTTAACAGTAGACAATGTCAATTAAAAACTTCCTTACTGCTTTAGGTGGCTATGAAGGAAACTTTGAAAGCAAGGGTCTGTGTGGAGTTGGGCTTCACCTGCAGGCTTCTAACAGAAACCCTTTAACTAGGCGCATCTAGGCCAAAGCGGGAACCCCATCTGTCAGCCAAACAAACCAGCTTTCTGCTGGAGAAAGGGAAGCTCTGCGGGAACAGATGCAGCCCAACCTAAGATGCTGAAGGACTCAGGCAACGAGGGGGCGGGAGGGCTACCTGCAGCAAAGGCAACAGACACTGACATTTAAAAAAAAAAAAAATCCATCTGAGCAAGCAGCACGAGGCATCTCCCAAACAGGAATTTTCTTTTGAGCTTCAGGAATATTTCATCCTATGTATCAGTAGGTGCTAGAAAATGTTTTATCACTTCAACTTGTCCATGGGCTGAATGGTCTCTCTCAGATATGATATAAAATCAAAGGAAACAAATCACAATCAGGAGTGCTACCAAAACATGGGGCCAGACTCTGCCCCTCAGCCTTTTCTTGACCCAGACTTGTTTCCATAGCTTCAATGTCACCCAAAGTATGGCTGCCTGCTCCCTTCAGAGGCAAAGGGAGCGGGGAGTCAAAGGTAGCTTCATTCGGCACCTTAAGTCTTAGCTTGCAAAGCCATCCTTTCCCCACCCTTTTATTTTCACCCCAGTGCTCTGAGAAGCAGGCTTCAAAAGGCTTTGCCTCCAGGCCCTCCCTAGAGGTACCTGGTCTGAAAGCATCTGGCAGGAGGGCTATCCTTTACTCTATATCAGTCAGGGCAAGGGCTTTGCACTAGATTTGGTATCATCCATGAAATTTTCTTCACTCAGCCTCCTTCTCTTCCCTCAGCTCCCTCTGGGTCTCTCCACAGCTGACATGGTTTGGCCTATTTTAGTTGTTAAAATTTGGATAATTCGTTGAAATGGCAGAACTGGATCATTTCCATTCACAGGGATAGACTTCAAGAAGAGAAAATAAGATTAAGGCAAGAGTTGAGAAAAAACACTGCTGTGTCTCCCAAGGCATGTATGTTAACAAACTTCATGTGTTCTGAAACCCTATGAAAGCTGCAAATTGGGAAGGCATGAAAACATAAGAGGGTCCAATGAAACCATCTTTATTTCTGTTCCATCTGAGAACATCACTTGGTGCACTCTACAAACTTAAAAAAAAAATCACCTTGTTACTGACAAAAACTTTAAAATGACCAGTAGCCAGAGATACAGATATCAATTAAAATTTAATATGTGTATACTCTATGGCCCAGCAGCGCTGTTTCTTAGCGTATATCCTAAATGAACTTCTGCATACCTACACATGGAGATGTGTACAAGAATCATCAGTGAAGTATGGTTTATAGCAGGAAAAATCTGCAAATAGCCCATGTGTTTATCAAATGGAAGTATATGTGTGCTATGGACTAGAAGGTTGCATGAAAAACAGAAGCAAAACCTGCATTAACAGCATGGCCAGGCTTCGAGGACACCGCTGGTGAAGAAAGCAAGCTGTAGAATGCTAAGTACAGTATGATTGCACATATCCTAACCCACAGAGTCTCTATGGATATTATGTTTACATCTGTAGACAGACGAATGCAAAAGTACATAAGAAAACAGAAGTTAGCTAAGATACCCATAGATCAGGGTCATCAACAGGGACTTCAGCCTTATCAGAAATATCTTTTAAAGGAAAATCTGTTTCATGTGCCCTGACCTGTGTGGCTCAGTTGGTGGAGCGTCATCCCTCAAAGTGAAAAGGTCACCGGTTCGATTCCTGGTCAGAGTACATACCTGGGTTGTGGGTTCAGTCCCAGTCGGGGCATGTACAACAACAGGCAATGGATTGATATTTCTCATATCGATGTTTCTCTCCCTCTCTCCCTCCCTTCCCCTCTCTCTAAAAATAAATAAATAAAGGGAAAGAAGATTGTCATGTATTACTTAACTAATTAGAAATTAAAGGAAAAGAAAAAATATATATATTTAATAAACTGGAAAATAATTAAAGGGAATAATGTCAACTAAAGAAAATATGTCTGAGTCTTACAAATTCTATAAAAGGACTAGTAGATAAACTTCTTCTACCACTTTTGAAAGATTTAATTTTGAAAAGCATTCCAAGACAAAGGTACAAGTATTTTTTAAAAATTAATTCTCAGGGGATTATGAATTTATTCAAGTAAATATCTACATATTTGTTTAAAATATGTATATATTTATGGGTTCATTTAGAAACAGCTAACTTTAACAATATAACCATCCTACTATCACATGGCAATACATCAGTTAAATGGAAAATAATAATAAAATAATAATTTTTGTAATGCTTTCAGGATAATTGACCATGGGAGAAAATATATAAATGGGCCTCATTTATGTAAAAGTGAATCCACTGAGAACTGCAAGAGTCCTTGCATCTGGTGAATTTTTTTAAGAGTCTGGAATTGTGCCTAGAAGTCATCAAATTTGTTGCTAGTGAACCCTCATCTGTCATAGCTTGAATCTGAACTATATATAGCTCTTATTCCCCAAGTCGATATGTGTGTGTTCGTGTAATCTAGTATCCAGTCTAGAAGCTTTGCAATTGTCTATAAGCTCCTAAATTTTTTTTCACTATTCCTTGCTTTGTTATAATTCTTAATATACAACTGACAGAACGTAGAGATGTCAGTTTAAAGATTTTACTCACCAAAGCTCAGCTGTGGAGAAAAAAATAAAACAGAAGCTAGCAGTGTGTGTGTAGTGTGTTGTGTGCGTGCACTTGAGTGGTCGCAAGTGCATCCAGAAATCAAAAAAGGATAAAATTATAAAACATTATACTATACAATTAAGAGTTTATTGCCTTGCCCTGATTGGTGTGGCTCAGTTGGTTGGGTGTTGTTCCTCAAAGTGAAAGGTTGCTGGTTCCATTCCCAGTTGAGGCACATGCCTAGGTGGCGTGTTCCGTCCAGTCAGGGCACATAGGAGAGGAAACTGATCGATGTTTCTCTCTCACATCAATGTTTCTAATCCTCTCTTTCTCCCTCCCTTCCCTCTCCCAAAAAATAAATAAAATCTATTCTTAAAAAAGAGTTTACTGTCTCAAAAGATTTCACAGGAACATGACTTGGGCAAGATCGTTTTAGTAATTTCTCATCTATGAGGCCAAGTATCCAGTAAGCCCAACCCTCCAGAGTGTCAGAAAGAAGGGTCAGAGCTCCAAAGAGGACCATCAAAGGCACTCAAATGGCAGAGGCCTGCTTAAGCCATGGAGGACACTGAACTTTATAAATGGAAGATGATGGGCCCTCAGCATTTACTCTATTAACATACTTTTCATATACTTCTAATAATCTTTGTTATCTTGTTTTCCAGCTTACGACAGAATCAAATCAAATTTTTAAAAAGGGGAAAGCTGAGTGCAAAAGAAGAGACGAGAAAAACAGTTTAAAAAATAATTGAGAACTCAAAAAGCAGAGCAATCTCTCTGAGTGTAGAATGGACAACCCACCCAAATGAAGTACCTGTAAGCAAAGTATGTTAATTAGGGTTCAAAAAGATCCCAAGTCATTTATGCAAAACAGTTCAATACGCTGTGTTTTTAAAAGGGCAGAGAATCATGTATTATATTTTGGAACAATTTTCATTGCACAGAATGCATTAAAGCTTGTCTACTGAGCTCTGCTGAGTTAGTTAACAGTGTCGTGAGGTCACCAAAAAAATAAGAGGCAATGTGATATTTGGTGGTACTAACAATAATGTCCAAAGCAGGATGTCCATGAGAGAAAGGACTTAGTGTGGCTTGTTCCCTGCTTAGTCCCCAATGCCCAGAACAGTGACTGGCACTCAGCACTTCCTGAGGGGATGAATGTATGAATGAGATGAATGAGAGGTTGAAGAAATGAATGAATCAGCAGGTTGAAAAAAATAATAATTCAGGGTTTCTCCAAACTCTACAAACCTATAGTTTAAATTAAATATATTTTTAAAAATACCTATCAGGGTAATCTTTGGAAGAATAACTTGTAAGAACTACCATGAATGAAAAGTTACTGTGAAAACAAGGTAATGTGAAACAAATGTAGAAAGAGGAAACAATAAATTGAAGTCTTTAATTGTGTAGCTTACTCAAGGGACTCCAGAGCTCCCACAAGCTCCCCTGTCACCTTGTCACTGCCCTCTAGGTACAGCGCGGAGATGCATTGCACAGGTAGACCTGTCCCACAGATATCGCCAAAGGTGGGTGTTTACAGACTCTGACAGTCTTTGTTTACTTAAGATTTACCTCAAAACTTCATTTTTTACTTCAAAAGCCTTTCTTCCTGTAATACATTTCAAAAATTAATTCCATCAACATTAAATCACATCTTTTTGAATTATAAACCTATCAAGCCGAGGGAATTAGCCTTGAACTGCCAACATCAAAGCACAGGAGTCCTGCCTGTAGTGAGAGCTGCCTGCCTGATTTATAGCTCTGTCCCGTGCATTCAGAGTCATGCTAAGTGGAAAACAAAGAGGTTATCAAATTCCAGTAATTAATATGAGTAAACATGAGTTGTGCTAACAAAAGCAATTACTTGGAATTTTAGTAGTATTATCTCAGCATTTCATGTTTTGCCTATTTCAATGGAAAGCAGAGATTAAAATGAATGCCTTAGGACTGGAGATTTGGTCATTTCATTCAAAAGTCACTATCCACCTGTGTAGCAGAGTTGACAGCTAATTTAATAGTCTCCTCCAGATAAAATAAATTACTCCAACTTCAGTTTATGAAGAATAAAAAGACACCCTAGTATTTTAACTCATTTTTGATATTAGAAAAATCATTTACATTTTCTCAATTAAAATCAGCAGGGAAGGTAAGAAGCAGCAAATGTTTGTTTCTGATGCTATCTTTCCACTTTGCTGACATTACTGCAAATATTTTACTTTAATATTGTCTCCTGTCTTGGGTCTGCTTCTTTTTGCACTTTTTGGAGTCATAACTGAATACTTCCACTACCTTAATTACAAGAAAAGGTGGGGTAAAAACTGCAATTTCCTTTCTCAAGAATAGAAAAAGTACCAGAAAATTGGAAATAGATTGACGTCTACTATAAAAAATATACAAAGTTTAATCTTGAAGTAAAATAAGGATTTATTTCATATTATTTAATGTGCCAGTGAGTATAAAAAGTCACTAAATGGCCCCTGACTATATCATCCTTGGACTATCCTTCTTCCTCACAGCACATACCAATCCATCACCAAGCTTGCAGATTTGACCTTCTCAATACTATTCAACTCCCCCTTCTTCTCTCCACACAGCCCATACCACTACCTTGATACAAACCACAGACACCTCTTGTCCAGACAGTAGCCTCCTGAACTACCTGTACATCAGGTCCTTTTACGTTGTAGCCAGAAAACAATGAGGGTCATGTTATCTGTCACTACCTGCTTAAAACCCCCAAAGCCTTCCCACACCTCTTAGAATAAAGCCCCTAATCTTTTCCACAGCCTGCAGGGCCCTGACCAGTCCAGCCACCACCTACCTCTCCATTCTCCTCTCTGCCCCAGCCCTCTGACTCTAGCCACAGTGGTCTTCTTTCAACTCCTTCAATGCACCTGGTTCCTCCTGGAAAGCTCTTCCTACCCTTTAGAGCCTGACTAAACTTACACTGGTCCTTCAGATCACTGTTCAATCATCGCTTCTTCAGTGAAGCCCTCCCTGGACACCCAGTCAAGGTCATATTATCCTAGCATATGATTTCATTGCACCACAGGTTCTCTTCCATGACACTTGTACTATAGCTTTACATTTATGTGACTATTTGGTTAATAAATAATTGTATTAAATATATTTAGGAATTGTTCCTTGCCTGTAATGAGCATGAGGGCAGCGACAAAGTCTGCTTTTGCTCATCATTGTCCCCTTCCCCTTCCATCCCTGCACCTAGCACATTAAATAAAAAGTAATTAAATAAAAACATCTTGAGCTAACGAATGCATGCATTACAATTATCCATTTGGCATCTGCCTTCCTTAGTGGACTATGAAGTCAGAGGTGGTACCTTTTTCCCTCTTGGCATCCTCAGTATCTTGCCTAGAGCCTGGCACATGGTAGACTGTCGATCAATAGTTGTTTAATGAATGCCTGAGAATTAAACAGATGTTTTTAAAATATAAAAGCAGTAGCTCTGCCCATCTCTTGCAATGATTAAGAATTCCAATATTTGTATTGCTCGGAAGAATCAATTACCCAACCTTCATGCAAGGTTGTAACATGAGAAGGGATTTGTTGAAATGAATCAGGTGGCTCTGACGGCCTGAAGGCAGCACACATCCACCTACTTAAAACCGCTCCCTTTAGACAAACACAACATGCCCAGCTCATACCCGACAAATGAAAATCTATCCACACAAATTTTTATTTAAACAGGAGTCTATCTGTTCAGAAGGGAAAGAAATGAACTCCTGTGCACTTCTGAGAGTTTGACTTCCTATCTTAGATCGCACAGCACAGTTACTCAAACAGTCAAGGCCTAGCTTCCTGGTCAAAACCAGGTGAACAAGAAGAGTAAATAAATAACATTCCAAATCATGTTTACCAAACCCCGACTTGTCAAATTCAAAATCCCTTTAACAGGTTTTTTTAAAGTCCAACAGGGGTATCCAAATAATGCAGCCATCTATCTGTCCTGGGATTTTGGGGAGGACAGACACACAGGCTTCATACCATTGCAATGCTGTGAAACTTATCTCTTGACTCCTGTACAGTGGGCTTTTCTTCTTCTGCAAAGCCATGTAGCTAATATTTCAGCAATAACCACACATTTCTCCCTGTGGTATAGACACATACAAAATGCATTAGGAAAAATGCCAATAACTGAAATGCTTTTCTCAGTAGTTCTATTCAACTGAGTGTCTCACAGGTGCCACAGAAGTGCGCAGCATTCTGAATCTGGTTCCAAAGGGAGCTCAAAGTCAATAAGCCTCCTCAGCGATCAGCCAGCATGACTAAATTACTCCAAGGGCAAACCTTTCTGAGTTACGTGACCATTTCTTTTGCAGAGTTTTACCAAAAACACCATGCCATAAACCAATTTAATTCAAGGTAACCCAAGCTGCTGGGTGAAAAGGAGCCGAAGAAATGAAGAGAAGAAAATGCAAACATTTCAAGTTACACAGGATCTCAATCATACAGAGAAATGAGCACCAATGAACAAACCAAGAAGGTTCCCAGCACCTATAAGGTATCGTTCCAAATAAAATCCTCATTTCCCATTATTAAGGTAAACCTGTCATTATGTTGGGGATTTTGCCTTTTAAAGGGCTATAGCCAAGAAAATTCTTTGCCGACAAGAATTATACCATGCAAACATGTCAGTTGTTTCAATGATGTTTCAAGGACATTCTAGTATGGTGTTTATATTATTCTTTTGCGAGCTGTGGCCAGGAGGACAAGGGAATTCTCCCCTCAGAAAATACCTAATTTTGTAATAGGATTACATTTTAGATTGACAATGTTTAAAATAGCCCCCCTGAATTTATTATCCTGCCGTCACTTCAAACAAGTAATTTTAAGGCTAAGATCTTTCAAGTTTAAGAAAATGACTGGCAAAGAGTCAAAAAAAAAAAAACACAAAAAACCTTTCTCCGGCTTTCTAAAACATGACACTAGCTATCAAATGGAAGTTCATGAACTCAGGAGTAAAGCCCTTCACACTGAGTTCTCCATGTCTATGATTTGTCACATTTTTAATTACATGGGTTTCTCTGAACTTTTTTTTTTTTATTACTCCTCTTTGGTTTCCAAAGCATATTCTGGCTTGACAAGATATAGGCTGACAGCAAGGTTCAGCTGAACCTCTCACAAAGAGGTTCATGTTCTTTATCATGTTCTCTAGTGCCTAATGCCTTTATCATTTTTCATTACCCCACTCTTCCCCTTTGCCACAGATGAATCAATAATATGTACAGAAGGCCTACAACATGCAAGGTACTAGACTAAGTGCTCTAAATCAGCCTAGTGGTTTGCATCTCCCTCCTCGGACTAGGCATCTAGTCTCAGAGAGCCTGGGTTGGAATCTAGGCTCAGCCATTTACTATGTTACCCTCAACAAGTTTCCTAACCCTCCAAGCCTGATTTCCTCATCTATAAAAGGGGGGTGAGCATAATGCTCCCCTTACAGAAATCTTGTGAGAATGAAGTGAGATCATCTGTACATAGCACTCACTACAATGTTGGTGTCCAGCAAGACTCATGCACAACTGCCCCTTACTAGCTGCTTTTCACCTCCCCCCTCCACTCTCCAAGATGCTGAATTCCTACGCCAGCCCCAATGGAAATGGAACAAATTACAGGTCTTAAAAAAGAGTTTTTCTGAAACAAGTTCTGATTAGAGTATCAGTTCTCTGAGGATTATCATAAATGCCTCACTTTCCCACATAGTTGCTACTAAATTCAATTAGAATACAGTAAAGCTTCAAAGTTAATTAATAACAGGGTTGGGAAGCATAAACAGTAAAGGGTCTGAAGCAGGAGTTGGCCAACTGTGGCCAGTGGGACAAATTCAGCTCGAGAGCCAAGAATAGTTTGCACATTTTTAAATGGTTGACAAAAATCAAAAGAAGAATAACATTTCACGCATATGAAAACTATATAAAATTCAAATTCTCAGTATCCATAATAAAGTTTTATTGGGACACAGCCACACCTTTCAGCTTGGGAGTTTCCTATGGCTGTTTTCACATTACAACGGCTGAGTGGAGTAGTGACGGCAGCCATGAGGCTCACAAGGCCTCATGTATTTACTATCTGACCCTTTACAGAAAAAGTGTGCCAATTCCTGGCCTGTACTTATTTCTTCTGGCTTTAAAAAAGCTTAGTACATGATGGTGAACATTTAAGAAACCTACAACCTCCCTACTCCCCCAAAAGAAACCTCACATGGTACTATTTGAGTTATCTCTACAAAGATGCTCTGTAACAGGGTTTAGACTAACTTATACCACGGTGATAGGGGCTGTGAACCTGACAAAGGTAACAATCTACTGTTCTTCGTCTTACCGACTCACTCTACCCATTAAAATAAATTAGAAAAAAAAAAGTGTTTGTTCCTCACATAAAGGAATGCTAACTTTATGTGTGATACAAAGGGGCAAGACGGTCCCACACTGTTCTTTGGTTTCCTGATTCTGAAATACTTTATAGCTTTTAACTTGGATAAATATTGTTAGAGCTTTTTCCAAAAGTATTCCTGGAAACATGATTTCCCTTCCTGAGTTTTTTCACTGCTTTGTTCTCAAGTAATAATTGCACCTATATTCAACCCCCACCCATTTATTGAATTTTGCTTGGGGCTGACACACACTGGCATTCTCTTGACTCTGCTCTGTATCTCAATATCTCTGTCAGACACTTTGACTCTTTTGGACTTATACAGTAGACATAACCCTGACTGGAGTGGTTCAGTTGGTTACGCATCTTCCCACAGAGCCAAAGGTCCCCAGTCCAATTACTGGTCAGGGCACATGTCTGGGTTGTGGGTTCGGTCCCCCATGGGGGCACATGCAGGAGGCAACCAATTGATGTCTCTCTCACATCAATGTTTCTCTCCCTCTCTTTCTCCATCCCTTCCCCTCTCTCTAAAAATAAATACATAAAATCTATTTTTTTAAATACAACAGAGGTAATAACAATAACAACAAATGTAATTGGTTAGTTCTGCCCCATGAGTCCAAGTCTTGAGCTTAATTCTCAATGGATATTTAACTTCTCCGTGTCGTGATTTGGCAATTCAAGCACACAGTTATCAGAACCAACTAAGAGAATGAGGGTAGGCGCATGCAAATCCATCCTCCTCCACAACCCGACAATATGAGGGCAGTGCCTCTGTGTATGACGACTTGCTTATAAGCTTCTGAAATGTTGGGACTGACTTAACATGCAATCGCCTCCTGCTTCTAATGTAGAGCCTACAGTACAGTAATAGTGTGCTTGATTCCTGCTGATAAAAAGCCTCTTCCAGTGGCCAGTCAGTAAATTGAAGAGCTGCTCCAGAAGGCACCTGAGTCTAATTTGAACTCTGCCCTCTTCACTTTATCCCCATCAGCTTCAATGCTCTGAATGGCGCTGTCAATAAAGACATGAAAGGAAAAAAGAACCCAGGTCATTCTTCTTGTGAGTACTATGTCTTATTGGGAGAAATCTGTGGAGCAGCACCAACAATTATACCTATTAATATACAACAAAATCTGGCAGAGTACGACATTCTAGAAGGACTTATATCCTTTGATGGAATGTTTCTTCCCACTTGGAGGTATATCTATGCAAAAGGAAGGGTAATTGTAACAAGTGCAAAACCTACCCCAGAGGTGGAAGGAAAAGCTCTATCAGATTACTGAACACATAATTCTGAGCTTGTTCAACCCTTTCATGGTCTGAGAAGGAAAGGCTTTTCCTATTTCTTCTTTTCTTGTTTTGGGGGAGGGGAGAAACAAGGCTAGATCCCACCAAACAAGACATAAGGCCAAGGCCAAGTTCTCCCTGGACTTAAGAAGCAAAAATCATTTAAAAGTACACTGACAGTTGTTGCTATCTGTTTTATTCTGAATATTTCCTCAAAAATAAATCAGCACAATAAGGAGTTTTCTTAACTTGGAAGGCTGTACTAATTCCAACCAAAAGCTGGTGGGGAACCAGCAGTTCCACAGAAGAGAAGCCAAAGGGAGAAACAGAAACACACGCAAGTCAACATCCTTGCCATTCCCTCTCATCGGGAAATGTTTAACTCCCAAAACCTAATCAAGCCACAACGAAAACTTCAAAGTTAGATTACAGAGGAGCTAAAAGAACATACTTCCTGCTGGTTTCTTGTCTTTTGAAACCATTTTCCTACCATGGATTTTATTTAGTACCGTAAAAATGACACCTGTAACCAGAAGCTACCGGAGGTCATTACACCCAACTCATTTCAGGGTGGAGAAAGGGGGAAGTTTCAGGAGGTTTTTCTATTCTTGATCAAAAGAAATATGTCATAGAGAAAGGAAAACAAAAACAGGAGAATCTCCACTAATAATGCATAGCTTTAAGGCTCCACATGAAAGAAAATAGAACTATGGGAGTAGCATGAAACACCTGATTGCTGAGTGAATGTATTTTAACATACTAGTTGTCATACTAAAAAGTCGGTGGGATTTGAGAGCACATTTCTGTTTTGATATCTGGCCAATAACAAAATTACTATTGATCTGTCATGAGCTTCCAGCAAAACAGTATAACTAGTCGGAGAACAAAGAATCATCCACTAAATAACAGGCAATAATCATCCCATATTTGTGCTTTGGGTACAAAATCACATCGTTGCTGCTTTCTGTTTGACCCATTCAGGGATGAGCTCCCTATTCCTGAACAGAGGTATCCAGTTCTTCGTTTAAAAGTGAATTTTACCAGTTCAAGATTAACTGTCTTTCAGTGGGCTGGTGGCAGCAGCAGTATACTGCTGACATCTACACCTCCAGCACACACTTTGGCTTGTTGCTGATTCTAGAAGATGGCAGGACAAGCATTATTTTCCAGCGGATGTTCTACATGCAGTAGAAGGAAATGATGAAATAAATCAGACAGTCTGAGCTGTTTATGGAGTTTGGGGAAGGGTAAAATAAAATAAAAGAAGAAAGAAAAACCAGCCATTGGCCTTATGTCTAATTTATTTTCATAGCTCTTAAAAAAAAAAAAAAAAACTATAGGTAAGTGCCACTCGCAAATGACAGTTTTCATTAAAATGACCACTTAGGATTTTAAGTGGGCTATATTCTTCAATGATGCTAATAAACTATTAGAGAACTTTAATATAAAATGACTTGTTCCAAAGAACCAAGCACCCTTTGTAGCACAGTTTAGCTGGATATCAACTATTTGTTGTCCAGACTGGTAAATACCCTCCTCATTTCAGGCCTTGGCCATTAGCACCCCTAAATATATCACTGCCTCCTTTTCAGGACAAAGCTATATTAACCAAGAAGCTACCTGATGGTTTCTTCTGCCTGCATCAGTCAAAAGAAGACATACAATATAGATCAAGTGCATCTGTGCTCTAGACTGCATTGATTTGTTGCCTGTGTGGTTATATCCTGTCAAGCAGTATTAAAAGTGAGGTATGATCATCAGAGCACCCACTTCAAGAGGGGTGAGGTGAGTCTCAGTGAGTCTTCAACCTGCCATGCAAAGCCATCACAAAACTTTACCCAAACAAAAAGAACATTTCAAGCATGTAATCTGTGAGCCCTCAGCACTACTTCCAGCAAAAGACTCTGTAAAATAGTGTTATAATAAAAATCTAACCAGGTGTTCATTACCACAGAAGAGAAAACTGGCCAAGACATAAAGGAATGAGATACGAGGAAAAGCAATATTATGGACATAAGAAAGGTCATGTTCCCAAAGGTTTGATGCCATCCCCATCTTTAAAAAAGCCTAGACAGGTGCCCATCTCTGGCAGTTTAGGTATAGTGTTCACTACAGGAAAGAGGTAGACCAGATAGCTGCTCTCTTTTGAACTATCTTCAGTACTTCAAACATCTTTGCCTTCTAGTTCCTCCATACCACCCTTGATGGTCTCCGGATCACTGATTTGTGTAGAATGCACTAAAGCACAACACATTTCTATTTGGGGCCTCAAAGGAAGCGGTCTGTTGACAGACTGTAGCTTAAAAGGACCAATTCTTTAACTAATGTTTTGCAGAAATGTCTACATGCTGACCTCAGCAATGTTAAAGGCATACAATTATTATGCAAAGTCACAAATGTACACTCATTTCTGAGTTATCTATGGGAAACTGTCAGATATACTTCAGTCACAAAGTACAGCCAAGTGGTGTTTTGAGAGCAGGAATCCATAACACTCCACTAGCACAGAAGGCCTTTTTAATAATGTCGGTACTGAAAGCAGGAACAATGGCTCATTTTTTTTTTCTGGTTTTATTTTTTCCCATCAAAACACTAGAGAAGGGTTCAGGATTTCTGAAGTAAATCAGGGTTTAATAAATTCTGTTATGCCTTTATTATATGCTAGTGAATTTGTTTTAAAATCTGTCTCCCATGTTCAGCTCCACAAGCGGCAGAAACCAGAAAGCACAGCAACCGTTTATCTTGGATTTACCAGGGCAGGTCTGATTTCAAATATCGCACCCCTTTGTACTCCAAAATCACTGACGTGTCCCAGAAATTCATATATTTCAATGCCCAAACTACATTTAAAAAATACCTATCCAAGCTTGGTCTTGGGAAAAAAATTAATTTGGTATAATTCTTTCCCCATAATCTTTTGTGCTCTAATTTTGGTTCAGAATATATAATCACTGTACCGATATGCTAAACAGTAAACATTTCACCCCCTGACAGTGGTTCTCTTACCACACATAATATATTGATTGTTTAACTGCCTGCACTCTCACTAGACTCTAAGCTCTTGGAGGGCAGGGATTCTATCTGTACTGTTAACCATTATTTCCCAATATCTGGTCTGGTGCTTGGCATGTGACAGATGCTCAATAAATACTTGCTAAAATCTTGAATGAAAAATAAATCAAATATAAGGAATGAAATTATAACCCCCCACCCAGAAAATCTTGTAGTAATTAAATAGATGCAATAGGATATGTTACTACTTTGGATATGAAACTGTTCCTCCTCAATGCAGGTTTCCATGTATTGTCTCCATGTGGAGAGCAAAGGTGAATACCAAGGACATACCACCTACTCCATCAGATGAGGCACTAGGTTCAGTGGGACCAGGAGGTCACCATCTGAAGAATTATTTAACTGACTCTGGTTTTCAAACTTTTTCTCCAGAGCTTCTGAGAAAACCGTACATCCTTTGGCTTTCTTCTCTCAAGTACAATAACCTAAGTCATTTTAGCAATCACTGCTCATAGAACCATAAGAATATGTCTCTCTTTTTTTCATTAGGCCCTGAAAGAGTGAAGTTCCAGCCTTCTCAGGCCTGTTCCTATAGGCTTAGAAATTATGTCCATGCTGGCTTAGTGTTTCTCTCATTACACGAAAAGGGCGGGATGTTTTGTACCTTCCAGGATGGATGAAACACCACCCATCAAAATAACTTATACCTCAATGCCTTGAGAATCCAACCACTCAAATATAAAATAGATAGGGTTTATCGAGAATACTGAATATACTACAAGACAAAAACATGATTAAAAAAACCAAACCCTAGAATACAGTTTCATTTCTAAGAAGACTTGTAATAATAATAATTTTAACTCCTACAAGGAACCACAAAAACACTGGGGAAAGGATTAAGGCTACCACTTGGGAATAGTAGGTGAGTTTTTATCATGGTATTAAGGATCAGGTAGGGAATTTTTGACATGAGAAAATTGCTCATTGTGCTATCAAATTTGTGAACATGATCAAACTTCATAGAAAATAAGCAAGATACTGACACTCATTCACACCAGCCACCTGGAAGCTGCAAGCTAATAATTTCAGAAAAAAACAATGGACCTTGAAACCAATGAAAAGTTCTTCAGGGACACCTTCAGTACCCCTCTTGTTATTTTACAAACTCCAATGTTATGTTAAACTTTTGTCGGTCAACTCTGACAGACCTGAGAGTTTCAACTGATCCTAAGTTCAATGAGCAAAATGTAATCCTGCATCTTAAAGGCTGAGCCTACAGGAAAAAAACAAGAAAAGTGATACTTAGTGGTGCTCTAAGCTGGTAGGAACAGTACCTATTCAGTAACATACATTACTAAGAGCTGGGCACTGTACTCGGAACACAATACTCTATGAAGCATTAAGATCTGATCCCTGACTTCACAGAATTCAGTCTAGCACAAAGCCAGGCAAACAAATAGGAAATTATAATACTGTACAAAAGTGCAGGCATATTAAGAGGCATGTGCTTGCTAAGGAGTGGGTGAGGGAGGCAGGCTAAAGGGGAGAGGGGAGTGGTGAACACGTGGAAAGACCATCTACCTAGGGATTAAAGCAGTAGAGAAACAGTGTGAGGAATAATTGTACAGAGGCATTGACTTCTGAACTGAATGATTCAATGATTAGGATGACAGAGAAGGCTGAGGACACGCCATATGGCAAAGGCATAGAGATGTTAAAGCATTTGATATATAAGGGAATTTAAAACAAGATGGTGCACAGTCAAGGATGTCACACTAAATGGACAGTGATGAGCAAGGATTAGACTCTAGGGAACAAAGTAAGGGACCAAAGAGTGGACATTACAGAGAATATCATAATATGTGAAAAATCATTTTATTACAGCTATCTAAAAATGAAAGGGTCTACTGCAAAGATTTTATTGCTAAGTACAATCTCTAGTCTCCTCCAACATTGCAATTCTGGGATTTAGCAATTCTAAATCTCAACGTCCCATACACTCCGAAGAAGCCACAAGAAAAGCTCTCATTTATAATACAAGAGAATAGACAGAATATTACCACCTCTCCATCAGTGCAGGTACATTAGCAAAATCCAAGAGTTCTTCCTCCCACTGGAAGACCTAATGTAGCCTTAAAAAGATACCTACCGAAGCAACGATTTATGACAGCTCAGCAATCATGTATATTTAATTCATTGACTTTACTCCTCCTATAACTAGTAGAGAAAAGAAATTACAAAAAACACTTCCAAACTGCTATGTTTGTTGCTGTTTGCCAATTAGACAAGATGTTCTTATTTCCAATAAACACTGTGTCTAAAAGTAACTTTACATTATAACGACTCTTACAAAAAGCCATTCATTTCTTCTGAAGCAATAGTCTACAGGCATTAATAAGGATAAGTGCAGCTGTTTTGTCCAGCACCCCTGAAGACAAGATACATGATCTAACACCTTTTACTTAACAAGGTTCCAAGCCCAGAGAGTCCTTTCATCAGCATATTTATAAGCTTACCTACATATTCTAATGGTAACCATACCAATGACAGTTTTAGAAGTAGATACAAGAGGGTATCAATTATCCACTAAGCATATGCTAAGGCATACAGCTGAAGAAAATGTTGCTTTATTGTTCATAATATACTCCAGTACCTCTTTTATTGAAAATTAAATTTAGCTATTCTGATGCTGAAGTCAAGTAGACACAAACAATCTCTGGCTCTAGGCCAAAGGCTCCCATGATTTACTAATTAGATGGCTGATGGGGAAAAGACTTGAATAGCAAAACAAATAAACAAAATCCATATGTAGATAGACACAGCTAGTAATCAGCTTCTCCAAAAGCCAACATCCAAGTCTTTTGACAATTACTCCCACCACCCCCTTATATATTAGTTAGGCAACAAAAATAAATCACTGCTGTTTTGATTAATACAAATAACGGCAGACTGTGCAATCTGAGCACAAAGCCCCAGGGCATGGCAACTTGGGTTCTTTTCCAAACTTCATTTGGTTTGGAGATCGAGAAGTCAATGGTTCCAATCCCAGTGACACCTCTCTCTGGACTTCTTAATATCTGGCAAATCATTAATAACCTTTGATCTCAATTTCTCTCACCTGTAAAATTCAAAGATTATCTGCCACATGCAAAATTGTTCTAGACAAAATAAAAATGATAAAACACTTGGTTATAAATAGTTTTGGTGTCCCCAGAAGATACTAGATCTCAATATCATTAAAGAGTTTTTAATTATAAATATCCATCCAAAGGAAAAAGCATTTAATTGGTCTTTCAAATAATATTTTTTGAATATCTAGTTAAGTATCGTGCATGCCACTAAATCTGTGGATGCAAAGAAAAAACAACCAAATCGTAAGATGCCTATAATCCCTAAACTTCAGATTACTGGGAAACATGGTCATGATGTGAGATAAATTAAAACATGACATATCAAGTGTTACAACAGGAAACGGACAAACACGACGGTAGCAGAGAAGGGAGAAGTGAGGATTTTCCATATCATGTCAAGGAAGGAAAGGTGGTTTGTTAGATTTTATATATGTGCATTACATTTCCAATAAATCACATTCTGAAATCCAAATGAACATAGGCTATAGCAAGATTAGAACCATAGCTCCTGTTGGAATGAAAAAAAATATCGCTCCATGCAACTCTAGTAGTCGAAGAACATAAAAAATGAAAATGAGTATAAATGCCAACCAAATCAGAGGTAAATTCCAACCAACACTCAGTGATAAAGAGAAATTCATTTGGAAAACGGCACTCCAGAAGAAATCAGTAAAGAGTTAATAAAGCCTTCTACAAACTTAAGAGAAAAATATCTCTATAAAAACGTACATGTAATAAGGCTACAGATCATTGGTTAGCTGCCAAGAAAAATGATGGAATATGGTATAGTTTACTTATTTCTTTTTAATGGCTCCAACATTCCACCTGAAAAATTGGTCCCGGAGCTGTATAATTGGGGATAAAAATTAAATGACAGTTTCCATTTGTCATGATGAAAGCTGATCACTTGTGTTTTTTCATTTATTCACACAGCCTAAAGTGGTTCCTAAAGTCTACCAAGCCAATCTTTTTCCTAACAGTGAAAATAATGCTGTTACTAAAATAAAGGGAGAAATGGAATAAGCCATTGGCATCGGATCACACACTTCACTCAGGTTCCCTACTTCTTGGGTCTCCACCTCCAGATGAACAGAACGAGGGGTCAGATGACAAATCCGGGGGCCTCCAAATGTGATCTAGGATTTCACCATTGGTCCCATTTTCCTATTTATCAACATTGTGAAATTAAATTGCTAACATTTTACATTGGCAGCAGAAAAACTTTGTCTTTTTCATGTTTAAACAAAATAGCAAATATAATGTCAGTGAGCAGATTGGAGACAATGGAGGAAGAAACTAACCCTAGATCCTATGTAAGGATGATGAAATCCATGGGGCTAAAAGTCCTTATTGCTGTTATGTTTTTGAAGGCAGGTTGATGTGGAGAGGCGAGGAGAGGGTAGGCAGAGTAACTGTGAGGCATAGAAGAGGACTATAGAGATCGTGATGTCAGCGACAGTTTTCATCCTAAAACATAAAATATACATGTGTTTGGTTTTTGCTTATTCTGATCTCAGAAGTTATTTAGAAAGCAGAAGGCAATCCCCTAAAAATGTATTTAAAAGCTTAAAATTAGATTTATGGCAAGCTGCCTTGAAGTCTATGCCTTCTCTTTCATTCAAGGCTCAGGCTGATTTGAGTTTGATTGGATTTTCGTCAGTGACCTCTAACGAAGTGTTTCAGAACTAGACTTGAACCCAGTGACATAGTGTGGGAGTGAAGGGCCCTGGCTCTGAAACCAGACTGCCCCTCCCCCCATTCACCTGCTGCATGTCTCCGGGCAAGTGATTTCATCACTGCTGACTCAATTTCTCATCTAGACAATGGGGACTATAAAATAATTAGTTCTATTAAAGGGATTACTAAATGGAAATTGCCTGGAACAATGACTAGCACCTAGTGAATCCCTAGTAGTGTTCTACTATTACTATTATACTATGTGATAATGGCTTTAAAAAATCAAAGAATCATGTAGTCAGAAAGAAAATTACTAACAAGTAGTTTAATACAATTATAAAGATGTACTGCTTTAAGACAGAAGAATATGTGCAATCGGGCATATAAAATAGACAGATTCAAGGGTGATTATTCATTTGAAAAGTATTTACTTCATAGAGACTTGGCTTGGAAAGGACTCCCCTAGTGGATGTACGCATTTCAATTCAAAACAGTGGTGTTACTGCATGCCTGATAGATGCCAAGCACTACAAGCAATTCAAAGATGACTAAGACAAGGCTTCTGCCCTCAAGGAGCCTGCACTATCATGGATAATAATACCTTCCATTTATAGAGCACTTACTCCTGTAAAGGGGTGTAGGCTGAGAGGCCTCAGGGCACCCCACAAGCCTAGCTTGGGAGCTGGGAAAAGCAGCAGCACAAGGATTGAGGGTTATTTTGCATATCAATAACAGCAGGCTAACTATGGAAATAGGCATGACTTTGACTCACGATGTAACTGGGATGCAGCTCCTCCAGTTACAGCGCCTGCACCAGAGCTTGGAGATGGTTCACTCCACACTGGGGGGCCATGCCTGCTGGGACTAACTCAGGCAGCCAAGAAAGGCAGAGAATACAGGAGTGCTAGCAGGTGTAGCTGATTGTGGGAAGAGTCGGAAATGGGACTATGGAGGAAGATCCACGTGGGGATTTAAACTCAGGCATGGCAGCCATGCTGGAGCTTAAAGATGCGGTTTTGGGAGTGGAAAGGGGGTGGAGAGGGGGCTCCCTTCACCACACAGCTTAGGAGGCAGGAAAGCAAGATGTAGCAGCTATGCGGAGCTCTCTCTTAGCGGTTTGAAAGGATGCAGAAGGATTCCCTGGCTTGCCATGAGGATGTGGTTTTGGATTAAGAACAAGAACCTAGCTGAGCTACTGACTTTTATTTCTTTTCCTGAGATACGGTACCCCTAACAGGCCGGATTTGGCAAGAGGAGGCAGGACTGTGTGTGTGCATGTGGGTATTTTAAAAGGAGTGGGATTGAACGGCGGCAATTCTGCCATTACTCTAAATCTCTGTAGCTTTTGAATAACTCGTTCCTTTCCTTTTTACCAAACTCTGGCACTGAGAGCCACAGTTCCTACCTGGTGGCAGGCAACGATGAACCTAGAACAGAAAGACCCCAGGGAGGGGGCTTGTTTCACTAACAGTATCTTGGCTCCCGCACTGGTTATTTTCTGTAACACTATTTTGAAGGCAGGAGATGTGGAGAGGAGAGGGTAGGTAGGGTAAGTGTGAGGCACAGAAGAGGACTTAGAGAGATCATGGTGTCAGTGACTGCACAAAGTGCTTTACATATATTATTTCTTTTGCTTCTCATAAATACAATGGGCCATGCACTGCTGTTCCCATTACGCAAAGTAGAAGAAAGCTAGGACACAGAAAAATGAAATACTGGCTAAGGCCTCATAACTAAGTTTCGGTGCTAAGATTTCTATCCTTGTGGGTCTGACTGCAAAGCCACATTCTCACTAGTATATCACACTGTCTTCCATTTATTTGTAATTCATCAACTACTTGCCAGGGGAAGATCAGGCAGCTGAAAGCTCATGTGTTTGGAACTGCTGCCAAAAGATGTTAAACTAGAAATAGCCACTGAGTGTTTTTAAAGTGAGAGGAGCTTCAGAAAGGCCATCCCCCTTTATAGATTAAAGAATGGATGAAAGAACTAAGCTCCAGAGAGGTTAAGTAACTCACCCAAAGTCAAAAGATAAAGTAGATCTAAAAATTATAGTTTAAATCAGTATATAAATGACATTTTCAAGAAATCTCAGGAATAAACCCATTATCTAAAATGAAGTCAACATGAGCCGAATAAAACCACAGAGATTCCAAAAGAGCAGAACTGCAAATTCAATTTCAACCAGGAAAAAACCCAGAGCAGGGTGTCCTGGAAAGGCCGTCTTGGGGAGAGGGGCTGGGGTGAGAAATGGTTAACATTTCATATAAAAAGCTGAGAGCCATCATCATCTTCTGTACCTCCCCCCTAGAGATTCCAGGCTGAGGCCCCTGGAAGCCACCAAAGAGTCAAACAGGTATGGAGCCTGAACGCAAACTGGTAAGAACACAGCTAACATATGGGGAAAAAGAGGTTTTAGGGACTCCACTGAAATAGGTACAACCTAGTCCTTTAGGACTCAAATCTGATCATCTATCACATAGCTAACCTTGTGTGTAGGACTGGAGGGAAATGAACTATGAACTAAATAATTAACTCTGGAGTAGTATGTAGACAAGGGTATTTGGTACAATATCTATATTTCAAAGAGGGGGGTAGAAAGCACATGGACCTTAAAAAATTACAAAACTGAGTTTGAAATGTGAAACTGTCATTATAAGCTACATGGCCCTAAACAAGTCATTTAACCTCTCTGAGCTTAAATCAATTTCTCCACCCGTAAGAAGGGATAAACTGTACCTAGTTCCAGTCTCTTCAGGACTGGAGAAGCGGCAGCATAGTTTTCCTTGCCGGTCATTGTTTTACTGCCATTCAACTTCAAATTCACCCTTTTTGCCTGCTCTGTGAAAATGGATATGGGTCATTCAAATGTTTTTCCTTTACCCCCTGGCACAATGTTCAACTTTGTCGGTAACGGGTGCTTGGGGGACACTATATAAGGAACGGGGCTCCTCTAGCATCCAGCTCCCAAGATATATAAGGTGTATGAGGTCCTGCAGAGTGGGCCAGGACCATCCAGAGACTTGAGGCTTCACCAGCACTCTCCTTGGACAATTTTGTATTAGGGTGCCTCCAAAGAGAACTCTTTTCATGAACAGTTTTTCCCAGAGGAGAAATTTCCTAGAGGGCAGGTTTCCAGTAAGTTCCACAGCACCACAGCAACTTCACTACAGCTGTGTCCACCCCTACACAGACTGGATCTCGGCCTGGAGAAGCAGGAAGGGGGCTCTTGAGTGCTTGATCTCTGCCCGGCGCAGTGGCTGCTGTTTGTATCTGCCCTTCCTGTATTCTTTACAGTTCTCTTCTTACTAGCAAATACCTTATCATCCTAAACCCATTATAGTAAATAAGTCTATACTGAACTTTCCCTGTTCAAATTACTGTGTGGATTCTCTCCCTTCTTTGGACCCAAATTAATACAGTTTCCTAGACAAGCACCTGACTATATTGTTAATGTTCAATGTATAGTACATGCCAAAATAATAACTATAAATGATTGAGTTCTCCTCCTTATTTTTAAAAGGCAATCCTTTCCCTTCTTCACTCTACTTTCACCAGAACACGGACCTACAGAAATCCCTATACAGTTTAAGTGGAATAACGAATTAGGAAAAGAATGTCTCAACAGTTTCTGCCAAATATCTGAGAAAAGAAATGAAGGCTGCCTCACAATTAATTGTCCCGTTGTTCGGTGTGCAGCTTAGAAAATTCTTTCTGCAACTTTGTCCGTTGACCTAACACAATGTAACAAAATATGGCAATGACTTCTTTTTATTGGCAATGATATTCCCAAAATGATCTAAAGAACCAAATTCATTAGTGTATAAAACTTGCAAAAATTTAATTTTATTTCCTCATTTCTCAACTCAAGTTAATAAACTACAATATTTTGAAAAATCACAGAAAGCACAAAACACTACCTATCCTATAATAGCTGGGGAATTTTTGTTAGGGGATAGGGTTGAGAGAATGCCACTCCCAGGGAAAGAGAGAAACAGGAAGGGTTTAGAAGCTCAAATCTTGTGTGAAAGAATATAAAAACACAATATTCAAGGTGTCATGTATTGTCACATATTGTGAAATGAAATTAATATAAGATACAGATCTTCAAATGTATATGGTTTCTGTCTTCACACTTTCCAATCCTCAGTTATTCCTCCTCCAAAAAGAAAGCTATCGCCTTCAACACACTCCCATGTCATCTGCAGTTTTACTTCTATCTAAAAGTCTCACCTAACTATCAATTAACAAGAAGCAGAGACCAAAGGGGGAGGGGCGCATCTCAACGTCTTCCAGGGTAGACACCTTATCCAATTTCAAGAGCTAACCCCCATCTGAAGACACCCCAAAATAGATATTATGGGCCACCACAGGACCCCAACATGAATCAAGTCTCCTCATTAAAATGGACAAGCCAGAGAAACCTACAGGGACACTCAACAATAGCAGTTACGCCCCATGCCTCTTCCGCCCTAGATTAAATTACTGACAAATGGACAGACTACTCAACACTGTGAGTAATGCACTTTGCCAATGAAAATAATGATTGTGCTTGGTACAACACATATGCTGAGGCTCAGGTTGTCGGCATTTTCAGATAGGGGGCTCAGTGGTCTTACCAGCCAACCCTTAATCTGCCAAAACCAATAAGGTGCCTTCATTTCTTAAGTCCCCTCAGGGCTTTGAATTAGTGTCCATTTTGCACTTAAGGTCAGTGCTGTAAACCTATTTTTTCCCCTGAAAGAGCCATAATCAGAAGCAGCCTATGCTTAAAACTCAGAGGGAGAAAATCCAATATGTGAACTTCTAATTTTCCACTGTCAGTTTTTCACACTTGCAATTTACAAAGTTGCATCTACTGCTTGAGATGGCAAGATGCATTTCCTAGCAATGCCATCACTTAATGCTCTTGGTGTTTTATATGAAAACATGTATTTCCCTAAGCTAATGTGTAACACAGCAACATTTCAAAGTGGCTTAACTTTATAGTTCCAAACATTCCAATGAGTTCAACAATCTCATTATATATTATACTGAAACACGCACATGCGCACGCGCATACACACACACACACACACCCCTTAAGTATGAATTTTTATTTTATTTTTCATTTTATACAAGGCAAAACAAGATTATGTCAGATCTCTCTCTGGTAAACAAAACCTGTCCAGGAAAAATGAACTTTGTCTTTCTTTCTCTCTTCCACTCACTCATTCATTCATTTAATTCATTTATTTGTGGAATAACTTCATACTCTAAAGAGCTATTAATGACTTAACAATAAAATTTAGCAAAACTATTTGAGAGTCGCCATAGACTAGCAGAAAGAACATGGCCTTATTTCTGGCTTTGTCATTCACTAATGAAATTACTTTTAACAAGTAATTTCTCTTTGAAGGACTCTGGTTTCTCCATTTGCAAAGTGAAATAATAAAAATAAAGTCATATAGGTTTGGAGGATAGTGAGACAATGTATAATGTATGTTGAACAACTGATTCATGGTAAAAACATAATAACTAATAGTATTTAATATTATTTCATTACTTAAAATAATTCTGATTTGGTATAAAAGCAGCCAAATAAAGCATTTTGTTTGCAAAATATAAAGAGTTGTTAAAAACTTTGGATATGGACTTCTGGCCAAGATGGAGGCATAGGTAGATACACTTTGTCTCCTCACACAACCAAAACATGGACAATGACAAATTTAAAAATGAAAAAAAAAAACCCCAGAACTGCCAGAATATCAAACTGTATGGAATTCTGACAACCAAGGAGTTAAAGAAGAAACATTCATTCAGACAGGTAGGAAGAGTGGAGACAGGACGCCAGGGAAGAGAGGAGGCATGGCAAGGCCGCGGTTGGCGGACCAGGGTGGCCAAGTCAGTGGCTGGCAGGTCGGCCAGTCCCACATTTACTGCGGATAAACCAGGAGGAACAACTGGGTAGCGAGAGAGACCGTGCAACCCAGGGCTCTGGCACAGGAAAAGAAAGCCTCAAAACCTCTGCTGCTAAAAACCTGTGCACGTTGCGGCAGCAGGAGAAACTGCCAGTTTCACAGGAGAATTCGTTTCAGAGACCCACAGGGTCCTAGAACGTACACAAATGCACCCACCCAGGATCAGCAACAGAAGGATCCAACTTGCTTGTGGGTAGCAGGGGAAGCAACTGAGAGCCAGTCAAGAGCCAAGCAAGTGGCACTGTCCCCTCTCAGGCCGCTCCTCCACATACGATGCCCTAAGGCAGTGATGTGGGTTACTGGGCCCTGGTGAATACCTAGGGCTCTGCCCCTGAAACGTCACAGGCACATCAAGACAAAAAAAAATAAATGGCCCAAATGAAAGAACAGATCAAAGCTCCTAAAATAGAACTAAGTGATGAAGAGATAGCCAACCTATCAGATGTAGAGTTCAAAACACTGGTAATGAGGGTGCTCACAGATATGGTTGAGTATGGTCGCAAAATGGAGGAAAAAGGGAAGGCTATGCAACGTGAAATAAAGAAAAATATACAGGGAACCAACAGTGAAGGAAAGGAAACCAGGACTCAAATCAACAATTTGGAGTAGAAGGAAGACATAAACAGTCCACTAGAACAGAATGAAGAAACAAGAATTCGAAAAAATGAGGAGAGACTAAGGAACCACTGGGACAACTTTAAACGTTCCAACATCCGAATGTTAGGGGTGCCAGAAGGAGAACAGGAAGAGCAAGCCATTGAAAACTTATTTGAAAAAATAATGAAGGAGAACTTCCCCAATCTGGCAAAGGAAATAGACTTCCAGGAAGTCCAGGAAGCTCAGAGAATCCCAAAGAAGTTGGACCCAAGGAAGCACACACCAAGGCACATCATAATTATGTTACTCAAGATTAAAGATAAGGGGAGAATCTTAAAAGCAGCAAGAGGAAAGGAGGCTGTTACCTACAAAGGAGTTTCCATCAGACTATCCTGATTTCTCAAAAGAAACCTTCCAGGCAAGAAGGGGATGGAAAGAAGTATTCAAAGCCATGAAAGACAGGGACCTACATCCAAGATTACTCGATCCAGTGAAGCTATCGTTTAGAATGGAAGGGCAGATAAACTGCTTCCCAGACAAGGTAAAGCTAAAGGAGTTCATTATCACTAAGCCTTTATTATATGAAATGTTAAAGGGACTTATTTAAGAAAAAGATCAAAACCATGAACAGTAAAATGACAACAAACTCATAACTATCAACAACTGAACCTAAAGAAACAAAAACAAAAACAAACTAAGCAAACTGCTAGAACAGGAACAAAATCACAGAAATGGAAATCACATGGAAGGTTATCAGTAGGGAGGGGGAGGGGGGATAATGGGGGAAAGGTACAGGGAATAAGAAGCATAAATGGTAGGTACAAAATAGACAGGGGGAGGTTAAGAATAGTATAGGAAATGGAGAAGCCAAAGAACTTATATGTATGACCCATAGACATGAACTAAGCGGGGGAATGCTGCTGGAAGGGGGGCGGGTGTAGGGTGGAGGGGAATAAAGAGGAGAAAAAAAGTGGGACAACTGTAATAGCATAATCAATATATTTTTAAAAAATCAAAAAACAAAAATCTTTGGATAGAAAGAAAGCTCCTTTCACCCCACCCTATGTTTTGCCATACTGCATAGGAGTCAAGTAGTCAGTTTATTTGACTTAGCAAGTTCAACCACTAAAAATAAGGTCCTTTGCCCTAAGGAGGGGTCTGACAGGTGCCAGTTTGAAAAGATAACTTTCAGACTTCAATGCAAGAGGCTGGCAAGAGCACCATTCTTATAAAATACTCTTACCCAAAGGCGTATCTTTCTGTCGATGTCTATCCCCCTGAATCCAAGGCTGGGTGTCCAGGCACAGTCACTTCTTATCTTTCTACTTCCAGACCTTCCACAATCCTTAACTTTATTCATAGCTTTTATTCCTGGTTCTAAACTGTACTTCTACTCTAGTAGTGTGGTAGGAGGAAACCTGCTAAATGCATCCTTGATGCCGATGTGATCTTCCCAGTTATTGAATGTTTCATTGAATTTTACACTATACAACTTCAAATGCAGAAAGCAGCCAATTCATTTTGTTAACTGTTGTTCAGTATAGATAGCCAGCTCCATAACTATACACTTTGATTTGGTACATGAGAAAACGTATTTTTCATTACATCCCTTATCCTCCTAATGACATTTCCAAACAAGATTTTAAGAACTGTATAGCAGAAATAAAATTATGCTCCAGTTCCAAATTGATCTCATGGAATGGAAAATGGCTATCATTGCCAGGGAGTATTAACAGGACTCAAAGCTAGCAAATTTCGAGTTCAGAAACATTTCTCAAATAATGATCATCTTTCGGATGTCCCTTACATTACCAATCACAAGAGAAAATTTTTTAATGCTGTGAGGAGAGCCTGGTGAGATCCTTCCCTCCACCCTCAATGCTGTTCAACCGTACCCAGACTTCACCATCAGCTTTGGTGTACTTCCTTCCTTTCCAACAATGAATCAGGGATAACACTTCAGCGATCTGGATTTACACAGAAACCTAAAGGAGCCATGAAATTGCTTCTGTAAAGCACGTTCTATGGTGACTTTTAAATAGCTTTAAGAATAATTTGGAAATGAAAATACTGCTGTAGCAAATTTTATGTCTTCTACACACATATGCTAGAGCAATTTCTTTCTCCCAGAGACAGAAGGAAGGAAACTGTCTAAAGTTCATAATACACAGCCAATTACAACCCACTGTCATCTTGGTTGTATTAATTATCTGCCTCCCTAAGTTATCAAGACCTGAGAGAAGCCCAACAGCACTTATTTCACATTACAGTTGTTCCGCTGTGGAAAGGGTTGTAATTCCTCTCAGGATCTTTCTGCATTTACACAGGTATGCAAAAATTTAGCACAAAGCCAGAGTTTTACCACTTGTAGCCATTTGGAGATCCCAGTTACAGACACAGGCTCATGTCCCCCCTCTCTATTATCCAGCATTTGCTGAGGGCTCCTAGGAGGTGCAACACAAAAAGGATTCAGACAGTGATTCACAGCCAGGCTCTAAACTTCAATGAGTTAGGTGAAATGAGAACGTTAAGGGATTATTTATAGAGCACCAGCAACTACCATTATTTATTCAAATGTCCCTTACAGACCACTTACAGTTAATAGACTGTTTACTAGTTTCAGCTTAAGACCCAAGCAATCCTCCCTGGCTGGTGTGGCTCTGTAGATTGAGCACCAGCCTGCGAATCAAGGCCTGCGAACAAACCAAAGGGTCGCTAGTTGTATTCCCAGTCAGGGCACATGCCTGGGTTGCAGGTCAGGTCCCCAGTAGGGGGCGCACGAGATGCAACCGCACATTGATGTTTTTCTCCCTCTCTTTCTTCTTTCTTCCTCCCTTCCCCTCTCTCTAAAAATAAATTTTAAAAACCTTTAAAAAAAAAAAAAAAGCACGAGCAATCCTAACAAACAGGCTATACTCGAAGTGGCAAAACCATGACCGTGGAAGTGCAGGAAACCCTTATCTTTGCTAATGTTGGCCTAAGAGGGGGTTCTTAATTGGGCTGGGCTTCCTTCCTAACTGCAGGGAGACAATCAGAGGAGTAAATGTGTAAGAAAGACTGGTACAAAAATTAGGGTTGCACCTGGGAAACATTAAAAACCAAGAGGGCCCTGGGAAGAGAGGACAGGAGCACACCCAGAGCTAGAAAGAAACAGAAAGGTTCTCCAAATAGCCCCAAAGGAAGAATGAAAGACCTGAAGATGGCTGTAAGGGATAGGAGATGAAGGGAGAATAAGTCATCGAGTAGTGTGAACCGTGGTTAACTTTCTTAAGGTTAATAATTTCTTAATTCCTTCCCCATTAAAAATTATTTTGGAGACTGAAATATTGTATATATTTTTTAAATAATTTCTTATTAACCTTAAGAAAGTGATATTAACTTTAAGAAATAAGATATTTTTATGATGGGGTGTTGGGAATTAGCCCCAAAGACAAGCTGACAGGGAATAAAGTGAAAACCTCTTGTTTTCATGCTCTCTTGACCCAAGGTTTCCTCTGATTATGTGAACTAGATTTCAGTTCCAATCATCTAGACCCAAAGTTACGAAACCCCCTGAATTTACAGCTCACCAACTGTACTTTAACCTGGAAACTAGAGATGAAAGCCAAGTGCTTTCTCTGTTCAGACTAGCGGTTTCTCTACAGATCAGGAGTATTTTAATGAAATGAGACTTAAGTGAATTGTTGAAATAAGCATTAAATGTTGTCATTTAATATCAACAGTATGTTTGATTTGTACAGAGTTATGAAATGTCATTCGGACCAGAGAGTTATATTGAGGTTTACCACATTATAGGAATGGATTTCCAGAGGGAAGTGAACTAAACTGTCTCAAAATAAAATGTGTTTACATTAACACTTGAGGGAAACAGACAGGCCTGCAAACATACAGAGATGAAAATAAGACCAGCACAAAACTCAACTTGGAAGAATAGAATAAAATACAATTTCTGGGCTCTGTGCATATGCAATATTTCACTATATATTTTTTCCATTTCTTTTTTTAAAAAGTAAATATAAAGTTTATATGAAAAAGAAATATCACTACTGGGAAATATCTGTTATACAATATTTCAGTCTCCAAAATAATTTTTAACGGCAAAGGTGACAGTAATCAACAGGGAGATAAAAGAAATGACTTTAGCCTCACTTTCTTAAAGGGAAAAACCAAACCTATAAGCATCTTACACTTGCATGATACAATTACATTAGTTAACTAGTTGGATTAATTACTTAGGAAAAATTACATTACCTGCCTAGTCAGTTTATTTGTGATACAAACACACTGGTTGCACAGAAAGAGAGGCTCTCATCATGGGGCATGTGCCTTGACTGTTTCTATCCAGAGGTGGTTGTTGAGTTACACCACAAACTACTTTTTTAAAATCACAAGTTCAAGTCAAACAAGCAAGGCCTCCTGACCATTAGAGTAAGTATCCCCTCCACATAGCAGCCTAAAAATGAAATTTAAACACCATAATTCCTTAATCCCAAGATTAACCAATTGAGCTAAACAAATACTGGCACATTCCTAAATAGATCATCTTATAAGATATAGCCTCCTGGGTCTAGAAGGCACTGCACCCGCTTCTATTTTTTTTTTAAATGACTACCTATAGCTTATCATTTTGACATGAGAATAGAGATGGAAGAGAAGTAGTTTTTTGTTGGACACTTCTAGAATGTCCTTTACAAAAAGAAAGGGGTGGGGAGCTTTGCCTCTCCAAAGATTTAGAATTTGGAAGCAAAATTGACAAAGGTTTGTCTCCTAGATTCTAAGTCCTCCAGGTTCTAAGCAATTAAAGTTACTCGAAGGAAAACAAAGCAAGCTCTCACAGAAAAAAGAAAAGCAGTGCTGTGATGAGCCTTTGTTTACAACAGATCTTAATTCTTTATCCCTCACTTGAAGAAGCTGTAAGGTCTTTGGCACCTGGCTAAAAATAGTAGAAGTAATGCAAGTGACAGAGATGAATGTCTCCCAGAGTCACAAGTCAAAGCAGAGAAATTTAAGATAAACTTTAGTAGTGTCTGTAAAAGGTTCTTTCCTGCAGGTAAATCAAGGTAGAAGTAAACTGCTCCTCTTGGAGCAGAATCACAATTTGCCAGGCAGACATTTCTCTTTCAGTGTTTCGTGTTCACATCTGTTTTACCATAGGGTCAAGGAAAAGAGTTTCAGCACAACCTCATAAAATGGAAAAACTCTACATCATATCATCTTTCAAATTCCTTTAAAGCTTTTGGCAAAATGACAAACCAAAAAGCACATTAAATTCCAACAGGAGACGGGACATGAGGTGCATGCCTGCCATTCCTGATTGAGGGCCAGGATCCACTTGCCCACTGTCAAGGCCCCACACATCCTTTGTGAAACTGAGTAGACTTTGTATCTTCCCAATAGTTCATTTCAGGTTAGATACCACACAAGAGAAAGTTGGAGATCAGCCCTTTAGGCAAACTTCAACCAAAAATGTGCCTCTTAGTGGTGCTTAATATTGTGTATCTGTCCACCTGTCTACCTTAAGGGACAAAAGTCTTGTACCCTGTCTTCTGATATTTTAGGAAGAAACCATTTTCCTGCCCCTCCCAGTTTTTTTCTTGCCAGTACATAAAATAAGAGGGCTCATAAAATAGAAACTTTGAACTTCTCGGAAGTTCTGGAGAGAAAGTTTTAGATGTTCCTTCTACCCTATGGTGGTAGAAAAGGCCTCAAAGGAGGTGAGGTCAGCTCCTTTCAGGCTTTCTTTTTATTGATTTAGCAAATCCTTCTTGGATCACACCAGCTGCTTGCTTTAGGTCCTTACGTTTTTTTTTTTTTTCACAATTGCAAAATCAAAATAAAAACTCAAAAAGCCTCAGACATTGAGCTCCAAAAGTTATGGGCAACCCCCACTGAAATGCTCAACAACTTAATTATATGTTTACAAATTTTCAATGTATTTGAGAAGAAAAAAAAATGGCGTGTGGGGGAGGGGGAGGTAGTAGGGGTATCTAAGAATATAAGTACTTTAAGGGAAAAAATGGGAGAAAATAAAATACAGATAAATGCAGTGTCTGGTGGAAAATCCCCATATGTACTCTAAATAATAACGCACTAAGCATTCAAATGTGAACAAAGCCCTTAGAATATTCGATGACTCTCTCAACGGTGGAAAAGGTTCCAATGGAGTCAAGTCTCTTAAGAAAATCCTTCAGTATTTCAGGAAAGCCACATAAGTTTTGTAACCAGTGTAACCAACACTCATACCTGAACAGCATCTTCCCTAACTGAAAGAAAAAACTTTAAAATATGTTTCCTGCATGCAAAACCAAAAGAAGACATTCCTTTCAAATGCTCTTCCTTATGAGAGGAAAGAACCTGTTAATTTGTTGTGTGCCCAACAAGGTGAGGAATTTCACAGATTGCTGGTACATTAGCATTTCTACCCATTCACAGTAACTTCGTGTTCAAAGATCAAGCTGACAGTGCCCGTTCTGCATTCTTGTTTGGAAATGCCAACAACTGGCAGGATCCAGAAGTAACTCCATGGTTCAAGGAAGTACTCTCTAGGAAGTGGAGCCATGCTCTGCCTTTCCTATTGAACACCCTACAACTGGCACAGTGGCACAGTTCCTAGAGAGCAAAGAAAATGGAAGTTGTTTTGGCATAGTTTCTTGTTCATGCATTGCTTTAAAAATCAATGATGGCAAAGAATTATAATCTTAACACTTTCAGCAAAAATTCAACATGTTGGAATCAAGTACAGTGAAACAAAGACCACACATCCCCCTAAAGATGCACTGTTGTCATTAATGCAGAAGAAAAATAAGAGCTGGGTAAATGCAGCTATTGGTTGTGTACTCAACAAATCTGAATATGTATAAGTAGTTATCTGTCCATTCTATAACACATTATAAAATATACTCAAATATAAATTCAGAGATAAAATTTGGGCTCTACAATGCCCTGGAGGTAGGGAGGAAACAACTATAATTGTTTTCTTTTTAATTACAAGGTCACAAGCGACATACATAGAGGCTAAAGTATAACCTCAATTTGATTTTGTATAATTTTATCTTAAGTCAGATTAAGTTTGAGTAAAAATATTTAAGCAAAAATAACATTCTTAGAGTCTCATTAAATTATCGTTAAAGGTTTAGCATTTGTGTATATAAATAAGACATATGATGAGTTGAATGACACAGTAGAAGAGCACTGGACAAGAAATGTAAAAGCCTGAACTTTGATCCTTAGATCTCCCACTACCTATATGATTTTGTGTTACTCACTCAAATCTGGTGTAACATAGAGATGGTAATCCCTGTCTGTCACATAGTGTTTTTGCAAGGATCAAATGAAACAACATATGTCATGTGTATTATTATAAACCTCAAAAGCACCATATCAATTTAATATTTCCAATTACATTAATATTACGATTAGGCACGCTGGAATATTAACCGTTTGCCAAATAATTGAGGAGCTTCCATGGCACCAAATCTACTTCTGCTCATGCTCTGTTTGTTCCCTCTGTTTGACAGGATTGGCCGTTACCAGACCACCAGTTTGGTAAGAACAAGAGCCTCTAAATTCCTAAAGGTTGGCACAGACTTCATAGTTACTGCACACTGTTCACTAAGACACTAGGTACCGGAGGGCTTTGGCACATGTTTCCTTAGGCCCCTCCTCAACCCCCTGAGGTGGGTTACAGAAGAGGAAACTGATGCTCGGGAATGTTCAATAACTTTGCAAAAGTGACAGCCACATCAATGCCAGGGTCAGGATCCAAACCCAGGTCTTTCAAATTCCAAAGCTGGGTTCTTTCCACTCTGCAACTCTCCGTTTCACATTGTAGGTACTCGGTAAGCTGAACTTCATAAAAGTCTTCACTTTAACCTTAACGTTACATATAGGCATAACCTAAAATAAGCATTTAAGTATAAACTTTCAAACTTGACTTTTAAAATCCATGGGCTTAGCCTGGGTAAGATTTCCAAAAAATGTGCCTGAATTTGCAGGCATACCAAAACAGAGCTAAGAAATTCACTTTCAGCTGACCAGCACAAAACAGGACAGAAAATTCTGAGTGAGGAGTAGAAAAGAAAATCCAGAAACTTTTATCTTGCCAGGCAATCCTGAAATAATTCAGCTCCTATATCTAATAATTAGGGAATTGCAACTTTATTTAAAGAGCACTTACATGAATCTAAATGTCTAGGCTGCCAAGTAAAGTGGAACAGACTTTAAAACCTCCCCCAAACCTCCTCTCTAAGAAGAAAACCAGCCTAAGGAGTTTCAGTCTGATAGGTAATTGTTTTGTAAAATTAAAAGCCACAGAAAAATGGAGTTTAGAATGGAAAATGTCATCTCAACCGTAACGCCAATAAAAACAGTTAATGAATAAGGGCATCCTGGCAAGAATATATAAAAATTGCAAAGCCCAGTGTGGACAGTACAGAATACAGAAGGAATCCATGTGAGTAAACATTAAATGAAGGATTATCCTGATTTGTGAAGAATCCATTCCAGCAGGAAATTGAACTAGAAGCTTTTTGAGTCCAAGAGCAGCAGGACCACCTGTGGCACAGTCCTTGCTGCGGAAGTGGGAAGCTGATGTTCCAGGGGTACTAAAGAACCCCTCCAAGTCTCCAGAGAGATTATCCAACCCATCAAGCTCTGATTAATTTTCAAAAATATAAATGCTTATGTAAGTAATAGGGAACAATATGACTAAAATTGTAAAGGCTATAAAACAACGAGCTCTGCCTTTCCCATGTGTTTTACAGTAGAGAGCAAAACCAGACAGTGAGAGGCAACTGGGATCAAGTGCCAGCTTTGTCAGCTGTGTGATCTCTGGACAAGAAAATGAAGAAACCTATCCAAGGCTAGGTTTCCTCATCAGTAAAATGGGGATAAAAGTAGACACTAGAATAGTTGTGAGAATTCAAGGAGACAGTGAAAGGGAAATGCTTAGCACAGTGCTTGGCAGGCAATATGTTCTCATAAATGTTAATTGTAATAATAATAATAGTCATAATAGTAATAAAAAATATTACTATTATTATTGTTATGTTATACCCTGCCCCTGTCCATGCATCCTTTTCATCTTGCAAGTTACAAAAAAAAGTCTCTGGTATTCACCTACAAGTCCTCTGCAAGGTCTCTTTTCTTCCCATCCACATTTGGCACTGTTGTCATTCACATACCTCCTTCAGGAATACCCAGTTCTGAAACTCGAAATCTCACACACACATCAATAACATCCTACCAGGCATCATTTTCCTCTTCCAGGTCCTCTGCAATCAGATATAAAGACTAGCCCAGATATCAAACTCAACTGTTATTTCCATTTACATATTTCTAAGTTAAGACATACTCACAAAGACCTCGTAGACTTTTTAAATTAATCGAAGTCCTTCAAAGTTGGAGCAGAGCAGATGCCCAATTTTACTTCCTCTTCACGAATGATGCATAGCAAGACTCCAGAATTCAGTTAATCACTCATCATGTAAACAAAGAAACCTCTCGAGAGCCAAAAAGCAACATGTGCATGGGTTCCCAATGCATAAGAGTTATTTTAAACAGGAACAATGCAATCTATTCAATAGAGCAGAGTACACTGTGCTAATTAAATATGTTGGGTTCCATAATTATAACTGCAACAATGAATGGAAAGGAGTGTTACTGCCACACAATGCACTTCTATATTCCAGTCAGAGAGTTGTCTCTGGTCTGATTTCTTTCGATTCTTCCTCTGATTAGATCTTACTGCAGATTACTCTCTACTACAAATGTACTTACTGCATGTACTCCCCCCCACCCAACAAAAGGCATAGCTTCAAGATAAAAAAAAAAAAGTAATTCCCTTTTTATAGATTTATACTTTTTAAACATAAAATTTATAACTGCATTGTCACGATTACATTTTCCCCGGAGCAACCAAAAGCTATGAGTGAATTGTCATTCAAACCTGCCTTTCTCCCCAGAAAAGAAATGCAGAGATCTCCTTCCCCTGGCCCCAGTTTTCTCCCCTGATAAGAAGCCAGCTCAGAGCAAGGACGAGCAGTGGCTTATTTACCTCCTAGAAATCCCATCTAATGGGAGCGTCGACCAGTTGTCTTCCCACCACTCATGACCCTAAGAGATTAAATTGGAAAGACTTTCACACACAAAGTAAATTCAAAATGGCTCAGTCACTGGTTGCAACCATCTCAGAAATCTGAGAATTTAATTCCAGACCATATGTGCATATGGTTTCTCTTATCCTCAAACTTATGCTTCACTGGGTTCAATAAATTTTTAAAATAAATTACCTCCTAGTTCTTCACCATAACAGTGAGACTTCCTGGCCTTTCCGGACTCAAGACCGACTAAGTCTGTATGCATATGAATAATTTGTTTAACCTTCTATTAAATCCTCTACCAATTTCCCACAAACAGGATTTAAATTTTAGAAACATGTATGTGCTTGGTTAGGTGCTTCAGTACCTGCAAAGCAGCACCTGAACACCTGGCACCTTCTCCAGTTGGCAGGTAAGCTCACAGAGAAGATTCTGTCTCTAGAGAAAGCCAAACCCCGCCTCACTCCCCCACGCTCAGGCTTTCTTAAGTGTCTCAATCTTATCTCCTGGCAGCGAATGCTGCGGCACAGCCAGTCGGCACAGGGTTAAGGTACCTGCACACCTGCCCTTTTCATTTAGGTGGACTCCCAGAGCAAATCTCTTCCCTTTGGCCATGGGTACTGGTTTGCTATAACTTAAATACCTCTTTAAGATCAGTCCCAAAGGCCAGGCTTTCCAGGTGCTGGAAGTGTGTCACACAATACAACATTTACAAACAGCCCGAAACAAATACAACTTAGCTACACAGCTTTACTTGGAAGACTGACAAAACCCTCTCCCACAAGTAATCAAGTGCCAGAAAAACACATTTGAAGGCCAAAAAACCATGCACTAACCTTTCATTACTAGATTTGCGTAAATTCCCTCTGAAGATGTAATACCCGTTTTTAAGTGACAAAAAATAGTGGTAACAGCAATAATAATAAGAAAGCTATTTACTGATTAAGTACAGACACTGTACATATTTTCTCTCATGCATTTTAATCTTCCTGTCTCAGCTCTTTTAACTGCATTGCCATGGTTTTGCCCTGGGTTGCTGGAGGTAAAAGCCACCTTCTAGTGTCCATGTCACGGAAAAAAGAAAAAGAAAAGCACACCACTTATACCGATAACTGGTCCCCACTTTTCTTTTACTAAAATTCTTATATAGCCATGGTCTGATTTCTTTCAAGTATAAACTAATTTATTTCAGGTCCTGAGCCTATGAACCCATGCTAATTTGCATGGCTAAGTAGAAAGGCTCCAAAAACAATTAGACAAGAGATCTTTAGTAGCAAGAGCTCTTTATTAATTTTGGGTTAGACTCCTAACCTGATGTAGAATTTCAGTGTAGGAGTTCATTACTTCATTCAATAAATATTTACTGGACCTCTAACATGTAGAAGGTACTGGGCTAGGTGGCATACACACACACACACACACACACACACACACACTCCTAAATAAGAATAATAGTAGTTCAGATAAAGCCAAGCTAATTAGGAAAGGCTTCATATAGAAATGTAAAGAGTGCAAAATACCCTTACATAAGAATATGTTAGAAAATAAATATTTAAAAATTCTTAATAGTAAGAAATTGCGATAGGTGGATGATGGCAAGTTCAAACAACAGATTGATGCAGGTGAGCAATTAATGAGTCCAGAAGGCTGAAGAATTTTGCTTTTAAAACACTTAAGGCTTTGGAGCCAGGTAGTGATCAGGACAGTGTTTAAGGAAGATAAATCCACAGGCAGTACATCGGATGAATGGGGTCTATATGGACACAGGAAATAAGGGAATAAATAGCTGACCCTGAGCCATGGCAATAGAAAGTCTGAGAGAAGAAATGTTTAATTAGGAAAGTCAAGAAAATCTGGTGATGACTTGTATACGAAGCATGGCAGGAAGGTGAAGATGTCTACAGAGATTCAGGCCTGGGGCTACCCAAGATAAAGGTAGTGAGCAATGAATGGAGAAAAAGTAATAAACAAGGACAAACTGGCTTAGGCGATGGTTGCTTTTGGTTGTAGTTAATAGAACAAGAACAGTTTATGTGACATCGATGTAACCTGGCAGCCGAGGAGAGTGGACTGGAATGCACATGCGTGAACAATGATGACTTCACTGTATTCGTCAATGGGGTCGGCAGACGCCATTGAGTGCGCATGCGTGCTGTGTGGCCATTGCATTCAAAATGACTGAGTGAGTAGAGCAACAAATCTCCATCGAAGTTTGTGTTAAGCTTGAACATTCCTCTGTGGAAAATATTCAGATGATTCAGAAGGCTTTCAGGGGCAATGCAATGAGTGCAGCGCAATATAAGTGTGGCACAAACGCTTCACAGATGGTCAAGAGCTTGTTGAAAGGGATCCACATACTGGAAAGCCTGCAACACGCAGAACACCTGAGAATGTTGAACATGTATGGGCTCCAATCAACAAAGATCGGCAACTGACAGTGCAAGGACTAGAAGGGGACCTGGGGATTCCAAAAACTACTGTGTCCGAGATTTTAATGCAGGATCTTGGCATGAAATGTGTCATGGCAAAATTCATTCTGCAGCTTCTGCTACCAGAGCAGAAGGAACATTGTGCTGCAGTTGCTAATGCCTTGATTCAAGCAACTACCAGTGAACCAGATTTCCTCAAAAAGGTCATAACTTTGAAGGGAACTGAGGCATCATTGTCCTATGTACAATGTTTCTTATACCTGGTATGTTCTTCGACAAATGTCTCTGTTTATCATAGTATGTGGCTGGATACTTTCTGGACAGACCTCATTGTATTTGTCTATTTGTTTGGTAACTGAGATGGGGAATAGGTATGTAAGTTCCATTTCAAACTAGAAAAGCTTGAGGGGGCAGTGGGAGCCCAAAGGGTGGAAAGGAGATCCCAAGCCATGGCTAGAACGGTAGGCAATTTGACAGTGCAGTTCAGGAATTTTTAAAAAAGGAGGGAAAGGAGGAGGCCAGGCTGGAAAGAAAAGCAACACTTGAAGCTGTGGGAGAAAATGAGATCTAGAACACCAAAAAGGGCCTGTGGTAAAAGAGAAGACAATGGCTGAGGACATAACACCGGGAAAACATTTAGCTGGTAGAAGAAAAAAGAGCCAACACAGTGCCTTGACCCCAAAAAGCCAACCACCAAAGGGAGAAGAGTGCTGCAGGGAGACGGCAGAATTTTTGAAAGGAACAGGATAATATGATGCCAGATACTGCAGGGCAGCAAGGAAGACGATGATCAGCTAAGGGTCACAGTCAGTGACCTTCATTAGTGTCATTTCAGTACAGTGGAGGAGACAGCAGTTAGACTGTGAGACCTCTCTCAGAAAGCCCGCTGCTTCAGCCAGACAAACCAATGGCCGAAGAGCCGAAGAGCCGCAGAGGAAGGCAACAGTTAAACTGGAAAGGAACAGCCTTGTATATCACCTGCCTAACATCCAGCAGTTAATGTGAGCACCTCGGGGTTATCCGTTAGTCCTACCACTCAACAGCATGAAGCTCCCTCTGCTGAACCACCCAATTTAGGTTTGCAGGCCACCGTGACCTGTGCTCAGCAAGGTGGGCTGACATCATCAGCGGCCTCTGCTGACAAGTGCAGCATCTCATCTCACACAGAATTAAAACAGATAACACAGGGGCAGAGCCCCATGAACCTATTAAATATTCTACAAGTAATTTATTTTTGATGTGAAGGCGGGGAGAGAGGAAAGAAAGGGATGTTAGAAAACCATCATTATGTTGGAAAGTATCTGGGTATCAACAAGGTATAAAGGGTATAATCAAAAAAGACCTAATGTTCTGTCCCAGAAGAGCCTGGGAGTCTATTAACTTTAAAGCAAGGAAGATTTAAGGAAGGCCCTTCAAGTTTGCATGTTAGTTAATATGGCTAGCACCTACAGCATCCTTTTCTAAAGGCTTCACATACAAGAAATGGTGGTATAAAGGATAAAAGGAGGAAGAAGGCAGACACAGCACGGGAATATCAGTGTGACCTGCAGAAGGGAAGGGTGACAGGGAGGGAAGGGCACTGTGACAGGGAGGGAAGGGGAAGAATAACATGAAACAGAAAGCAAATGTTAACCTGTAAAGAAGGCACTTAAGATAGTTGGCAGGAGTGGCTTTATTTCAGGGTCCTCTTTTTAAACTTTTAAGGTTGCTTAAAATCATGGATCTTTCCAGAAAAAATACACGCAGAACATGGCATGAATTCAGGAGACTCACAGACCACCCCCCTGGAAGCCATCCATGGATCTCTGAGGGATCTCATGGACCTCACATGGAAGCCTTCCACTTCATCTTACCAAGCTTACTTTTTTAGCACCTATACTTCTGACCACAACCATTGAAACAAGGCTATCCAACCAGGCCATCTCTGCCTCCGTTTCCTAATGTCTCTCCGCCAGACAAAAAGAATAGCTGAGACTAACTCCAATATCAACATCTGCTACAATATTTATATTGCCTGGTTTTACGTAATTTCTAAACATTCCATTAACTTTCTCTGATTAAAAAAAAATCAATTCAAAGAAAAATATCACTGTCACAATTATTTTTCACCTATACGCAGCAGCCAACAAAACAACTTCGAAATAGAATGAGGTATATATACACATTCATGTTTCACAGTCATATTATAGGAAATGGAATACAGGTCTGCCTTCCTTTCCTTTGTAAAAATCCAGGTACCTGACATTTCACTGCCATTGGGTACTACTTTCTGAAAGGTTATGTTTTTATAATGGAAAAATTCTCACCGACCCACTGGGTTTTCTACTCCCGCACTCATCAATTAAATTCTTCAGCAAATTTCAGCTGGCTTTAGTGAAGTACAGGTAAGTGTTTAAATGCTCCCAACATGCAAAGGAGATGGCACCACAGAAATGCCACATCGACCCGGTCATTTCCCAATCTATACCTGAAGTCTGAAAATAATAAGCGTAAAGGAAAACAACAGAAAAAAAAAGAAAAGCCAAGTTTCTCTAGAAAAAGAACTCGGTTTTCTAGCTCCCAGGTGGAAGTTAATTTTTCCTCCATTTTGGCCCCATCACCACTTGCAAGAAATGCTATATTATCCACAGGCCTACCGCTCTGAGATGGAGCATCTTCAGTTCAGACCTCTGCAGTGTTGTTTGTTCATGTCTGCTGTCAGGGGCTCCAGGCACTCTGCAACTATTTCCTTTTCCTTTACATTGAATCAATTAGCAATGTTAAATATTTAACACATTAGTCTTATTTCACTGAACAAAACAATTCACAAGCAGGTTCAGCAGTGGCAGTACATGATAGAGAGACCGGGAAAAAATTAAATGAAGGGAAAAGTATGTTTCAGGTGAATGTGTATATTAAAAAATATAAAAATCTATTCACAACTTACTGAAGATGGATTGCTTGTTTCTTTCCTTTTCCTGACAGGTCCTGGATCTTTATAGGGAACATTAAATTAAAGCACATAATGGGTTTATGTAGCGTAGTGCACATTGGAGACATTAGTCACGTCCCCTAAGCATTTTTCTCATTTTCTAAGCCTGACTTAAGCCCATTCCCCCACTGATGAGGGAAGTCCACACTAACCCACAAGCCACATCTGCAGTCCGGTGTGACATTTTTTACATTTGGTGTTGTCAACAGAGGCTGTGTCCTCCTCTCAAAGTCATCACATATTATTACATTTCCAGCACAGTTTACAGGAAACAGTGAAAAGCTAATAGGGTCATTCCAGGGAGAGGTTTTGTTTTGTTTTTCCCTCCCCCTACATTTAAAAACATATTGTGGCATTAGGAGGAGGGAGGGGGAACCAAACAGCTGCCCTGCAGAACCCCGGATGAATGAGCTGGACAATTGCTACTCAACTACAAAAACCAAATTCATATGCAATAAGGGCCAGACTCTTAGAACCAGCAGCACTAGGTCACTTAAGGATGTTGTCTGTGTGATCCAGAACATTCTACACCAGCACCAGCATACTTTATCAATCTCCTAATCCAATAGGATGCTTTAAAGTGATTACCAGGAGGCGCTCCTGTCCCTCAAGCATGGAGCTTACAATGTTATAATGTCAGGCTGACCCACAGGAATGCTCCTCAAAAGATATCCAAACTGTAAGGGCAAATAGAAAGCTAAAGAGGAAACAAAAGAACACGTTGCTTTCTATGGCGCTAGATTTCATTAGCATTATAGCAACTCCTGCATCATATCATTTTTACTGAGAAATAATTAGAGTGCTCCTTGATCGCTGCCTAGGAGCACTACTCTCTCTCAGGATCCTGTGTCAGGGCTTGAAGAAAAAAGGTATATTGATGGAATTCAAAGAGAAAAAAAAATTACTGCAGCAAACACCCCCAGTAACCTACTGCGTAAATTTGGGGATAGGCTCAACATATCCAATATCAGATCCTCATCAGAAATCTTTTAATGGTTCTAGGCAGCTATGTTCTAAGCGACAGGAGAGGTTTCTATAAAACTTAAAAATCAGTAGAAATAAGATGTCTGGTTAATGCCTTGGCATATGAAGCCCACAGGCATCCAAAAGAGGAAATAAAATTACTTTGGTTACAAAAGCTAACACTGGTGGAGCCCTTACCTAGTGTCATATGCTGTAATAAATATTTTATTGTATAAATATAAATAAACATAGACCTAGATAGACATTCCCACAACCTCACAAGGGAGATATTCTTACCCCCATTTTACAGATAAGAAAACTAGGGCTCAGGCAGGTTAAGTTACTTTTACAGACGGCGCAGTTGGTATGGGAAAAAGTGAGATTTGAATCCTGAAAGGTCTTAGTCTAGAATCTGCTTTCACTGTTGTACATACTTAACTGTATTAGATATCCTCAGATATTTGTTCCCTAGTGGTCAATTTTGATCAAATAGTCTATAACTTTTTATAAGAATGAAAAGTAGAACAAATGCTGTAAGTTTTAACCTGGGAATCTAAAATGCATTTGGCTAGGTTTTTCCTGATGTTTTTAATGAGCACACTGGCGTTAATTCTAGAAAAGATTTCTACTGCAATGGGTACCAGATAATTTACCGCTTTCCAGGTCAGGGTGGGTAAAAATCATCATTCCCATGTATCTAACCCATAATGAATTATGGAACTCCAGCAATACAACCATGACTTTTACAGAATGTTCATTTAACCATACAGGTAATTAATAATTTACATGCTATTTACTTTTGGTAAAGACTATAAGAGCCAAAAAAGCTATGAATAAGCTTCCATCATTTCCCCCACCCTGGGTCACTCTAAAACCAGAGCGGTGAAGACTGGCCACACACTATCTTCAAGGGTTCCTGGTCCACCAGAGCGAGTGAAGGCAGAACTAGTTTGACGTTTCCTGCTGATTGTGATTAGCGCATCTTTTAATGAAGCTCACTTCATATCATTTTAAATTCATTTGCTCATGTCAACATCAATGTACTCAGTATTATCTCCCAATTAGTAAACCAGAAAATATTCTTTAGATAATCTGAAATCTCAATGAAATATTCAGCATGCCATTCATTTACTATAAACCACCCTATAAAAACAAATTAGCGAAAGCAGCTGTCACAGGACAACATAAACACCCATTAATACAGACCAACTACTTCAGGATCTGGTGAGATTTTTCAGGAAGAAGAAAATGCAATGGAAATATAAATCAAGAATTTCAAAAGCTTAGTATGTCTTCATACCAAGATGTCGCACCAATATTAAAGTGTCCATTTACTTTTCCTATGTGTGAGATCAAACTTGGACTGGGAAGAAAGGGGTTAAATGAAACAATTCTTTCAACAAGCCTCTCAAGTCTGCTGCAATAAATCTAGAAGGCCAATAAAGTTCTAACATATGTCATGTTTCATAAAGATCAGAAATGTCAAAGACCATGAAAGCTAACCAAATATGAATATGATTATGAAGATGCAAGGGAGCAATCAATTCAATTGCTAGGTCCAGATTTTGCACAACTCACTTATATACACAGCAGAAAGCACCTTCCAAACTTACAGGAAGCCAACGAGTACATCACTTCCAAACTTACAGGAAGCCAACAAGTACATCATGAGCCAACATTGACTCGTCCTTTCTACAAATCAACCTGACAAAATTCTATAATTTAAATACTGCAATATTTCAATAGCCGCCTTCCACTTAGGACCCTTTCAGTATTTTTCATTTTAATGCATTGGTTATAAATAAACTGCGGCAGCACCTGTTAAGAGGGATTAAAAATGCTTTTATATTATGAGAGACCGGGTGAGAGCTTGTTCTCTGATGAACACACTCATGATATGCAGAAGACGTCTGTAGTGGAGGAGCAGTATTCTTCAACAATGATTTCGATTTAAGAATCTAAATTAGGCTTCAGTCACTGATGACTGCTTCGACCTTCTAAACGATATGGAACACTTCAGAGTGGGTACCTAACGCAAACGCTGCCAATCAAGGAATGGAATACACTTCAATAACTGACTGAAGGTAGAATGGCTTGAGGGTGCAAGCCTGCTCTTTCCTTAGAAGTGCCGTGATCCCAAATAATGGGTGGACACACAAGAACCAGTACAAAAGGTGCTCACAGATAGATCCACAAAGCACTTCCTAAATGCCCATGGGGTCACCCAACTATGAAGCAGCTCAATTTCTAGCACATTTCCATTTTGAGCTTCTCTAGAAATATCAAGGCATAAAGAAATAAACACACTCTAAAAACAGGCAACTTGTCACCAAGCCCCTCCTCAAAGGCTGCGTTAAGCATGGAACAAAGAGAGAAGAGCCATAACAGGGCCCACTTGGACCAAATTACTTCTGTAATCTTACAATTCCTTCAAAGAAGGAAAGAAATCTAAAATATTCTCATCCTTTTAAGAGCGAATGGGTTTATAGGCACACGAGGGTTTATTCCTAACTCTACAGCAAACCCAGGCTGAACATATGAACCTTCGAACAAAAGGAAAAAGTCAAAGGAACTGAAAAAAAAATTTTTTAATCACAACCCTAGTCACATCTATACATCCTCTGGAGAGAAGTCATAAAGTTGCCTTAAGTTTACACTTCTCTTGACATTAATTATTAAGAAAGGCTTTTCATCTTGATTATAGCTATTAATAAATTAAAAGCGAATATATTTCTATAAGCACTTCATTTCATAACCAGGTGCTACACTGAGCTTCTGGTTTTCATATACAAAGAGACAATTAATACAGAAACATTCAGTATATGCTATCCATAAGAAAGACAAGTATAAACTTTAAGAATAATTTGCAATTTCAGAAAGTTTAATTCCCAATTTCCAATATTTACCAGAATTTTAACTTTTAAGAGTTTTTTCCACGTTTTGTAAAACAGATACATGTTCATTGGGAAAAAAATTCAAGCCCACAGAAAATGACAAAGAAAGACTGCAAGCGCCATGACAATTTCATATTCCTGGCATATTATGCGAGATGAAACAGGAGGACGGGAAGAAAAATGCTCGAAGGCAGCCAGATCTGGTGCTTTCACTACAATAATGAAGGCTCTCTTAGAACAGGTGATTTGCCAGATCCAGAAGAAAAGAACAGACAAAACCTCACGAATAGGATATTTGGTTCACTTGTGAAAATTCTAAAAGACTACAATTTCTAAAGAAAGCAATTAACAACTTAGTTATCATGGAAATAGTCAATATGCATTATAGCTTAGGGAGGCTTGCTGTATCCCCATGGGCACGTGGGTGGGTTTCTTTCACAAAGGTGAAGGTCTGCCAGTATGGAGGTGGGGGAGGCACCTTATTGGAGTTCTTATGTAACTTCTGAGTTTTTAGAAACAGAAATCAGGTGCTCCAAATTTTCATTTATTTCAGGGCAGAAAGTGAACTTAAGTCCATAGGAAAATCCAGATGAGGACACAATACCTATCTAAAATGCATAATATATGTGCATAGATAGAAGCTGGCTTAAGAATTAAATAGTTCTGCCAGAACAAACTCTTACAGGAGCCCTGATTTCCATTTCTATACATTTTAGTTATGCCTAAGTGCCTTTCGCGTACGGCACTTCAACCACTCCACTGTAATAATAATATAATGATAATACTAATAATAGTAATAATATAATAGCAGCTGACACATATAGTGCTTACTGCTATGTCCCAGGGACTATTCTAATAGTTTCATATTTATTAACTTACTTTAACACAACAATTCTATGAGATGGATACGATTATTCTCCCTATTTAACAAATAAGGAAAATGAGGCTCAGGGAGGTTAAATGACTTGCCTAAGGTCACACAGAAAGGAAGTGGCAGAGCCAGGATCTGAACGCCAAGTTGTCTGACTCCTATGCCACATTAATAAGGTGTACAAGATGGTGCTTTTGGAAGACATAAAACTATAACTCATCTGCATGCATTAGTCCACGAGAAAGTGAACTGTTAATTATAACCATATTATCCTCAATTTCCGAGGCTTCTGTTTTACCTTCTGGTTCTGTGATCATGGACAGGTCACTGATCTGAGCATCAGTTTTCTAATCAGCAAATATAATTATAATGATAATGTCTACTTCATAATATTGGGAGTTAGGATACAATGCATGAGAACGTGCTTTGTAAACTATATTTTCCTGAAATGCCACTGTAATGATTAAACTTTTCATGTCATCTGCTCACCTTCTCCATGTTAGACCACTATACGGTTCCATTAATAGGAAGTGCTAAGAAAAAAATAAAAACTAAATTAAAAAACCAAGTATCAGAGTAGTTTGAAGCTGTCTTCAAATAATGCTGGTTAAACTAGCCATGGACAATGAAACAACATTCTTGGTAGGGCACTGTGTCAAAAATCCCATTTAGCTAGCCTAATTTATTCTACTGGAAAAACCATAAAAACCTTTCATATACTATTAGAAAGTAAGCTATCATCCATTAAAACTAAAGTTGAATGAAAAAATTTTAAGGAATGCAATAGATTTGTCAAAAAGTCAAGTATATTTCTTACCACTCATTAGTGATTATAAAGCACTAAAACTTCAAAGCCCTGTACAAATTAGGAAGGCTGCACAAACGGAACCAGGAAATGCCATGTATCTATGAGTCAACACATTTACGAAGTGCCTACTATGCAAAGAACAGAACCACTTCTGTGGAATGATCATTTTTTAAAAAAAGAGCCCTATCCTAGTTGAGTTAATAAAAAAGGTACCTAATTAAGTTAGGGGGGAAAAAAGGTACCAGTTTTAAAGCCTCTGATATAGGTCAGGGATTGTACAAGAACATTACCTACCAAATCTCACTTAATCCTTGCAATGCAACAACCATATGAAGTAGGTGGTATTATCCTAACTTTTCAAGTGAAAAAAAAACTAAGGCCAAACATGTGACTCAATCACTGTAACAAGTGAAGAACTCAGTGCCGGATCCCTTTTCCTCGCCATCATCCAGGGTCACAGACTTTTCCCTAACTTACTTCTAATATCAGAGGAAAGGGAATTAATAAATACCCTAGGTAGCCTAAGACATAGCCAAAAGTCTACATGGTAATATACATTTATTGTTTTGACATTATTTAAATGTCCTTTTTTCTGGACTCTTCTGGTAAAACTGACATACCAAAAATATGTACCAAATTTATCCTATGCCAGTTTGGAGGGACACATTTTACCATCCTACCTGTTGAAAAGGCAGAACATGCATAGGGTAATCAAACGAAGTCCTTACTGAGTAGCATGATCAATAAGGAGAAATGAGCACAGCATAAACTGAACACCTGTTACTCACAGTAAACTGAGCTTTTCTCAAAAATGTGAATTTTGAGTCTAATATTTTAAGTGTGAAATTAGAAGTAGCTTCAAAAAAGAGAAGTGGGTATTCAACATGAAAAAACTGTCAGATGCTAAGAAACAGAAATGGGCTGAGAAGCAAGGTAAGACTCCTCAACATTTGGGACTGAGAATGTAGACATGGGAGTACACAGGGCAGTGGTTACCCAGCAAGTAAGCATCAGAACGACATGAAGCGTTCGTTAAACACAGAGTGCTTCCCTTTTCCCTTCCCCATTAAGTTTCCAAGTCCTAGGCCTGGAGTGGGGCCCAAGAACTAGCATCTGTAACAAGTTCTCAGGCTCTGCCGATACTGCTGGCCTGAGCACCTTGTGGGCTGTATTTCAGGAGATCAGAAGTGGAGTTTCAAAGATGAGATAACAGCTGAGTTACGCCCTCGCTTTCAATCTGCTGATCCTGAGGGAGAAGGGGAGCATTCTGGATGGAATGAACAGCATGAATAGTTACATATAACAAGAAGGATTTGGTTTGGTATGCATGGGGTTCATGTACAGGAGCTGGTAAAGCACTGAACTAAGCTGGAGGCTGTAAATCAAGGGAGAAGGAAGAGGGCAAGAGGCCATGGGAGGCACTGTAAGGAGTGAGAGAAGCTAGGTCCAATGCAACCATGTAAAAACACTCAGAAATTGGCTATGGACTTGATCATACCAGGGCCAAAGAAAGAGAGGTCAAAAACGATTCTGAGGTTCCAAAAAGCAAATTGAGTGTGGTTGGTTATTTGTGAGTGTGAAGAGAAAGATTCATTGCTCTACTCAGTCATTTTGAATGCGATGGCCACAGGGTAAACATGCTCACTCAATAGCAGCATCTACTGCCCCCACTGAATAGTACAGCAAAGTCATCAATGTTTAAGCATGCGCATCCCAGTCCACTCTCCTTGGCTGCCAGGTTACACTGATGTTGTGCAAACCATTCTCCCTATATTAACAATGGCTGGACTTTTTCCAGACAGACCTTTGTATATGCAATGGACTATTACTCAGCTATACAAAATGAAATCTTGCCATTTATAACAACGTGAATAGACCTAAAAGGTATTATGCTAAGTGAATAAGTCAGGCAGAGAAAGATACCACATGATTTAACTTATATGTGGAATCTAAAAAAATTAAATAAATAAACAAAACAAACTCATAGATACAGAGAACAAACTGATGGTTGCCAGATTGGAAAAGAGTGGGTAAGGAGGAAGAGGCAAAAAAGATGAAGGGATTAAAAGTACAAGTTGTCAGTTATAAAATTAGTCATGGGGATATAAAGTATAGCATAGGGGGTACAGTCAATAATATATGGTGCCAGGTGGGTACTAGACTTATTATGGTGATTGCTTCATAAGTTATATAAATGTCTAATCACTATGTTGTACACCTGAAACAAATAAACTATTGTATGTTAACTATAACTAAAAATGATTAACTAAATAAATTTTTAAAATGTTAAAAGGTCATCCTAGTACTTATATTCTATAGGTAAATAGCCATCAGAGCCACAGAGCGGAAGTCAGCATAGCAATGGAATATAAACATGGGTTCAGGAGTCATTTGTCTGTTGGAAAAAGTGAATAAATGAGTTCTCAAAGGGAAAAGCAGAAACAGAGTGCTATATTTAAAGTCCTAAGCATGAGGAAAAAAAAGATAAAAACTTACACGTATGGTGACAGGTGTAAATTAGACATTGTGGTAATCGTTTCACAATATATACAAATACAAAATCATTATGTTGCACAACTGAAATTAATATAATGCATGTCAATCAATTTACCTCAAAAAAGTTGTTCCAAAGTTCCTAGGTTGAAGTCATTAGAGATGACTCAAATATATATATGCCTGATTATTAACCTATCAATGTACACACTTAGTTTTTTAAAATCAGAAGATAATATGACATTCTTCAAAATTCCTCAGTTTGCCAATTTTGAAATGTTAATTTATTATTCATTGTCACATTAGCATCACTCTCTCACCTCTTACCAAGTTCCTTGCATATGCCATCTGGATGCAAGTCACTCTTAGCCCATCTGTGTTCTCACATTCACAAATCCTAAACATTCTTTTCTTGCCATACAAGGAACATACATTTCTACTGCTCTCTTTACAATAAAGGAAAACTGCACACAGTTCCCTGGATTTAGGGGAAAAAAGTTATACCTTTTTAAAGATATTGATAACTAAGTATCATCTGATAATTAATAGTTTAGTAAGAAAAGGGGGTGGGGGGATCCTGAATACATTATTTCAGATAATTCAATGAGCTCTATTTGTCACATCTACTCTTTCAGAAATACATTGCTTAAACATTTACTTAAAACCAAATATTCAACCAGGAGCAAAACAGCTAAGATGAGGATAGGTGCGAACATAACTTCTCAGTACAGTATGAGTACAGAACCCTGGTTCAGGTACTAGTTCAGCCACTTGTTAGCTAAATTACCTAACCAAGGTACTTAATTTGACTAAGACCCAGTTTCCTCATCAGATATTGGAGATTTAAAATACATCGAGTGTCTTAAAGATAGACATAATCCATCAACTAAACAGAGAGTCCAAAAAGAGAATCACATGAATATGACCAATTGATTTTTGACGAAGATACACAGGTAATTCAAATGAGAAAGGATAGTCTTTTCAACAAATGCCTCTGAAACAACTGAATATTCATATGTAAGAAAAGATAAACTTCAATTTATACCTACTACCTTATAGAACATTAACCCAAAATGAATAATGGATCTAAGTGCAAAATGTAAAACTATAAAACTTTTAGAAGAAAATAAGATAGAAACTTTATGACCTTGGTCGGGTTAAGCAATAGGCTCTTAGCTACCTCATCAAAACATAACGCATAAAAGATGAAATGGTTAAACAGAACTTCATAAAAATTAAAAACTCAATGAAAGACACTACAAGTGACCATTTAACAATGCAAGGTTGGAGGACAACCCCTACTGCAGTTGAAAATCCACTTATCAATGTTGACTCCTTAAAAACTTAATAATCTACTGTTGACCAGAAATCTCACTGATAAGCATAAACAGTTGATTAACACATATCTTTTGTTATATGTGTTATATACTGTATTCTTACAATAAAGTATGCCAGAGAAAAGAAAACATTAAGAAAACCATAAGAAAAAAAATACATTTACAGTACTGTACATATTTACTGGAAAACTCCACATATAAGTGGACCTGTACAGTTCAAACCTGTGTGGTTCAAGGGTCAACTGTATTTAAAAAAAAACAAAAACTGAAAAAAAACCAAGCTATAGATTGTGAGAAAATATATGCAAACCATACATCCACAAAGCATATAACCAGTACTCTCAATACATAACCTAAAAAATAATTTTAATGACAAAATACTTGAATAGACAATGCTTTACCAAAGAAGATATACAGATGTCAAGTAAGCACATAAAAAGTTGTTCAACAACAGTAGTCATTAGGAAAATACAAAATCAACCCATAATGAGATACCCCAGTATATCTATCAAAATGACCAAAATTAAACACACACACACACTGACAATACTAAGTGCTGACAAGGATGCAAAGCAAATGAAACTCTGATGCAATGTAGCAGGAATGAAAAAATAACACAGCCACCCTGGAAATTAGTTTGGCAGTTTCTTTAAAAGTTAAACATGTATTTTAATGTATGACCTGACAATCCTACCTCTAGGCATATACCCAAATGAAAATTTATGTCCACAAAAAAACCTGTACACAAATTATTTATAGCTACATTACTCAGAGTGTCAAAAACTGGAAACAGCCTAAATGTCCTTTGACAGATGAATAGATAAACTGTGGCACATCATACAATGAAATGCTGCTTAGCAATGTAAAGGAATGAACTACTAATCCATGCAACAACATCAATGAATTTCAGACACAATATGTTAAGTGAAAGAAGCCAGATTCAAAAGATTGCATCCAGTATGATTCCATTTATATGAAACTTTAGAAAAAACATAAAACTATAGGAATGGAGAACAGATTGGTGACTACTTGTTTCAGAGTTTCATGAATTAAAAGTTAGGTGGACTAAAGTGGATTATTTTAGTTTATACTAAAGAGCTTAGATGAATAAATTTAACGCTAAAGGAAGTAGACTTTCTATCCTCTTGAGAAGAGATGCAGATATACATCACAATAAATCATAGAACTCCAAATATAATTCAAAAGATGTCAAAGAATATTTTTTTTTCTTTGTTGTAATCTTGGCAAATTTACTCAACCCTTTGCATAAGAACAAAATAAAAGATATATGAATTTGCTTTAACAAACAAGTCTTCCGGATGATAAATTGATTTTTTAATAATAACTCCTTTATATATTCACTTCATGTCATTGCAAAATTTTAGATTCACATTCAAAACGAAGGGTTTATTTTACAAATTATTTCATTGAAATACCACACATCTCACTTAAAATCAAATTAAACCATAAAAAAAAATTAAAAGAGTTCAAAGGGAGGGCCCGGAGGGAAGGGCTTTGGGGAAGGGAAGGGACACTCACAGGTTGTGTTTGCCATGTACACACCGCTTAGTAGTTTCAGGGTTCTATGCATCTGTCAAATTTAGAAAGCAATACCCTCAAGAGAGTAACTTTTTCCTTGTGTAAATTTAAAAACAAATTTCTAAAAGTGACAATTGAAAATTATCACAAGATAAACAGTACTTATCTCATAGAAACGTTGTTAGAAATCAATAAGATGATGAATGTAATGTGCTCATAGTAAACACTCAGTAAAATTTTTAATTATTATAGTATTTAGCATACAATTCATACTCAAGTGAAATCAATACATTTACCCAGCTTCAATTATGTCCTGGCACAGAGCTGGCTTCTACAGTAAATATAAGACATACAGTGTCTATACTCTCAAGAGTCTCAAGAATATAACTTATGTTCTGGTTATAAGTCTAAAAATTAAGGCTGAAATTCAGTTATAAAATTAGTTAGAAGAAAAGACAACATTAAATTATCAATAATTAGGATGACCAAGCCAGATAATCCAAGATCATTTCCATGTGAGGTTTTTAAGTATGCTGGAGTGATTGGTGATTTGCTTGCCTTTTTTTTTTTTAACCTCAGAGACAGATTTACCTAACCTTGGAGGCTTGGTGCAATATTACTGTGGGTTTGTACTCCCTACACATACATCGGTAGCTGGCAGCAGGAGGGGACCAGGAGCATGCTGGGTGGTAGGAGAAAGCAATCCTAGAATTAAGCACTCCATAGTGCATAATCCACACTGAGAGACACAGACTTTATTAGCATCTTTGAATATTCAGAGTACTCAATATTTACATAATAAGAGAATCAGAATGATAAAGATTTCCTGGTTTAAAACTCTCCTGGAAAAAAAGATGGCTTAGAAATCAACAACTGTATACATTTCATTATGAGGTAGCTTAACTCTGGCACCCCACCATGCCAGGGACAAGCCCTGGGACATAAAAACTGAAAAGTTAACAAAGCACTGACTTCCAGAGACAAGACAAACACTCAAGAAATAACATTTAGCAATTTTATTCATTACGATCTGTTATCCCTCTTATCAATGATTTTCAAATGGCGGATCTTAAAATATGTTGAATAGGTCCCACCCATCATCTGTTTAAATGAAACAGACTAGAAATGGAGTAGGTACACTAAGGTAGGCTAGGATATCAAAATGAATGGACAGATTACAGTGGAAGGGTCTGGATTGATAGACAAAGAACAGGAAGGAAAATATGAAAGCATGCTCAAAGAAAATATCAAGGCACACTTAACAAAGTAATTTATTGTGCATATATGGTTGCCTAAGTCATGACCAAAATATTTTTTGAAAAACAATGCCTTAAATCTTAACCCATGGCGTAGTAACCTCTTATCTAAAACCTCTTTAAAAGTATGTTTTCAAATTCTTCCCAAGGACAAGAATCCAATGGTTACTCCCAAGAAAGGGAATTATCTGTCCAGCTTTATGTAATCAAGGCAGAAGAGGACAAAATTAAAAATACAAGCTGTTTTCTAAATTTGGACTAATATATCCACAATGTCAGCACTGTGGCCTAAGATCTATCTCACTATGTAGCTCTATCCTAACAGATAGCATCACTGTACTGAAAACAGTCAACCGCACTCACAGCACGGGTCTGAAATAGTGACTCTTTTTTGTTCCATTTTGTGTGCTAACAAACTAAGCTTATACACTGAAAATGGCAATAGGGGGCTGGCCCACATGTATTTGCTTCCTAATCCTATTTGCATTAATGACTCCTCTCCAAAACACAAACTGTACTGGAGAAGCATCTCCAGAGTACTGTTGCAGTTGGGTCCAGGCAGGGACTTGGACCACATGCACACACATGCACACGCACATGCGCGTGCACACACACACACAGAACCTATACATTCAGTACAATAGAGTTAGGATCTAGCAAATCACGACCACATGAAATCCTGAAGAATACAAATTCCATTCCTAAATTTCCTGGTACATAGAGTTCACATAATTTTAAAATAAAAGAACTCCAGTATTTGGGCCACCAAAAATTCTTCTAACAAAAAGCAAAAGTCCACTAAAGCATAATTGGCAGCAATTAAATAAAAGAAATTTAATAGGTTGCTTTGCAAAGTGATAATCTAAAAAAAAAAAGGTATGTTGGAAAACAATTGTAATGTGAGAAAACAAAACAGCTGGTAGATATCTAGAAAAGAGTTTTAAAAATCACCCAGTATATAGGGCATAGAAGACACAAATATAAACACTTCTTCAAAATCCAAGATATCTAAACAAAAATAAACAATAAATAAAAGGTTTCTACAAAGCCTAATGTATTTACATGCAGCATCCATTTCAGCTTAGTTTTTCAGGCTTTTTAAATAGCAGGCTTTGTACCATTTTTTTTTCTCTAATTACAAAGATAACACATTCATTAAAAAATTTCAAACAATATGCAAATATAACTTAAAACTAAAAGTCCTTCATAATCCCACTCTCCAGATAACCACTGTTAATAGTTTTACATCTATTCTTCACATTTAAATGAATATACTAATTACAGTATGCATTATAGACTAATTATACATAAAACATAAGTTTTTCAAAGAAAGATAGATCATTGCACATATACAGTATTCTGCAAGGTTCCTTTTTTCAACCTACTGGTATTTATCTTTAAAATCTTTTTCTGTACCCAGATATAGACATCACTCTTTTTAATAGCTGCAAAGTATTCTCTTACATGAACAGACCAAAATTTATTTAACAGTCTCACTGATGGACATTTGAGTGGTTTCTAATTTTCTGTTATTAAAAACAATAGCAGTTATGTCCTTGTGTGTGTGTGTGTGTGTGTGTATATATATATATATATATATATATATATATAAATTATTTCTGTAAGCTGAATTCCTTGAAGTAGGTTTTTGTAGGGGTGGGGGTCAGAGAATATGCTAAACTTCTATTTTTAATTATCCACTTAACTTTGTCATACTACCAAAAATTGTCAATGTAGCAGTTGCTTTAATTGCTTAATTATTTTGATTTTCACCTTTAATACTTTTTTAAGAATAACTGATTCTACTCTACACTAACTGTACAGAAATCAAAAGGTATGTTTTAACACATTCCTGATCACTTATTAGAAAATCTGCTTTGTCTCCAGTCTATATAAAAATATTCCAGTTTTAAGAAATTTTAGGTATCCCAAAGATCATTTAAGTACTCTTAAATCTAATGTTAGACTTGGAGGTCCTTCTTTAACTCAAATAGATTCACTGTAAACACAGTTTTCCTGTTTGTCTTCCAAAAAAAGGAAAACAGCACAAGGACCCCCATCACACACACAGCTTCAAAATCCAAACCCCCCAAAAAACCTACAAAATTGTCCCTCCTAAACAAGGGCACAAGAAACTCAAATACGGAAAGGCATGACATTTAGAGTCTGGTTTCCACTAAATCACCCAGGCAGGACACATTTCACAGCAAACAAAATACTTGCTGAAAAGTATAGTTACCAGAGTAACCATAACTGACCTTTTATGTTTCATTTATCAATTATATTGCTGAATTATTCTCAATCTTGGCAACAAAAGAGAAAACTGTATCATAAACAATGATAATTAAGGGTCCCGTGTTCCTGCCAAATCTACGTTTATCCAACAGACATGCTATTACCTGGTTCTTCGTTTTTGTCTAGGCGAAGGGCATAGACAGCAGACCCCACAGAGGCATATACACGTTACTGATATTAAACTTGGTATTCTTGATTGAGAGAGTATAATATGAGAGTCAATTCTCAACAGACATTCAGACAGACATGGGAATTCTCCTGCTACTACATCATCACAATGCCTACCACCTAGTAGGAACTTACTCACAAAATATGGAATAAATAAAACTTAGAATAGGCAACCACCAAGTGTGAGAAGATATCTGCAAACAACAGTTCTGACGAGGGGTTAATATCCAAAATATATACAGAAATCATACAACTCAACACTAAACAAACAATCCAATAAAAAAATGGGCAAAGGACCTCAACAGACACCTCTCCCAAGAAGAAATACAAATGGCCAACAAGTACATGCTTTGCTGTGTATAATGCACACCACGTTTTTGGCCCAAACTTTCAGGAAAAAAAATTTTCATTTTAATTTTTTAATTCAATTATTTATTTATATGTAGAAACAAAGTTGATTATCATATTCTGGGATATTATTTTGCATACAGATCTCATTATTGCTTTCTATTGTTCACTTTTAATGCATAAGCATAAATAAAAGAATTTAAAATATTCATATAGATATGGAATTAGCACTACCCATGTATAATACGCATCCCTATTTTTCCCTCAAAAATTTGGGCAAAAAAGTGCGCATTATACATGGAAAAATACGGTATATGAAAAGATGCCTAACCTCATTAGTCATTAGGAAAATGCACATCAAAACTACAATGAGATACCACTTCACACCTATTAGAATGGTTGTTATCAATAAGACAAGTAATAGCAAGTGTTGGAAAGGCTGTGGAGAAAAAGGAATCATTCACTGCCAGTGCGAATGTAAAATGGTGCAGCCACTATGGGAAACAGTGTGGAGATTCCTCAAAAAATTAAGAATAGAGTTACCATATTACTCAGTAACCCCTCTTTTAGGTATCTACCTGAAAAACTCAAAAACATTTATTCGCAAAGATATTTGCACCCCTATGTTTATTGCAACATTATTCACGTTGGCCAAGACATGAAAACAAACATAAAACTGTCCTTCAATAGATGGTTAGATAAAGAAGGTGTGGTACATATGTACAATAGAATGCTACTCAGCCATAAGAAAAGGTAAAATACTGCCACTGGCGACAACGTGGATGGATCTTGAGAATATCATGCTAAGTGAAATAAGTCAGATGGAAAAAGTCAAGAATCATATGATTTCACTCATGTGGGATATAAAACTGAAAGCAACAGAAAAACAAACAAAAACAAAAAGCAAACAAAAATTCATAGACACAGACAACAGTATGGGGATTATCAGAGAGAAGGAGGGTGGGGGGTGCAAAAAGTAACGGAGTCAAATATATGGTGACGGAAGACTTGACTTTGCGTGGTGGGTCCACAGTGCAATCAATATACAGATAATATATCACAGAACTGTATACTTGATACTTACATAATTTCATTAACTAATGTCACCCCAATAAATTTAATTAAAATAAAATTTTTAAGACTTAGAATAAATATATGCATAAATGAATAGATCTACCTATCTTTAAAATTAGATAGTTTATATTAGAAATTCCAAACATTTCACCACTTAAGATCTACTTTTTTTTACAAGTCCCAAATAATATTCTCATCTAATCAAACGTCATCTCCATTTAGGAATCGATAAGCCCACTTATTTTTATCATCCTAGAATACAGCTGTGCCTGCTTGAACCTGGCATAGAGTGGGAAAACAAACAGTGGAGAAGAAAGAAAATGATATAGGATCCCTAGTGTCCAAAATAGGGTATTAAGACCGTTTATAATGAATGGGATTCATCCATAATCCTTACCAAGGAGGTAGTAAGGTACAGGAAAGAGAGCCCTGGGGTTTAGCCTGGCTTTGGGTTTACATGAACAAATCACTTCACTTTTCAGAGCTTCAGTTTCCTTGCTTGCAAGATGAGATTGTTAGTCTGTATGACCCCTAAGTTCCTTTCAGCTCTAAATGTCCATGATATGCTAACCTGCCTTCCCTCTGAAAGGGAAGAAGATATCAAGGACACCTCAGTGGCAAAATACTACTTTTCCTGGGAAAGGGGAGCATTCATCAACTTCCCAAGGTGGACAATCTTCAACAGCCAAGGGGTTCCTTGGCTGTGGTCCCAACAGACTCTAGTCTGTACCATGCGGTTTCCAGCCTCAGCTGGGTGCTCTCTATAATCTTCTCAGTTCCCGCAGGGGTTCTGAAATACCTTTGATTCTCTCCTTCCTGCTTCCAAGCCCCTCATAGCTCCATAGACAGTCAGCAGGTACCGCATGGGCTCCAGCTTTCCCAAGGAGGTCCTCTCTCCCACAAGTCCTCAGCCCTTCCGCATACAGTCTAACTTACATCCAACCCTTGTTCTCAAAGACTTTCCCCTTAACTCTACCTAAGGGGAGGGGGAAAAGGTCTCTCCTCCTCTCCAAGCAAATTCTTCCTCCTGAGCCTCATGGCCCTTGCTCCATCAATGATCAACTCTGCCTTCCTTATCTTCAATCCTCCTCTGTACTACCTCTAATTTTTTGATATATATGAACCTTCTCAAGTCTCCCTAATGTAAAAATACACATATTATAACATTTCCCTCAGCTCTACATCTCCTTGTGCCCACTTCCTTCTCTCTCATTTTACCTCTACCAGCCAAGCCTCTTAAACTTCTCGAACACATTCCCTCTTCCTTTTCTGCTCCCCATTTGCTCCCCCACTCCATTTGATTTCCATTCACCCAGCCCTGAAATTCTTAGGCAGACTGTCCCTTACAAATGCCTAAACTCTAGGTCCACAAATGGCCTCCTTTATCTTATCTGACCTCCCTGTAGCATTTGACAATGTTTCTCCCTTCCTTTCTTAGAATGCTCTCCTTTTCTGGATCCCCAGACAAAAAGCCTTTCCTCATGTTGCTCCAAATCTCTGACAGTTCCTTCTTCATTCCTTTCATTGGTTTGTCATCTACCTCTCTGTAATGGTTGATGTTCCCTGAATTTCCATCCTAAGCTCCTCTTCTCATCTTACCCAGTAACACATTCTTAGGAGATCTCTTCAGTGACCACGGTTCCAAACTAATGCGGTGGATGCTGCTAGATATCTCCACCTGAATGTGCCACGGCCTCTTGGTCCCCAACTTAATCCCCAACACTGTCTATCTTCTAAACTCCCTATCTTGGTTAGTGAACCTATCACCCACCTAGGTGGCTAAGCCAGATATTGATCATTAACCTAAACTCCTTTCCTCACTCTCACATTCAGTCATGAAATTCTACCTTCAAACATATCTTGAAACCAACTTTCTCCTAAAATGCATAGCAAGCGCTTTAAATCTCAGCTAGTCTTCCATAGCTTCTCCCTAACTGTTCTCCTAGCTGTGCTCTCTAATTCTCCCAATTTCGCACACAGCCAATCTGATTCTCCCCACTCCCTACTGACACACTCCATGGGATAAAGCCTAAATTCTTCATTATTACCAAGTTTGTCCTTATCATCTAACCCCAATGTACCTTTTCCAGCTTCACCTTTAGCTGCTCACACAAAGGCTTCCCACTCAGCCATACTAAACTATTTGCAGTTCCCACAATACCCTTTGTTTTTTATGTTTCCATATCTATCCACATATCACCTCCCTACCTGGAAAAACTCCTAATATCATCTGTGTGGCTACCTCCAAACTGTCCTTTAAGACACAACTCAAGGGACGCCCTAAAAGTCTTTACTGAAACCCAAGTCTCCATGCTGAGTTAGTACTCCACTTCCATGCTTCTGCTGTGCTCCTGAACCATGTATATTATGGTTCTTAGCACATAGCATTGTTGTTTGTTTGTTTGTTTACTATCTCCCACACAAAAATCTAAAATATAAGTCAGGGGAGGGAAGAGACCCTATATAATTCATCTTTGCAAATCTAGTACTTAACACAGTGCCTGACACATAGTAGGTAATACACGTACCTACAAACATTGAGAGAGAGAGGCATATAGTATTTATTCAAAAGGCATTAGACGGCTGAGGACAAAATTTATAGTCACATTAACTTTAACTCCTAGACAAACACTACACCTGAAATTTCTCTGTATTCACTATAGCCTTCTTGAGTTGAATCACAGGGCAGTTGTGAAATTTGTCACTGGAAATAGAGGCAGAAGACCTATGACATTATTTCTCTTATAAAATGGTCAATTTCATTTGAGAAGTATTTGCTGTGGACTAGACATCACCAACTCCCTCAAAGAGTTAGATTGTTCAATGAGCTGACAGTCTCATAAAATCTGTACAATGTTCAAGAAAAGGTTTCTTATAAGATTTTCATATATGTCTATATATACACACACATATATATAGACACATAGAGGCATTTCTGTGCATCAATATGGTGTAAAACGTCATAAAACAAATGGGACAACACCTAAAAATGTCATCAAACAGAATATTCATTTCTTATGTTGAGTTTTGAAAGTTAACTCGTGCCCTGCTTCCTCAGTTTTGTTAGTTATTAAACTTTAAATTATTGTCATTGAGGAAGCAGCGAACATACAGTAATTATTTCATATTTTTCTTTCTCATTCTCTGTCATCTTTAAATCCGTAATATCTCAATACAACTGACGTCAGTAAATCCAGTCTGTCTCAACTTTTCTCTAAAACTCTTAAAACTACTTGAATGAGGTGTTGAGCAGCTGTCAGTTATGGATTTGAAAATAAAAAAGAGCCTGAAAATTGTACGTTCAATATAAAAAGATTAGGTGAAGCAATTCAGAATGTTTAAGAACTTTAAATCAAGTTAAAAGCAGTTACTATGGCCAGACCTCATGAAGCTCCGCTTAAGAGTCGCATTAACCTGGCAGTCAAAACTATTTAAAATGAATAATGTTTTTTTGCACATTTCACTCACTTGCAGTCTCTCTCTCTCTCTCTCTCTCTCTCTCTCTCTCTCTCACACACACACACACACACAAGATAACAATGTGAATTGGCATAAGGCAGTACTGTCATGTAACAGTAACCTTTGAGATTTAGCTTTCTAAGGACAAAGCTAGAGTTATTAATCTGTGCACTAAATGAGCTATACCCCCTCTAAGGCCAAAAGGCATAATTCTTCAAATGAAGAAAGGACAATTAAGATATTCAAGAAGCTTTTAGACATGAAAAGCAAGAGAAAAGTAGAGAGAAATGCACAATTTGGATACTCACAATAGCTGAGTCCAAGATTCAATACAGATCTATTAAATTTGGAATGAATGTCGATAGCCTAACTCAACCCCTCTTCCAGCCTTCTCCCCCATCCGTTAATGCTATTGACAAGCATGACAATTTGTCATCTTACTTTTTAGTCTAAAGCTATGCCACCCAATATGGTAGCAACTAGCTGTCTGTAGGTATTTAAATTTCAATTAATTACAAATAAATAAAATATAAAATTCAGCTTCTCAGTTGCCACTAGCCACATTTCAAGTGCTCAACACTCGTATTCAGCTACTATATTGGACATCACAGATATAGAATATTTCCACCATCACAGAAAGTTCTATTGAACAACACTGGAGAGGCACGGTTGGGAGAAAAAGAAAAAAAAAGGATGCTAGAGATGCTAGACAAGCCAGCTCAAGTTTCAGAACTCCACTGCTAAATTAAGCTACTTTCTGATCATACTGCCTATAGAAGACAAGTCATCTCCTAAAGATAACACAGAAAAAGTCCACCAGGATGTATCTTTCACACTGAAGAGTTTAGGAAATACAGACAACAACTAAGCAGGATACCATGTTAAGTCTGAGCTACACTCTCAATACTCGACTGTAAATCAAAATGCTCCCACACATCAATTTAATTCATGACTCCTGCTGACAAGTATTCACTAAGGAGCCATGCATAGTCTTTCTGGACTTTGCGCAGTATGTTGAAAACCAGGATGCACACATTAATCTACCTAAAGAATAAGAGTTGCCAGTAAGTTGACCTAGATTCCTCCTGCCATCCTGAAAGTACACCCTGTGCTACATTAGGATTTGTTTTTGTTCTCTGGTAGAAGTTGTTAAAAAAGTACACTTCCATTAAAAAAAAAACAACCCAGCTTCCATCCATCCTCCCTCCATGCTTCAGCCTGCCAAAGCTGCCATTCATTACATAAAATACACAGACAGTTGTGAGGTTCATTAATTTGTTCTTTATTCAACATCACACCTTCAATAATTTTTAAAAACATTTTAAGTAATATAGACAGGCTGAATGAGTTCTCCACAGCTCCCTATGCCATGGGAAAGGCACGATTTGGTGCACTGTTATACTGCAATGAGAACTGGAGTCTTGTATTGTAGTATGTTCCAGTTTAAAATTCTGGAATCTGGTTCCTGTGCTGCCACATCCTAGCCCTGTGACTGTCTGTTACCTAAGTGTAATATCATTCTTACACGACCTCCTCTCTAGAATTCATTCACTTCCAAGAGGATCCTCCCCATTCCTTACTCTTCAGCAACTCATCAAACTTTCTTCCCACATGAACCCTGCTTATCATTCATCTACTACTCCTTCCTCCTTCAGCAACATTAATCTTGGGTCCTCTGACTAGTCCCTCCTGGTGTTCATCACACAGTTCCTTAACTTGTCCCCTAAAAACACACCTTCTTTAAGTTCCTATCTCTATGCACCATCTCTTCAGGATCTCACATACACTCATCTTCAGCACCTAACACAATGTTTGACACACATTGGGCATTGTGACACATTCATATTAAATTAATAACTGTGTCAATGCATAATATAGAACTTCAGCTATTAACTCTTTACAGATGACTTTCAAGTCTCATTTCTAGCTCTACTCCCAGCTTCTCTCTTAAACTCTAGCCCCACACTTCAAACTACCTTCTAAACATTTCCACCATGTCCTTAATGATTGCTCAAGTTTAACATATCCAAAACCAAGCCACTGTCTTCCCTTATTAAATCCACCATATAGTTTTATTTCCATTCACTGGAGTAGCCATTCTCTTAAGCCATTCAAGTTCAAAATCAAGGTACACCTTCACTTCCAGTCATTTTTTTCTCAATCCCCATTATCCAGTCAGCCACCAAATCCAATCAATTCTATCTCCATTCTTCCTCAACTGCCCTACTTACTCAAATTATACCCCTAACCAATCTCTTATTTCTGAGATTCACATTCTATCTCCAGATTCACATTCCTAAAGCACCATCTGATGTTACTTCATTGTTCAAAATCCCTTCCATAGTTCCCCATGACCTCCTAAATTAAATCTAAACTTAGCATTCAAAGATTTTTCACAGTCTGGACCGGAGCTATCTTTTGCTAATCGTTTCTCTCACTAGCCATTTTAGCTTTCCTTCTCCCTCAACCTGGAATGTCCTTTCTTTCTATCTTCCTTGGTGGAAATCTTGCCCATCTTTTCAAGACTTCGTTTAAATGAAAAGCCTCCTTCTAAACACTCCAATTCCATGTTAGCTCCCTACTTTCTATTCTCTGATGGAAAGACAGAGATGGCAGTGATCTGAAATCTCAGCTCCTTATCCAGTTCTCTGCTGTGGCTACAATCGCATTCCGTTACTGTTTGTGGCCTTGGCCTCAGCCCTGATACGCTCTCAAGTAAACTGTGTGATTCTCTCCAGCCTTGTTGTTTTGAACCTGAAATGACTCTATTTAGGTCCTTGGTTTTCAGACCTTTTTCAAAATAGTTATAGACTTTTTTTCATAGGGGATGCTACAGAGATCCAATATATAAATGTAGATCTTCTCTTGTTTTTGTTTTTTTAATCCTTACCCTAGGACACGGTTATTGATTTTTAGAGAGAGGGGAAAGGAGGGTGTGAGAGGAAACACATCCATGCGGGAGAAACATCTATCGGTTGCCTCTTGCATGCACCCTCGACGTGGGGGAGGGTAGGGGGCATCACAGCCAGTAACCCTCCAGTTTACAGGAGGCCGCTCCAACCAACTGACCACACTGGCTAGGGCAGATCTTTTCTTGTTGAAATGGCAGAGCTTTGGGAATTACCACCAAATAAATGTTATAAAATGAATTGAACTCTTATTAGTTACTCCATTATAAGTAGGTTATATATTCCCCTTTTTTTGTAAGTTTATCCTTTTCTTGCTCCTTTAGTTCATGAAGACTTCAGATCAAAATCTTCAAAGCAATAACCTTATCTTAAAAAATCCTAACACCTTGAAAACTATTCTATTAAGTGTAACTCTTTATGCATTCACTTTATGAAACAAGACTAAAGAGATGTAATCATAGATAAATTAATATAAAAGTGGAAGATATTTTTAGTTAAAAAAGGTGAAGAAAAGTTCTGTTACTACTTAACTAAAATTCTAACTTTCTAGGCCTGATTCATGCTGCCACATGAATGGAATGGAATACTTGATGAGTAACATTTTAAGAGGAAAAGAAAACTGAATGGGATGGTTATTTAAAGAATCATAAACTTGTTTTCATGCAAATGACCAGAATAATGAAATAAGCAATCCTACCAACGGGACCAAGAAGCAATTGTTTTTAAATAGGATGCTTGAAACATTACCCACTTAATTCTAGAAGAAACTGATTAACTAATCTCTTCTCTTTCTTGGGGAATATCAATCACACCCTATACATTAACAAACTGACAAAACTTATGTTTCAAGGATATAATTTTTCTTGAATACCACTATCAAATCATTTACTGACAGTAGGGCATACTGATAAAGATATATTTACCAAGATTTATGTTAGAAAGACTTTAATGCCCCTAACTTGAAGGACTTCTTAAGAAGGCCACCCATCCCCCCAAAAATATCTACTTTAACAAAGAGAGAATAGTACATGGAAGATATGTCATTCCACTCAAAACCTCAACTAATTGCAATAATTCACACACAATGCCTCAGAAATGCAAGCTGTGTAACCTAAGACAATGCAGAGTTACACGGCTACAAGGAAGCTTTGATAAAATGCTACAATTCTCCATAATTCAAAGCATTTACGGCACCACACACAGTCTAGGTTGGATGCATGCCTTAGGCAGGGAAAAGAGAATTCTAAATAGATGGATGGCAATATGAAGGGAACACTTTAGAAAAAGGCCATAAAAAGCAAGTTATGATAGGTCTTCCTCCCCCTCCCAGTACTGTCAGGAAGGGAGAGTTATTGAGCAGACATCACTTAGGGCAGTGAGAAAAAGGCTGGGTACCCCCTCCCCTCAAAAAAACACTTTTACAAGGTCATATATATCAGTGTCACTAATGCATTTTTAAAATATTACAGCAATAAGCTCTGGTTAGGGTGAGTTCCACCTCTATACTATACTCAAAGGAAAGAACGAACTCCAAACTTCTCTTAAATTATAAGGTAATGTTAACAAACTCTCTCCCTCTGCCTGCATATAAAATTTCTTCCATCTTTCATGTAAGACCAACAGGAAATCTTTCTGTTTAAAATTAGATTGGTGGTAGGCAATTAACTTTATAAGCTTAATTTTGCCACAGTTTTATTTAGCACCAACTAGTAACACAAATAGTGGAAACATCTCCACAAAACGGACCGCATTACCTATCTCATTTTTTGAAAACACAGCAACAAGCCATTTCTGACATTTGATCCAACTACTGTGACCTACTTTTTGATCTTGTAGCCGCTGACTCCTCATATATCTTTATTACTGTACAGGAAAATGGTTACCCTGAGGTTTAAATTTCCCTATGTTCACTATGCCTCTCTGGAGTATATATTTCAGTTTTAAGAAAAGATTCTCCTGAAAACTCAGATGAAGAGGAGCAGATGACCTGAGATAAGTTTCTTGGTTTGTTGCTTCAACTCTAAAGTGCCAAATGGCCTTAGTGATGACTCAAAGTCCAGCCATTCCAGGGCTGCAGAGTGATTAAATAAATGGAAAGAGGTTTTCTTACCTGGACTGGTGGCCTAAAATCTCTCCAGTGATTGCTCAACAACCAAGTATGAACAAACACACTAAAAGTTAGTCCTTTAGGCTATTAAGAACTCAGGCATGTTGATAGCTCTTCATCTACAATGAGAAAATAAACAACTCCTACTAAGAATTACAGTTCTAAAAGTTGATAGAGAAAACCACTAAATTAAATTCATAAACACGAAAGCCCAGTACAAATTCTATACCCCAACTCTCAGGATTCATAACAAATGAAAAAGGAGAGACCTCATACATATTGAAAGTCAGACTGTGTAACTGGAAAATGGTGAGTGAATAAACAGTGTTGAATGATTTATTTTTACTCTGGTCTTCAAGACTGAATTAATATCATTATGTTCTCTGTTCATATGTATGCTGAAAGGGCTAGAAATGATTTAATGGTGAGGGATATCTAATTTCCATTTCATTCACTGCTTCAACAAATGTTTATTGAGCACATACTATGTAGGGTATTGTGCTCCATCCTGTTAAGGAAACAAAGAAAATAGCAGAGTCCCTCCTATAGAAAGGCTAGGAGACATATCCATCTTGAAGTCTAGTCTAAATGTCATGCAATGGCTAGAGAAATTGTAATGGAAGCTGAAAGGAAAACGTTACATTCAGGTTGGCGATCAGAAGCTGAAAAAGAAACAGCAGACCTGGGTCTTTACGTATGCATAGCATTTAAACATACTGACATGGAGGACCAGAGGGTGGGATATTTCTGTTGGTGAAAACAAGTTGGACAAATATGAAATGCACAGGTATATAGGGGGAACTTCAGGCAATTCAGAGAAGGATGCTTGATGGTCAGAGATGAGCTTGAGAGGACAAGTCAGGTGAAGAAGGGCACCATGGGTCACATTGAAACAGTGCAAGGTCATCTTTAAGGTACCAAGGAAACATGTATTTTAAGCAAGAAAGTGACAATCTAATGAGTAGTTTAGAAAGATCTGTGTAGAAGCAGTATTAAGGATGCATTACAAACGATAAGACTAGAGGTAAACAGACCAATTAAGGGGCTATTATATCAATTTAAATCTTTCATCATCTGTAAAATGAGAATAAGGATAAACTAAAACAGTGGTGGTAAAACAGACAGGAGTGAATGCAAGACATAGGCAGGATCTAGTAACTAATAGAGGAGTAAAGGATAGCAAAGGAGGAAAGACTCTGAGCTTCCTCCCAGGTATATTGAACTCACTGGGTCAACAGTGGTACCCTTCTCCTCAAGAGTAAATAAAAGATAGAGGGAGATCTGGGGAGAAGAGATGTTAAGTTCCATTTTAGACGTCTTGAATTTTAGGGAAATATAGTAAAGCATTTAAAACTATATGTTTTGAAAATAGCCCTGGTTCTGCTACTTATTATTTGTGCCTCTTGGATGAGGGATTTATCATACTCTCAACTTCCTCATCTGTAAAATAAAGCAAGAGGGGTAACTTCTCATAAGGTGACAGTGGGAATTAAGTAAGACTGTGAATGAAGACACTAAACAAATGATAGTTGTGGCCTTTTCAGTAATATTATTTGAGGGAACATCCAAATTAAAACGTCCAATAGACAGTTTTAGAACACAGTCTGCAGTTTAGATGCAAAAGGCTGTATACTTAACTAAGTACACCAACACTTTGAAAGGGGCAGGGAGAATTGGGGCAATGTGTCTTGGGAAATAGATTCGCCAATTTAGTGGATGAGGAGAAGGGTAAAAACGACTGATGAGAAACAAAATAAGGTATCATTATTAAACATCAGAGACATACACTGCATAATATGGAAAGGGGCAGTCCCAACTTTCATTTGAGTAATTTGGTGAATGAAACGAAAAAATTGATAAAGAATTCTTCCAACTGCCCAAAGACAACTATAACCTTGGAAGAAAGAAATGAAAGAGATATGAAGATAGTTTAAAAAAAAGGGGGGGGGGGCTTCTAAAGTGAAATAAAGCCAGATCGGGGCAATTCATCAAAATAAATGAGAACCCAGGATTTGTCAAATAAGGAGACAGAGTGTAAACATATCTTAACACAGCTTATGGAATGTATGAAAAAAAAAGACCACCACCTATTCTTTTTTCAAAAGGCCAAATACAAAGGATATGTGAAAAAAAGAATGAAATTGGCTACTATAGCAAGATGGATGAGAATGGGCCAAAAGTACGGGAAGGAAGTGAGACTTCTTTAGTCTTGATTTTTGAGCCTTGTTATTTGTGAACTTATGAACACAGTACACGTTGTCTGTCCTCAGTGGGATCTCATTTAAAGGTAAAAAAAAAGAAGAAAAGTTTGAGCTTTATGCCCCTGCTGGTGTGGCTCAGTGGATTGGTACTGGCTTGCGAGCCAGGGCGTCACCAGTTCGATTCCCAGTCAGGGCACCTGCCTGGGTTGCAGGCCAGGTCCCCTATGGCGGGCGCGCAAGAGGCAGCCACACAGTGATGTTTCTCTCTCTCTCTTTCTCCCTCCCTTCCCCTCAGTCTAAAAATAAATAAAATATATATTTTTTAAAGTTTGACCTTTACTTGGTAGATTTGTGGTCTATAATGGTCACAGTGGGTTAATTCCAGAACAATTTTGTAATAACTCTAAGACATCGGTGTGGCTGGGAAATAAGGTTCTCACCATAGGAGAAGAAAGGTACAAATAAGGAATAGAAAAAGGAAAGAATAAGCCTTGGGTTGTTAGCCTGGAATTGAAAGCATCAGTATAAACTCATGATTTAAATGAATAAATATAAAAACAAAAATATATATTTATATAAAAATAATATATATTTACATTATATATGTGTATATGTGTGTGTGTATATATATATATATCCTAGTTCTGTCCACTGAAACAAAGACAAGTCAATAGCAATGACAACACCTCTTTCATATTTAAACACTAAAAGAAACCAGGGCATCTTTGGAGAAATAGCTGATTCCAGGTCTAGGGGCAGAGGAAATACAGTGTGAGCTTAGACATCTTCTTGTGACATAAAATAAGAAAGTTCTTAAAAATCAACAGATTATCAAAAGGAGTGTGGGGTTCCCACTCCCACACTTCTAAAAGGGGTTCCCACTGGCCAAATTTGATGGTAACGAAATATAATCACACTGATTTTTTTTTTAATCTATGAGTTATGATTTTAAAAAAAAAGGTGAAGGGGAGGAAAGGCAAGCTCTTCCTTAAGCAAGACTATCTCTATTCAATGCAGGAGAATGACAGAATTAGAAAAATCAGAATTTTGTAACCACCAGTACAATATTTGATTAAGACAAGATTTATCAACATAGCTAAAACTACTAGGTAAAGTGTTATTAGAGAACAGGGTCTTCAGTCTCAACATTTCCTACAAATTATTTATTACAAAGAGCCATAAATAGAAAAATCTGTAGATCCACCTAAACTAAGTGACTAAACTTACATCCTTAACCACAGGATCAAACTTACCATTACCAATAATGTGAAAAACTGATATTATATCCCTTTTGATATGATTCTGGAAGAAGGTGGCAAAGTGGCAACGTGAGCTATGCAGTGTTCTTGCTACCACTGTGATCTGAATCGAGCCATGAGGAAGCAATCAAGCAATCTGCAGAACTGTGGGATGGTCTATAGATCAGCAGGTCAGGACTCATCAAAATGCCAGTGCCTCCAAAGAAAAGGTACCGAGTAGGGGAACAGTTCTAGATTAAGAAAGAGACATGAAAACCAAATCCATGTGTGTGATCTCTGACAAATTCTAGAGCAGAGGACAAGAAAACATAAAGAATTTTATGGGACAACTAGGGAAATTTGAATACAGGCTAGATATTAAATATTAAATCAATGATAAATTTCTCGAATATAGTAATAGTACTGAGGCGGCATAGGTAAATTCCCTTAGTCTCAGGAGTTATGAGCTCAAGTGTCACTATGCCTTCCTAAACTTGCTTTCACATGGCTCAGGAAAAAAAGATATCTTTGTCCACATTATTTAGAGAGCTAGAGATAAAGCAAAATATTAATATTGGATGAATCTAGGGAAGGAGTGTATAAGCAACCATTGTACTTTCCTTTCAATCTTCCTGTGGTTTTGAAATTGTTCAAAATAAAAGTTGAAAAGACATAGAATATAAACTGGAAAACAGAGATCAATCAGCCCAAATATGAACGCGCCTAACATAGTGTCTAGTATAAAAGCAGATACTCAAATGTTTTTTTAATTTAATCTTTATTGTATTTTTTTCCATTACTCTTCAGTCCCCTTATACTCCCCTCCCCCCGGCAATCACCACGCTATTGTCCATGTCTATTTGCCCAATCTCTCTGCCCCAAACATCCCTCCGCCCCGCCAACTGTCATCCTACTCTCCATCAATGAGTCTGATAATTTAAAAATCATTTTTAAGTTCTCATTTTTCTATTGAGTGCCATATGGATTAGCTACAGAAATACAAATTCTTTCTTTAAATATAGTGTATTAAAATATAGGAGCCTAGGTAAAATAATATAGTCCTCTTTGTGTTAAAAGGCCCAGAAATTTGAGATTATAATCACTGTCAGCTTCTCCAAGGTATGGGATGATTCCATTTTCTTACCAGTAAAAAAAATTCAACTCCAGGTTGTTTTCTTCAGTTTCACCTTAGAGATAGTTGAGTACATCTTGAATTAATCCCATCAGCATAGTATTTATGTTTCAGTATTCCCAAACATGTGAGTGGTTTACGAATATGATTAGTAGTAGCCGGGGACATAATCCCCATCACTAAGTAGTGGCTATTTTAATAAAAGCCATATATTTAATAAAGCCAAATATTTCACATATTTCCTATATTTCACATATGAAAACTTGAAAACTTTTCAAGTTGTGTTCATATATAGGATCTTGTTTTATTTTTAACACCCTGTAAGGTAGGTTGTTTTTGCTGTTTCTAACTAGAGTAAACGACTAGATTTCATCGTTCTGTAACCTAAGCTGGGTATTCTGCTGGCCAGCTTGTCCCAGAGATGGAGAGATTCGCTTCAGAAAAGGGAAATGAACAGCAACTAACATTCATGTGATTATTAGCCAAACTAAAAGAAAGGAAACAGAGGTCTCCTCACAATGATGGCTGTTCGTAAGATACGCACAAGGAAAAGTGAAGTTCAGTGTCATTTAAGCTAATCTCTATTTGAACCTTTTTGGAGATAAAACCATTTGAGCAGTAATTTAGTACTCAATTAACTTGTTTTTTTTTCTCCCTATCTTTGAAGTTTTCACTGTGTAAGTAAGGGTTTCTGCAAAAGAAATGAAGCAATGTTCCTTTCCTATTCAGAAGAGACAACCAACCTGATGACTTTTACGGAGGTCTGGGGGGGTTTGGCTTACCATAGGCATATTCAGCAAAGAGCCAAATACATACTGCACTCTTACATACAAACTTTCCCCCAAGACTGTTCCAAAATACTCCCTGATAATCAGGTTTTCATACCACTGAATTACCATGCTACATAACCTTCTACTAGCAAGAACTGAGCTATGCAGAGGAAGGATCCAGACAAAGAAAAAATAATAATAAAGCATGAATCGTGGCAGGTATTGTTACCACATAAAGGCTTTGAAAAGATCATTAAGATAACAAGTTTAGCAATTAGACCGAGAAACAAAGGTTTCTTTTCTTTCTTTCTTTTTTTTTTTTAAGCCAGGGACAATTCACCCACGATGTTATCAACTAAAATGCGATCTGCCATGATGCTGGAGATGGCTATGTTTAGTCAGGCAGCACTGCTCCCAAAGGCCTAACTATTTAAAACACTGGCTTATAATAAAGGCCTGGATTTCAGCACACTCCTCTTTCTGGCTCCCCCACTTCTTAGTAACTAAACATACCAAACGTGAGCACTAACCACTCTTCTAAGGTGGTTCATATTTTGGATCATCTTCAGAGTGGCTGATCTCATTTATGGCAAGTCATCAGCTCCAGATGAGGGCCCTCTGATTCTGACCCTTCTGAAGGCTTCCTACTCCTAAAAGATTTACGTTTTTGTCTAAAAGTCTTACTTTGACAGTTTGTAATTTGCCCTTATTCAAACACGTACCACCAAAAAGGTGTAATACACTTTCAGCACTCTAAAGTTTAAAATCCTCAGTAAAATAATAGCCAGAATAGTATCTACACGTTTTGGCTTACAGTAAAGAAATACACACACACACACACACACACACACACACACACACACCTGTAAAGCAGAAAAAGAAATGTCTATGTTGGAATATATTGTAGATAAGGATGTATTAGTTAAACTGAAAGATGCAAAGGGAAGATGTTTATTCTCAAGGTAGGCAAAGAAAATCAGTTGCCCTACACCTATAATCCAAAACAGATAAGAAAGCAGTTTTATGGAAAGGCAACCAGCTGAAGACTGATCAGTCGAACCATCTTCTTCCTCCGGTTTACTGTCTTCCAGTCCCACCAGAATTGGGCTAAAAAGTAATAAGAAATGAGGACAACTAGAAATGGAGTCAGAGAGCAACTGAGGAAGAAACAACATAAAGACAAACAGGTGCCCATTTTTAACCTGATGCAAGAAGCAAGAATTTGAGATGAGGTTTTCTGAAAGGGAAATGTGATCCTGTCCAGAAAAGAATTCGAATTGGAGTAGGTAAGACAAATTCTGACTAGTAGTGGCTGGGTCAGGGGAATTGGCTAAGGAAGGTTTTGCTACTAAAACATGATTTGGAGAAAAAGGATATTGAAGCTTCCAGAGAAATGCCTTCGAAAAACAATCAGCCCATTTTACTTCAATCCAAGAGTGAAAGTTATGGAGGGGGGAAAAAAAGATTCCAAATTTAGGGGCCTTAGAGACCAAGTTGCCAATGGTGTCATATGCAATAATGTTGAGTTTGAAAAAAGTTGACACCTATGTCAGAAAAAGATGAAAGTTTCAATTTTTGACAGGTTAACTTTTAGGTTAATCCTAGCCAAGTGGAGATATGGTACAGACAATGGGAGATATGGGGTAGCTGAACCCTTTGTGTTTAGGCAGATTCCTCCCTGCCCCCTCAAGGAACCTAATAACTTAATTTTAACTTGACATTGCAGTCCAGTGCTGGATAGCTGAAGAGGAATTAAAGCACCTACTTTACCAAGGAAGACTGCCAAGAGCAAGATACTTATTCTAGGCATTTTTAAAAGTCCATGTCACTGGAATATCAACTTCAAACACTGAGTAGCATTTAAATACATATCACAGGACTTTCATTTCAAGCCTATTTAACATTTCTGAAATATCTAGATCAAAATGTTGGGTCAAATGGCTATACTCCAGTGAAACCTCTACTGAAAGAAAAAATTTTCTCCACCCCACAACTCTCTTAAGTAAGAGATGCAAGGCACCTGTCAGCCACAACAGATTTTTCTCTCAACCTTACTGCCCATTTTCTCTTTTTAAGTAGTAATAAAGGCCACACATCACTTTTGCCACACACATGTATATAAACACCTCCATCTCCTTTTCTTCTAACCCTAGTTCAAGGCCAACTGCACCAAAGCTTTTGAGATCCAGCACTGGAAGATCTTCAAAGAGAAACTGCCCATTAACCACAACAGCTGCTGCTGGCTAGAACCTGCGATTTAAATCTCTGAAAAAGAAACTGTGGCTTCTGAAATTTAAACAAGGAGGTGCCACTTATAATTACAAACATTCCAGTGGGTTCCTTCCTTCATTGATGGTTTCCAAACAAAGGCTGTTTACTCAGTTTTGGTGGTACTCCCCAACCTCGACTGTAGGCATTCCTCTGTGCTTCTCCCGTGCCTTGGCCTGCTCTGCAGAGGGAAGTAGGAGGCAGGTTTTACCTGGTCAGGGCTGCTCAGACCCCTCAAAACTATCTCATGTGTAATTGCTTGTTTGGCTGGAAACCAAAAAACCAAATGCTTCAGGTTTGTGGCCCACATTAAATACATTTGAGAAAGAGCCTCTTAAAACACACACATAGACACACAGACACACAAACACACACACACAAAGCCTCACATTCCCCGAACCTTGTAAAATGGAACCAGTATTTTCCAAAAAACCAAGGAAGTTCAGAAACTAACATCGAAGCATACCAATATTTCTAGCTAAAATTAAAAATTCATATTTAAAATCAATGGGACAAATATATTGAGAAGTAAAAATAGCAACCTTTTCCCTCCCTACCCTGTGACCCCATCCTACAAAAATAAAGCCCAAACAGTCACAGCTTGTTGTATGGGTTTCCCACAGTGCAGAAGGCATTTTGTGATCACTTCAGTTACAGAATACAGGCTGAAATTAGCACTAAGCCAGTTAGAAAGGAGAAAAGGAATTTTTTTTCTTTTAGGCCTTATATTCAAAAAACGATGGGCACTTACATACCAGGGAGGCATTTAAAGATAAATATATGAATGAGGTTATCTATCTCAGCCATCTACAGAGGTCCTCAGATGGACAGTATTCATTATGAGAACAACTGGAAATGCAATCTCGCCATGGGTGCTTTTCATAGCATACCACAGTTGACGGATTAGCTACAATTACTGCATATTTACACAACCATATTTACACAACAATAAAACTCATCTTATCCGATCCAAACAAAACCTTGCTCAAAATAAACCAAACCAAGAGAAAAGGTCTCCTCAGTACAGGCAGGAATCGAACATTGGTTTCTCTGGTTTCTGCCTCAGCTTTATCCACCATAACAAGCCGCCTCTCTTCCTTCCTCAGTAAAGCAAGGGTAGGGGAAAGATTCCGTATACCAGTTGGGGAGACGTACATTCAACTAATGATACTGTGATTATGAGAGTTGTAGAAAAGGGGGACTGTATTTTACAGAGATTTGTTTAAATTAAATGACAAAAGAAATATTAGGATATCCAGGATTTGTTTGAAATAATCTGGGAATAGAGGAAATGTACAGAGGATGGATTGACCGTGGGTGGATAATTACTGAACTGGGTGATTTGCATATAGGGTTAATTACAGTATTCTTTCTGTTTTTGTATATATTTGAAATTTTTCATAATAAAATGGAAAAATAAAAATATGATCAATGTGAAAAGTTAATTTGCAAAAAAAAAATTCATTTTTTTCTTTAAAAAAAAAATATACTCAGTTTCTCTTCTGCTTAATAAAAAGGAACAAGTACCTGGTAAGAACATCAAGATGTGTTCTTGTTCTTGACTTAGGGTCCTTTCCTTTTCTCCTTAGTTATGTAGAAAAAGTTCTGCTGTTAATATTCATCCTTGAAAAGGCAAGTCTAAAGCTTAAAAATCTAAAACTGAGGATTCGGAAACCTAGTTGTCATGCTCTTGACTTATTACAGCAACACAAATCCCGAGCTCTCCCATATGAAGGTGCTTTGGATGGCATTCGTGTTGTGGCTGCCAAATAAAGTGCAGAGGTTTCAGAATCATTTGTCAACACCAAAGACAACCTTACCAAGAACTGGTCCTTTCTTTCCAGAGGTCACTCCTCTGATCCATGGGTTTATTACTTAAAACAGCAATTAATCTTGCTGCCTTCAGAATCCAAACTATTCCTCGCCAAGTCATTGTCTACTCAGGATCCATATCCCTCACTGGGTATCCCTGCTGGGAGGTAGATGAGATGGTTCACTGGCTGGACATCAAGGGACCATAGGATGCTCTCCGTCTGGGATGCATAGCTAACAGCCTCAGTTCAATGGTTTTAGCAAGGTCCTTCCCCTTCTGGGCTGCGGCTGCTTCACTGCAAAATAATGGGATTTCGCCTTCACCAGGTGATTTCTAGTAATGGCCTTCCCCTTTCAAATATTCCATGATTATAAGAATCTCAAATTCCTCAATGGGTAATATTAAAAAAAGCTTTGGTGCTAAAATGATATATTTTCTATTAAATATTTTTTAATGTGAATATGAATATTGTGTTGGGTGAGTTTCTCTGTATGCATATATGTATGTATGTATGTATATACATATTTGTATGAGTAGACACACACATACATAAAATAACTGATACCATTAGGTGCTTATATGAGACTAATTGCTTCCAACTCAAAGCAGCAAATTTTCGGTTCTGCAACAGATGTCGCTATGTGATTTCTCCTTTCTGTGCCGGATTTTTCAGTTAAAAATGCCCAGCATAATGGTCAGTACTATTCTTCCCAAGAATGAGATACCACTTTTGAATCCTTTGGATTTATTATAAATTTTCTTTATATGCTGGTAAATTTTCAATCAAATCATAGCATTGATTAGTTTGGCCCAATTTAAAAAGGTCACCCACGTACAAATGGGCCTTTTGTTAAACACACACAAAAGACACAATTTTTAATGTAAATTCTAAGTGGCTGTTTAGGCATTAAAATGTCACATACAGAAGAAGCCCAGAGAATAAGACAGTTTATATTTACAGCAATATTATCAATATTTTAAAGCCTGAAAATTATTAGCAACATAGACCAAAGGACAGTAAGAATTCAGGTATGTATGAGGTCAAAATGTAGCAAGTGTGGGCAAAAGTCACTAAAAAACTTTAAGAGCACCATTAATGACAATGAAAATTTTAGATTTTGGTTTTCAGAAATTTGAATATAAATAGTCAGGCTAATATTATAATTGCAAGGCATCTCTCTTATCTGACATTTGCTATCAACCACTTCCTGACACATGTCATAGAAAGGTAACATCTCTTTCCCTTCAACCAATATATCCTCCAATGAACACCAGTCTCAACAGGTATCTAGCTGCCATGGAGAGACAGACCATGGCATTCTCTTCTGTTGAAATTCGGAGATGGGAGAAAGGATTTCAAAATCTCCCTTTTAGACTCAGGAACCTGTTACCTTCTGAGGTTTTAGAGGGTGTGGAGCGAGATGAACAGTCAGATAGTTGATGACCAACTCAGATAAGAATATGAAGTCAGGAAGCAAGAGAGGATGGGAAAGTGTCCTGTCTGTTGGCTTCTTCCAGGTCCCACTCCCCTTTACCAGGAGGGTCATTGGAGAAAACTGGATAAAGCATGTACAACATCCATATGAATAAAGCTCTTTGTTCCAGAGAACTGCCTCCTCTTTTATTCCCCCCTTTTTCCGTATTTGTTCATTTCAAAAGATTGCTCAATGGGTCTCTTGTTCCTCCAAAATGTCCCTGGCAAATAATGCAAGCTTGTCTCGTCACACAAGTCACTAAATGAAGCCTTGTGCGTCTCCAGTGACACACTGCAAATATAAAGTGGCATTAATGAGGGATATTTTATCAAAGCTATCACAGACAAGTGCAAGTCCCTCCTGTGGCTATTCAATTTGAGGCGAGGAAAGGCAACAATAGCAGGGCAGCACTTTGGTAAAGTCCCTATCCCTGGTATTCAAGCCCCTACAGGCCACAACAAGCAAAACTAAGCCTTTGGGCTTCCCAGCACCACCACAAACCCCCACCCATCAGACAGCCTACATAATGCTGAACAAGGTAAGAGGAGGCTGACCAACCCTTGGTCCACTGGGGATCAGAAACAACACAATGCATGCACCTAAAACATAACAGACATGATTTACTCTGGAGCGAGCTTGGAAAACCCCATTTTAGCTGCATTTCATTAACATCCATTCCACCCAAACATCACAGGAGGGCTGGGAGATTTTCTCCAGGGAATGGATGGATTCAGTTACAGGGGAAGACATAACCAGGACAATGGCCCTAGATTTCTATCCCAGCAAGGATATAAATGAAACAAACCTAATGAAGTTAGAAGGCAGCTCCAACAGGTTTCTCTAACCCTAGGAGTGGGAACTGGAGGCCTTCTGAGAATGCTTAAACTAAGAGGACTACGGAAGAAAAGTCACCGATGCCCTCCTGAAATCTACTCTGGTAGTCTACAACCTAGCGCAAGATCATGACCCCTTTTCGAACTGATCACCTAAAAAAAAAAAAAAAAAGGGCATTTAAAAATAAAAGATTTGAAGAAAATCATCTAACCCCCTTACTACACATCAAACCCAATTACTTTCTAATTTGAACACAATCTGATAACCAGAGTACAAACAGGGATGAACACAAGAGCAAGAAGCTGCTTCCATGGTAACTGGCAACAGAATTTTCTTGTAGCTTTGACACGCACAGTTGAGTTCCATCCAGACCGCTCGTTTCTAAGTCAGCACATATCCCTCGCTGGGAAGGCAACTTCTTTCTTACCAGGAGATAGTTACAAATATAGTACTGTTGCTACTACTTGGTGCGTTCAACGAGCAGGCCTGACAGAGGAGGTATAATCTAATCCTGCTTTGCTGCCAAACGGCATTGCACGGCTCCCATTTTTTAGTCGAAAGGCAATATCCCCGACCAGCGCTTTCCCCCCCTCCCTTTTTTTGCAGCCAGTACAAGTCTATTGTTGCCTCTATTATGCGCCAGTTACCGAGCTTTTACTCAAGCTCACGTTTAACTGACACTGGCGCTTTTTACAATGCAGCAACACGAAGAATCTCTTTCAGGAACATTTTATTGAACCCATTCAGTCAGAGACATTACCCGAAATGAAGTTGTAACCACACCGGCATCGGCTGAACCCAATTATCTCGTAACTCATAAATTAAGAATTCACAGAGGAAAAACACATAAACATCCGGAGAGACAGACCGTGGCGTGGAAGAAAAAATCCTCAGCTCTGGAACTGAAGCTGCTGCCGGATTCCCACCCCTATACGTTCCCAGTATGCTCCCCAAACCGAGCTCCTTTTCAAGCCTGTTTTGGGGAGGAAGCGACCAACCCAACATCCCCCACATCCAAAGCTAGCACCCCCAGACATTCCCATTTCCTACAGCGTGTCTCCTGCGGTGTTTACGTAACTGTGTGTCCTCTAGCGTGTAAACAAAAGGCTCAGCCCAAGCGGAGAGGCGCCCCGGGAGCGGCACGGTGGCTACAGCGCTGCGCCCGCACGGGCCCGGGGCTCTGCAGGTGGGGGCTGAGCTCTTGCTTTCCTCCGCCACTTGTTGCTCGTGGGTCCTGCAGCTCCGAAGCTGCAAGGAGGGGCTTTGCAGGCGCCGAGCCCTGCTGCATTCCCTCCAGCACTTCCCCACCCCACCCCCCACACCCCGAGGCCTCGTGCCTCTCCGTCCTGGCTCCCTGCGCCAAGCCCGCTGCAGGAGGCCAGGGTCGCGGGGACGCCGCGCTGAGCTCGGCGGTGGGGGAAACAGGAGGCTGGGTGCAGCACTGCCGGCCTCTCCGCTGGGGAAGAGCTCCGGCTCCCTTTTGTTAGCAAAAGCAAACACTGCCCTCTTCTTTCCCGACAGCGCCAACGCGCCCGGCACTCGGGCAGCCAAACAGCGTGCTCCCGCCGAGTGCTCAGCCTCTTCAGGGAAAGCGCGGGGCGTGCAGAGACGCCCCTGGGCAAATTCCCAAGACAGGTCTGCACACAGGGGGTGCCCAGAGGCCCCAGGGTCCTATCTGGCCGCAAAGGCCGCGGACGCTCCCTCCACCACCCCCGGGCTGCCAAAAGGACAGGCAGACTGGAAATCCGGTGTCCCCGCTCGCCGCGGAGGATGCAGTAAGGCAGGCCGACTGCGGGCTCCCGGCTCCTACCCGCAGAGGCGGCGACAGCAATCGCCCCCCGCGGGGCCGAGCCGAGTAACTTTCCCTGCCTGGAGCAGGGCCAAGAAAACCCGCAGCCGGGCGGGGGCGTGGGGGTGCTGAGCGGCCGTGGTCCGGCTGGAGGGAGTACTAGGGGCGCGCAGGTCGCGAGCAGGGGAGGAAGGCAGAGCGCGGTGAGAGAAGAAGCGATGAGACAAGTCTAGGGATGTCCGGTGGACCAGTGAGGGATCACGCTGAAGGCGGCTATTAGCCAAGCAGCGTGCGGGCAGGAGGGCTTCGGGGATGGAGACTTGGGGGGCCCGCTGGAGAGGTGGTGGTGAATGGGCAGCCCTGGGGAGACGCGAGGATCTGCAAGTTACGGGGACAACAGCGAGTTCGGACGGTGTGAGGGGTGCCTACAATCCATCCTCTTCCCCCAAATTCCCTAGCTTTTCCTGGGCCCCCATCCTCACTCCACTCCGCGCCAAGCCGGGGAGAGAAGGTATGGGTGCAGCCATCCCTAAGGACTTAATGCACACCCATCTGGACAAGGGAGAAGGGAATGACCGATCCCCTCAGCCTCTTCCATCTTGGCCCTGAGTTTCCTCTCCACACTCCCTCCGCTTCAGATTTAGGAAGTGGGGGACGGTTGTCATGGAAACGTTTCCACCACCACCCCCCCCTTGGCTACGGCTATTGGGGTGCCTTAGGAGATTTAGAGGGCCGACCGGCCTGTGCCCACACCTACCTGTGGGGATCAGTGCCGCGGCGGAGAGGAGTAACAGCAGAAGCCGGAGCCGGGGCCCGGATGGCGCCACCACCGCCGCCGCTGCTGCACACAGGGATCCGCTCGGCAGCACAGGACTCGCCATGTCGGGCACCTGCCTCAGACTGGCGGCGGTGGCTTCCTCTGGATCCAGAGCGGAAAACTAATGAGATGCTAATAACATGCATTGGAGGCGGAGTCCTGACCAACCAATCACAGAGCTAAGAGCCCAACCCGGCTTTCCGAGGACTCCCCCCTCTGCGAGCCCGCCCCCTGGCTCTGGTGCTCGGCGACGCGCCCGCACCACCTAGGGGCGGAGCCAAGGGGCGGGGCGTATGCAAATATGTTTATGTTAGAATTCTTTTTCGCTTCCTCGGGATCTAGGAAAAAGTGTCCTCCCGGGCGCCCGGTGCGTGGGGTCTTGGGCTCCAGAGGACGGTTCTAGCTTTACAACTTACACCTTTATTAAGAATGTTTACAGCAGTCCCTATATCAGACCAAGGACTGGAGAATCTCTCTTGGAGGTTCCCCTGCCGGGTACACCGAGTCCAACGGCTTTGAAGCCAGACGTTGCAAATTTCCGTCACTCACCTTGCAAAGGAATAGATCTTTGGGAAACAGGGGCTGTTCGGGAGTGGAGAGTGAGAGTGCAGGTCCCCGGATTGACAAGACAATCTGGGAGAAGTAAGTGCATGCGTGTTATGCACGTCCGGCGGAGCGGGAGAGACCGCTCAACAGCCTAGCGGTAGACTTGGGCGTAGTTGGGAGAAAGGAGCCTGAGTCGGGTGCTGGGATTTTCGCGTCCCGGTCTTTGTGATAGATTCTTAGCAGATATACCTCGAGGAGGGTCGGCTCAGGCTCCCCAGCTTGCTAAAGGTCTCCTTCCTGGGTTTACTACATATATATGCATTTAATATATATGACCATATGTGATATTATATATTTACGATTACACACATTAAACAAACAAAAAAATCTGTTCTGTCAAGGCTTCTGGGTGGAATGCGGAGGCGGGAAGGGGGACGCCCGAGTGAAGGTGGGATTTGCCATCGCCCTCCTTCAGGGTTTAAACACATTCCCCCTCCTCTATGCCCCAGTCCCTCCTCGGGCATGTAGGGACCAACAGGTGCTCTGAGCCTCCCGTGCCTCCGGCAGAGGCCCTCCAGGATGAAGAGACTTGCTGCTTCTGACTGGCTCTCCCCCCTTGAAATTACCTATGGTTTCTTTTGAACCAAGCAGCGGGTTCTCTTGTTTGTCTGCTTTTTAATTACTTATTTTCTTCCCCTCTAGAAGATCATGTGTGCTCTGACCCACTGTTGCTCAACCATCAAATTGAAGGACGAGCCATATTAAGTATAAAGGTTTATATTAATTTAAGTATTCATAGAATGCAGAACAATAAGATGTAGGAAATACAATTTGCATTATAAATATCAATATCACAGCATCTAAAACAAACCATGACAAATTACCTGTGGTTAAATGATCAAGACATTACTGAAGGTAAATTTCTAAGTCTGAGCTATAGTCTAGTGGAGCTGCACCAAATGACTTGGCCAGGCCCTCTGCCTTCATCTTCCTAAAATTAATTAATTAATTAATTAACTAACTAACAAACAGAAAGATAAATATCAAAAAGGAAGTCAAGATCTACCAACCTACCAAATGAGTTACACTTAAAAACAGTCTCCTATTATCAATTATGCATAAGCTAATTTCAAGACTGCCCAGTCTTCACAGCCCTGGATGTTCTGCTCAGTAGTTACAGCCTCACACATGAACTGCAGGCAGTCCTCCAGAACTGGGGAAAGCTCCAATAGGCAAATAGCACTACATAAGGCAGGAAACCATCACCACGTGGTCACCAAGGTAATGTCCATTCTGCAACATCCTATCTATTCTTATCACCTTTGAAAATAAAGCTACCTGGATCAGACCAAATGTAAAGCAGGGTCCCAATAAAATCGGGGTAAACAATCTGAGGCCATATAAATATGGAAAGTGAGGTATAAATGATAAAGGTCCTCCTATCTGTCAGGAACACTAGCACCCCAGCACAGAGCCTAGCACATAATAATATTTGCTATTGTTGTTACTACTTTTGCATTTATTGAGTTCTTATTAAGTATTTTGCATGCATAATCTCATGTGATCCTTGAAACAATCCCCTTGGTACATACTACTATTATCTCCCATCTTATAATTTTTAAATATTGTTAGAATGATTAAGTCAATGGCCCAAGGTCAAAGCTTCTAAGATGTAAACAGAACTTATGCAATTAACTACTGTGATATACGGTGCCTCAGTAACTATTTGTTAAGTGAATGAATATGTTTCATATTATAATGCATGAATAATAACCATAGCTACATTTTTAACATAAGGTGAAAATATGCCAGCAACTCAGAAACATTTTTTTTTTAAATAACATGTTTGCATTATACTCCTAAGGAAAAGGGTTCCTCAAGAAACTGAATCTCCAAGAGCATCTAGTCAGGCTCCAGTCCTCCCACACTAGGAACACAGTATGGGGACATTGGAAGATGTGGTGTGTTTTCATATCCCTATTCTCTTGGCACATCAAATGAACACCTACTCAAATCTCCAGTTGGCAAAGAACAACGTTTTTTGTAGGAAATCTTAATGCTGTATGACTTACCTCACCAAAGGAATGCAAATAACTTTAGAAATTTCCACCAAAAAATGTCACCTATGCCATAATTTTAAGGAACTTGCACATCCAAATTTCCAGGTCATGGGATGCCTTATCACAGTATCTGCATGTAAAGAACCAGAGCTGAACATTTAGGATTAAGCTGTTGCTATGCTATCCACTAGCCATACTCCTCTCCCAGCCCCAGCTCTTTCACACTAAAGATCTCGCCAAGTGATTTAACATATGGAACATGTGAAGAACGTATCAAATTCCCACAGCCACTAAATGCAAGTTATAACTATTTTGGCTTTCTCATAGTAAAGCTCGTCATTTTCTGCTTTGCGAACTAGAACTCCTGGCCAACTACAAGTTCCAACATTTTTCCCTTTGCAACATGGATTTAACCCATTTTGAAAACCAGATGGTGTTTTTGCCATTTATAACTGATAATCAATTGTTTTATGAATTTAATTTTTCAAGAATGAACTGAAATACTTATCAGAATTACAATCTGGATGTTACTTGTGTTAGAATAAAATTGCCAGAAGCACCTACAGCTCGTGTTTTGTTTTTTTTCCTAAGAAAACTTTAAAGAGTGAGAGGGAGAGAGACCCTATATTGTTTCCCTTCGCTAACACAGATGAGAAATTTGGATAAACATTTATGAAAAATAAGCACGGAAGGGGGATTATATTTTAGGGAATACATCAAAGATAATCAGTGAGAACTAGTAACATTTTGCCTTATAAAATGCTAATTAGTTGAATACCCATGTATAAAAAGCAATAAAGACAAATTATTAAGGAAAAGAAAACACTGTTTAGAGTCAGCATTTGCCCTGATACTGCATTATATAAGTACCCAAAGGAAAATGATTTAATCAATTTATACACTGAATGTTTCTGTCCCCTACCCTACCTCCAAATTCATATGTTGAAGCCCTAACCCCCAATGTGATGATACTTGGAGGTGGAGCCTCTGAGAAATAATTAGGTTTAGATGAGGGTATGAGGATGAAGCCCCTGTGATGGGATTAATGCCCTAGGAAGAGACACCAGAGCTCTCTCCACATGCAGGCATTGAAGAAAGGCCATGGGAGTACACAGCTAGAAGGCAGCCTTCTGCAGGCCAGGAAGAGAGCCCTCGCCAAAACCCAACTATGCTGGCACCCTACTCTCCAGCCTCCAGAACTGTGAGAAAATAAATGTCTGTTATTTAAGCCACCCAGTCATGGTATTTTGTTACAGCAACCTGAGATCACTAAAATAATCCTTAAGTCTCAGCTTCCACCATTAAAGGTATATTAAAATTATAATAACTGTCAGCTTTTAATAGAAAGTCTTCCATAAAGTAAAGTAAGTTAGTAGTATGTTAGAATATTGGATTGGGTATACTCTTGGTCTGTCTAGTAAACAGCTCATCTAAACTTAGATTAAGACTAAGCAACTCAGGGCCAAGATGGAGGCATAGGTAGATACACGTTGCCTCCTCAGACAACCAAAAGAAGAACAACAAATTTAAAAACAAAAAACAACCAAAACTGCCAGAAAATCAAACTGGGCCCTGGCTGGTGTAGCTCAGTAGATTGAGCATTGGCCTGTGAACCAAAGGATCCCCGGTTTGATTCTCCAGTCAGGGTACATGCCCAGGTTCTGGACCAGGTCCACAGTGGGGGACCTGCAAGAGGCAACCACACATTGATGTTTCTCTCCCTCTCTTTTCCCCTCCCGTCCCCTCCTTCTAAAAATAAAATAAATAAAATCTTAAAAAAGAAAGAAAGAAAGAAAGAAAGAAAGAAAGAAAGAAAGAAAGAAAGAAAGAAAGAAAGAAAGAAAGAAAGAAAGAAAATTGAACTGTATGGAAGTCCGATAACCAAGTTGTTAAAGAAGAAATATTCATCCAGGCTGGTAGGAGGGACAGAGACAGGCATAGGTTGCAGAACCCACATCTGTGTGCAGATAAACCAGGAGGAACAACAGAGGAGTGTGACAGACCACACAAAGCAGGGTTCCAGGGTGGGGAAAGAAAGTCTCAAAACCTATGGTTGTAAAAATCTGTGGGGGTTGTGGCTGTGGGAGAAACTCCCAGCCTCACAGGAGAGTTCTTTGGAGAGACCCAGCAGGTCCCAGAATGTACACAAACCTACACACCCGGGAATCAGCACCAGCAGGGCTCAGTTTGCTTGTGGGTAGCAGGGGAAGTGACTGAAAGCAGGGCAAGAGCAGAGCAAGCAGCGTTGCTCCCTCTCTGACCCCTCCCCCACCTACAGTGCCACAATGTAGCCATGTGGGTTGCCCCACCCTGGTGAACACCTAAGACTCTGTTCCTTACAATGTCACAGGAGCACCAAGACAAAGAAATATGGCCCAAATGAAAGAACAGATCAGAACTCCAGAAAAAATACAACTAAGCGATGAAGACATAGCCAACCTGTCAGATGCAGAGTTCAAAATACTGGTAAGCTGGATGCTCAGTGAAATGGTTGAGTATGGTCACAAAATGGAGGAAAAAGTGAAGGTTATGCAAAGTAAAATGAAGAAAAACACACAGAGAACCAACAGTGAAAGGAAGGAAACCAGGACTCAAATCAACAATTTGGAGCAGAAAGAAGAAATAAACATTCCACCAGAACAGAATGAAGAAACAAGAATTCAAAAAAAAAAAAAAAATGAGGAGAGACTGAGGAACCTCTGGGACAACTTTAAAAGCTCCAACATCCAAATGATAGGGGTGCCAGAAGGAGAAGAGGAAGAGCAAGACATTGAAAACTTATCTGAAAAAATAATGAAGGAGAACTTCCCCAATCCGGCAAAGGAAATAGACTTCCAGGAAGTCCAAGAAGCTCAGAGAATCCCAAAGAAGTTGGACCTAAGGAAGCACACATCAAGGCACATTATCATTATATCACCCAAGGTTAAAGATAAGGAGAGAATCTTAAAAACAGCAAGAGAAAAGGAGAGAGTTTCCTACAAAGGAGTTTGCATAAGACTGTCAACCGATTTCTCAAAAGAAACCTGACAGGCAAGAAGAGGTTGGAAAGAAGTATTCAAAGTCATGAAAGGCAAGGACTTACATCCAAGATTACTCTATCCAGCAACGCTATCATTTAGAATGGAAGGGCAGATAAAGTGCTTCCCAGATAAGGTCAAGTTAGAGGAGTTCATCACCTCCAGGCTCTTATTAAATGAAATGTTAAAGGAAGGGACTTATCTAAGAAAAAGAAGATCAAAACTATGAACAGTAAAGTGACAACAAACTCACAACTATCAACAACTGAACCTAAAAACAAAAACAAACTAAGCAAACAGCTAGAACAGGACAGGATCAGAGAAACAGAGATCATATGGAAGATTAGCAGGGAGCGGGTGTGGGGAGAGTGGGGGAAAAGGTACAGGGAATAAGAAGCATTATTGGTGGGTACAAAATAGACCAGGGGGTGGGGTTAAAAATAGTATAGAAAATGGAGAAGCCAAAGAACTTATATGTACAACCCATGGACATGAACTTGGTGGGGGCAGAATGCTGGCCGGAGAGGGGTGCAGGGCAGAGGGGAATAAAGTGGGGGAAAAAATTGGGACAACTGTAATAGCATAATCAATAAAATATACTTTAAAAAAGAATAAGCAACTCATTTTGGGGAACAACGGCCTATGAATCTTTATGAACTGTAAAGCCAGCTAAATCCATATTCCTAAATGAATAATTAAATACTTTACCCACAGGTTTATTCTTCTAGAATCAGAGTTGATAGTAAACTCTTGAATATAAAGAGTTGAATATCAGTTTGAAAGAAAGAGAAATACTAAAGTAGGTTGCGGAAACTACAGATAAACTGGGTCAAGGAGTAGCCCCAATGCCCATGGAAAGGAAATTTGCCATAGGGACCAAGCCATAGTTTCTTGTAATCAGATATCTAGGAATATACCCAGGTATACATGGCTGATCCAAATATACATCCAGCAAAGGAAAAAAATTATAGAGCAGCCTAATGGAAAGTCACTGTTAAATTCTGGGAATACAAAGACGATTGGGAAACCAGATCTATGGTCAAGGAACTCAGAGTGTAGTAGAGGAGACAGACATACATGATAATTTTTATATGTGATAAAGGTCTTTTAATATGTGCACATAGCTCTATGTGAACAGACAAAGGAGGCACCCAACTATACCCAAGGCGCAGATAGGAATGTCTCTGTATACGAAGGGAAAATTCACACTGGAGAATGTTTATGAGTTGAGTCTCGACTGTCGAACAAGACTCCATGGGGTGGACAGAGATAGAGAGGGAAGGTGTGACTAGAGCAGAGGTCATTTACAAGGCCCAAAAGCTTAGGAGAGCATGGCGTATTCGATCGCCATGGGCACGGCTTGCCGGACAGCAAGTGGCAAGTGAAGAGGCTGGGGAAAATATATGGGGAGCAAGGAATGCCTTAACTGACATGCTAAGAAGTTTCAATTGTTGATTATAGGTAATGGGAACATACTGAACTGGTAGAATGTCATGGTCAGATTTACATTCTGGAAGTATTATTCCAATGATATCATGGTAAAAATACTACTGTTAAAATGAATCCTGTATTTGACTTTCAGCATTTGAGTAGTTTTTAGAACCATTCACACAAGATGTGTATAGAGGTATGGAACAGGTCCATTTGATTGTTTATTGTTTGTTTTGGAGATGGGCAGTGGGGAGAAGATTAACATTTTACTTTGGGACAAGTTGGCTTTGTGGTGTCTATGAAATACATAACCAGGCAATAAATCATCTGAAATGCTGGTTTAGAACTCAGAAAGTGACTAAACTAGGAGTCAAGAGCATAGAGGTGGTAAAATAAGGAAGGGGTGGTAATTAACTATGTCAGTTGCTACGAAGAAGTCAAATAAACACATTTCACAACTATTATGAAGAGTTGACATTAGAGATCAAATTCTGAGGTTCAATATATAACCAGCCTCACATTCAGCATAAACAGTTTGATTAAAGTTTAACAAAACAAGAATAGAGATATGTGCTAATTTTGCTCATCTTGCCAGTAGGGCAGGAAGATGTGATTTGCTAGTGATTTTTTATTATAGAAGAAATGGGTTTAGAGTTTTTCAATTTGACACTCAATTTCATTGACACTGACATACAACCTTGGGTGGCATAGAGCGGTTGTTGCAACTGAGGTGACTCAACTAGTTATCACATCTACACCTTAGATTTTGCTTCCGAACTAAAATATGATTGGTCATGATGCCGCAAAAGTTTCTCCCACACTTTAAAAGTCATATTTTTCTGATATTATATCATAATTGTCAGATCTAGCCTTGTGATAATTCCATAGCAGTACAGCACAACTTCTCAGGCAGCAGAATTTCAGTAAGATCCATTAAAAACAGATATTGATATCTATAGATTTTCATAAAGCTGCAAATATAAAATAGCCATATTATAAATATGAGATTGTATCACTCATCCTGCTAAAATATGACAATGGTAATATAATTTTTTGTAATATGTGTTGTAAACAGGACAAGTTCTGAATAGAAATTGTCTCGATAATCTATCATGCAGTCCCAAACAGGAAAAGCTTTTAGGAGAATGGTCTCAAAAGTACATCCTTGGGGTTTATGATGGCCCCATGGCTTCAAATGACACTCAGGCCCCTCAATTGCATTTTTAATCAAATACCCTGCTTCTCTTTGTTCTTTCCCAGGTTATCCTTGCATGACTAGTGAGCTACTTAAACATTTTCTATTTTCACACCAAAGTGCCCATATTTATTCATTCTTCAAATTCTGGCAACTTAAATCAAACCATTGTCTGAATTATAGCAAACACCAAATCCTAAGTTCCCAAAGGACTGCCTGTGGTTTAGCAGTGCAACTCACATTAAAGTCAATGCCTAGCTAAATCCCATGTAACTCTTTGAAAATGTAGGGGTTTGTCAAACGAGTTCTAGGAGAAGAATAATCATCTTACTGTTTTACAGATTTAGATTTTTTTCTTTTTAAAAGTTATTTTGGCTCTCCAAGGATACCCTTCTATCAGATAGCAGGAACCCCACGTGGGGCTTTGAATATCATCTTTACCTATCCCCAGACTGAAAAACTGAAGTTCAGTTTGTTTAAAGATTGTGTTTTGAAGAAAAGTAAGGCTTAATTTCAGTCTTTCATGTTCGTTGACAGCACTGTCACTTGCTAAGCTATTTCTCTAAGACTTTTGTTACTGTACTAATATTTCTCTATATATTTTATTTATGTGGCTTGGTCTGAGATGAATAACACATTTATGCAAAAATCACAATATATCTACAAGATGCCAATGCGCAGAATAGGCAGACACTTACACTGTAGTTAATAAAATGCGATAAATAACATATAGTTTGAGGCAATTAGTACAGTTCATGACTTCAATTACCCCCAAAAAGTCCCTTATGATTTCTAATAATTGTTATTTATCTTTCTTCTAAAGTGTTCCTCTTCTTTGTGTCAGCTTTGGCCCAGAAAAAGTATTGCCAGGGAGGAAAGTGTACTGCTGCTGCTCACCATACTAGGATGAAAAAGAGAAACCAAGGATCAGGACCCCCAAGCCTACTACTCTTTTTGGAGAGCTACTCTGCGGGACTTTGGATTGCTCATATTCTGCTATGTCAACCGCTCATGTCCTCCCACCAGAGTCAATTACCTGGTTTCTCAGTTCATATAGCCAACCTGAGAAGTACATTTGGCTTGCTAATGCAAAGGAGGAGAAAAATCTCCTGAAGTCAATTCAAACTTAAGAAAGGTTAGCAATTCCAAGTTGGTAAGGTCTCTGGCATATTAGTCTTCTAAAGAAGCACTTTGTAAAGCAAGATCATGTTAATATCAAATGCCACCAACTTACTTCTTCTGATTTCCTTCCTGTTTGAGCATGAAACGAGCCCGAGGAAAGAGTTCCTTGGTCATTTGTGCAGCACCTCCACTTCCAGACCATGTCAATGGGTCTATGTTCTGCTCCTAAAGGATCTCCCAAGAAAGGTAAAATTTCAAAGGACCTCGAAACATCATACTTGATATTTAAATTATTCTGTCCCCTCTCTTCAAACTTACAAGGCATCCATCACACTTGTATTCAGGATATCGATGTTATGCTGGTAAATTACACATGCTCAACGTCCACTGCAAATAGAATTTCTGATGTATAACTTACAAAATTGTTTCTTTTACCCTCTGGGTTTGCACTGTGGCTCATCCAGGGCTTTTTACTAAATATGTGTTTTGTTACAAAGATGAAAAAAGAAAAAGCTCTCCTCCTTCCTTTTCCCCTCCTTCACTGAATGCACTAGCAGAACAACCTTTTGATTTAAAAGAAATTCTGTTGAGGACCTAAAGGTGTGTCATCATGGCAGCATCACTTCTTCATTACCTAATTTTTCTCCCAACTGGCAGCGTTTTTATTCTTTCGAAACCAATGATAAAGGGGTATTTGGAATAAACAAAGGAGCCCACAGTCAGTGAATACCTTGGATTGCTATGGATTGTGACTTTTAAAGCCAGTTCCTAGGAACTCAGCCTTTTTATTTTCAAATGTTCAAAATTAATTTGCCGAGCCATACAGATGGACTCTCTCTCCTCACTAAAACTGGCTTTAAAATCACTGAAGTTTAGATTGCACTTTCCATAGAGAACCAGACAGGAAGTATTTTTTTCTCCTTTTTTAAAACTATATCATTGATTTATTTATTTTGAATAATTGAGAAAAAGAGATCTGTTTTGCAGAGGGCAAGAGGGCTATAGCTAATGCACAAACATCGAGTACACAACAGTAGCTCAACTCAATTATCTGGGGTCTGGGGAGACTCCATCCTGCCCATTTCTGTTTCTCAGAGGCAGGCTAAAAATCACCCAAATGGAACTGGTTTTCTGAATCAGGTTCCAATGGCCAATTCCATATTCTCATCATTTTCAAAAGATTGCTGCTGTACTCTGAAAGGCATTGCAAATAAACACCAAAAAAGAAAAAAGAATCCACCTTCTCTCTGGAAAGACTCAACCTTAAGGATAGCTTAGCATTCTTGTTTCCTAGCTTTCCCGCAAAGCCGCAATATTTAGAATCACTGAAAGGACACCAGGAGAACAGCCTAGAAGTCACGTTAGGAAGACTGTTGCCAAAGCCCCCTACTCACTACCAAAGAGTCTTGTTATTTCAGAGTACTTACAGGATGTGTTTTTGGGCTCTAAAGCCCATAAACCACTTCATTTACAGACACTTTGCATTTCAGTAAACCCTCTACTCTTGAAGGAATGATCATTTTTCTGAAGGTTGCTCAGTCTGTTGACTATTTAAAGTTTGTCTATTAAGGTGAAAAAAGCAAAAGGGAAAGAGGGGGAAATTACTATTTTAGAACCCTTTGTGCCAGAATACGTGTTAGTTTGTCTTACATGCATGATGTCTTCTTTTTAGAAGCTCTCCCTTTTCTTTCTCCACTGATAAGCATGTCATATAAAGGCCCTTTCTGGCAGAAAAATTTGAAATAGGCTTATTTTGATCCTAGAAAAAGGTTAAGGGGACACTATTTGAATTCTGCTGAGGGGATCCTGATTGTCAAACTACTTCACTGGATAAAAGGAATAATACAGATAGAATCTTTATTCAAATGCTTTATTGCTATTTTCTTTGGTTAGTTTGAAATGCATTTTGACAAAGATATACAAATTTTAATCAGAGCCGAGAAGTATGAAATAAGGGAGAGAAGCATCAATATTTCCCTCAAGGTTTAAGATATTTTTTCTTAATATCTCTCTCCAGAAGCTCAAATATTGAATAGATCTGCCTTCATCTTCCTTTACAATTGCTTTCCTGGGTATTTCAAAATTAATCAGTCAAACAAATACTTATTGACCAATATACTATGTTTGGTGCTAAGAAAGGTACAAAGCTGAACAAGACATGATCTCTTATCTCAAAGAATTTATAATTGAGTTAAAGAGGCAAGATCTGTGAAAAGTTAACCAACAGCTTAAGGCAGCATATGAGAAGCATCTAGTATGGAGAGGGAAAGAACTAGGTAAATATATTAAAATCCTATTAAATGATTTCTTATTGTACAAATATAGTTACTTCATGAACCAGTTTGTGTCCCTTATACAGATGAAAACAAAAGACCTTCTATAACTTAATTAACTATAAAAACAACCAAATTTCAAAAAACATTACTGCACTTATATATCCAAATAATATACCGACTAATATTGATGCCTTGTTATTCTGAGTTGGCAGTCTGAGGGAAAAGAATCAGAACTGGATGCTAAACTTGCATATAAATTCACTTCATATGGGAAGATACCCCTCTCTTCCTGTTCTTCTCTCATACCTTTCCTGCCATTCCAAAACCTGAAGGATGTAGTAGCAGGCAGATTAATGCTCTCACCCTCTTCCCCTGAAATACCCAGGTCATAATCCCTGGAATTTGTGAGTGTTCCTTCAAAAAGAACATTCACATTATATGGAAAAGTGGTCTTTGTAGATGTGGTTAATGTAAGGATCTTAAAGTGGAGAGATGATCCAAGTGGGTCCTAAATGCAATCACAGTTATCTTTATAAGACGGAGGTAGAGCAAGATTTGATGTCCACACAGAGAAGGTGGTGTGAAGATGGAGTGGAGAGAAATTCAGGGATACTCATCCTGAAGACTAGAGTGATGCTGACACAAACCGAAACAGATCAGCAGCAACCAGAAGCTGGAAGAGGCAAGGAATAGATTTTCCCCTGGAGCTCCTGGAGACAGTGCAGCTCTGCCAACACCTTGATTTTGGCCCAGTGATACTGATTTCAGACTCTTGGCCTCCAGAATTGCAAGAAACTCCAAATTTCTCTTGCTTTAAGCCTCCATGTTTATAGTGATTTGAGACAACAGCCTCAAGAAATCAGTACAGACATTAATGCTTATTGAATGTTCACCATGAGCCAATTACTCTATGTAAGACATCTCATTTAACCCTTGCAACAACTGAGTATTATGTATTATTATTATTATTATATGGATGAGGAGATTGTAGCTCAGAAAGGTTAAGTAACTTGCACAGATCGATCTGACTGCAAAAACCCATGCTCTATATCATGTCTTATTTTCTCAGCACCATCTTTTTTCCCTCACTGGCAGTCATTTTTGTGTTGTTAGGATAACCCAGCCGGATGTAAAATGTAACTAGCTTCAACATGTACATGTGTAGATTTCTTTCCTTCTGTCTGCTCCATAGGTTCCATTCTAATCCAACACATGCACTCAGTCCCTGACTTTAAACACACAAAAGAAAACACCGTTGCCTCTTGCTGTTGAACCTGACAGTGATTTGGGGCTGTGAGTCATGCAATGGAACAGGCCCTTATGGCTTAGCCCCTACCTGCCTGAGGGAGTCATATCTTGGCCCAAGATTGAAAAGTTCCTCTTGGCTAATGCTGCAAACACACATACCTGATGATAACAGCATATGCTGCTAGTTAATATTTTGGCAAAGGACACTTTCTAATACAGAAGTGGGGCTGAGGTGGGGAGAGGAGTTAATTTTGTCTCTTTTCCCTCTTCTTCCCTTTGATGGCTACCCTGGCCTTTGAAGTTGGGTAAATACACAGCATGGTGGGAGGGGACACCAGCTGCCCAAACACCACTGGCAGAAGACTGAAGAGCCATTGCCTTCCCTCTGCAGACTGGGAGGTGTGCCCTGTTGTAACACTTCTTCCCTGGGGTATCACACATGGGGAGCTGTCAGATAAGTCCCAACCTGTATGCTGGTCTTGAGGCCTTCAACAGAATCAGCTCTGGAGGAGAGTTTTCTAACTCCAGCATTGCCTTGTCAGAGGATATTGCCCTCTTTTGGTCATCATCTGTGACATCAGAAAAGTAGTGGGAAAGGGTCTCTGTCTCCATCCTTTTGCTTCTTTACCCCCTCTTCAGGGCACCACATCCTGTCAAAATCCTTTTGTAGTTTTAGGGGCTGACCTTTCTACATCTTCTTTCTTTTCTATGAAAATGTAAACTTTCGTCACGGCCTAGCTTTCATTAAGCACCTGCACACCACAAACATTCATTAAGCACCTGCTGTATACAGTGCAACTAGCTAAGGTTTGTACTATAATAAGGCTTAGCATGGTGCCAAAGAAGTGAGCCAACCTAGCTTTTCCTGCAGGAAAAAGGAAAAACCTTTCAGAGGATAGCTTCCTACTGAAGCAGACTCACCTAGATGCCTCCAAAAGCACCCCAAAGACTATTAAAAAAAAAAAAGTCCCAGGAGACAGTTCAGTTCTACTGACCAAATGATTGGAAACAAACTGGGAGATCAAAGAGTGGAAGCAAAACAAAATCAAGTAACAAAGAGGAAACTTCCGAAATGGAGGAAGACTTGAGAGTCAAGTAAGTCAAATAAAGACTCTGTGGGCCTGACCGGTGTGGTTCAGTAGGTTGGGCGTTGTCTGGCACAGTGTAAGGTCACAGGTTCGATTCCCAGTCAGGGCACATACCTAGGTTGCGGGTTCTACCCCTGATCAGATGTTTCTCTCTCACATAGGTGTTTCTCTCCTTCTCTTTCTCTAAAAATAAATAAATAAATAAATAAATAAATAAATAAATAAATAAATAAAATCTCTTTTTTTACAAAAAGACTCCGTGAAGAACTGGGGAGAAGGGGCCATGCTTAAACAATCCACAGATTAGGAAAAAAGAGGATTAAAAAGCATGCATGTCCTCTAACAAAGAAGATAATAATCAGCCATGGACAGACCAAGATAGAAATTTCTGGGGTCTGGTACTGGATTCTATTAGGTACCACTGTTCTCTCCTTGGAGACTCAACTATTGACAAAACCTAATCTTTTCCAAGAAAACTAGTTTAAGAAAACAATATAAATAGTGATACCATGCCCATTAATAGTAATAATAATAAAAATATATTGCACACTTATACATACAAGGGTTTATGCTAAGAGCTGTATCAAATTTAATATTCCCTATAATGAAATTCTAATCTACATTTTTAAAAATTTTAGTTATTTACTTTTAGAGAAAGGGGAAGAGAGAGAGAAAAGGGGAAGAGAGGGAGAAAGAGAGAGGCACATCAATGTGTGATTACCTTTCACGAATCCCCCACTGGGGACCTGGTCCACAACCCAGGCATGTTTCCAGGTATGACTGGGAATCGAACTGGCAAACTTTTGGTTCACAGGCCCACACTCAATCCTCTGAGCCACACTAGCCAGGGCTATTCTGAGCCATAGTTTCTTATTAACAGATAAGGAAACTGTGGGTTGGAAATGTTAAGTAGTTTACCCAAGGTAATCACTATTAATGTAGATTCGGTAAAGAAATTGGACCTAAGTATTTTTAATTCTGAACTCCATGTTATATTGGAAAATACATGGTCAATAATATGGTCATACACACACATGTGCACACACATATATGTACCCTCTTTAGTATCATTCTTATGGAGCCTCTTCTCTGCAAGACCTCTTTGGTTTTCTTCAAATCTCTTCATGTCATGACATGTCTTTGACCAGTTTCTTTCTTCCACTTTTTCTAGAAACACTGGCCAATTGTTCCAGGATGCAGTGAAACTCAGCATGCATGTTCTCCATAACATAAAAAAATACCTACCCACCTGTAGTTTTCTGTTTCTTGAACCATGTTTCTGAACACACCTTGATCCCTTATTTTAACACTGAGCATAAAACTCATTGTCTCTTTCCCCAAAGTAAATTTGCTACAACTTTATGCAAATTTTTTCTTAGTCATTAAGGGTCAAAACAAGAATACAAAATAAATGCAGGATGACAAGCCATAGGTTTCTCTGTAAGACAATGGAGAACTCAATGGATTGGTGCATTTCAGTCTGGTGTCTTTATAGTCTTTGGCTAAGAATGTACCCTCTGCCATCTTAGCTCAATAGTACTCAGTGGCTCAGAATCCTGAACATGCATCAGAGTCACCTGAAGGGCTGATTAAAACACAGATGACTGCATACCATCCCCAGAGTTTCTGATTCAGTAGCCTGGGGTGGAGCTCTAGAATTTGCATTTCTAACAAGTTCCCAGATGCTGCTGATGCTGAGCTGGATGCCACATTCCTGGTGTCAAGAAATGAATTTATATACCTATTGTAGAACTAAATAATATAACCAATCTTGGGTGCATGAGGCAGTATTAAATGGACAATGTATATGAACATGTATATATAACTGTTTGAAGCATGTACACTCAGGTTGTTTCTTTTTACCCTCATAATTACCCCAGGAATAACATCAAAGATAGAATGTCTTAGATAGTGAACTCTCATGTCCAACAGGCCTCAGTTCAAATACCCAATATTCCAGTTACTAGCTGTGCTACTGTGGGCAATCCACATTAAGCTCTCTAAGATTCATTTAAAAAATTGAAAAAAAATAATAAGTGTGTACTTTGTGGTGGTCCTGTGAGGATTAATGGAGATAAAACAAGAAAAACATTCACACTGTGTCTGACATTTGATAAACATTCCATGAACACAGGTGCCCTTGTTCTAGTCCTACTAAGGGAGTTGCTCAAAGGACACTCACCTGCTGGGGGCAGAGTTGAGCTCCTTGACTTCAGTGCCTGGATTCTGGTTTGGGTGATTTCAGCACATTGCACATTCTATAGGCATCTTTGGGGTGGGGGGTATCTCTGTTAATGAAGCCTTAGGGAATGGAGCTTTTTATTCCACATTTTAAAGGCAAACAAAAACCCTTCATAAATCATTTGAAGAAAAGCTGCATCTATTCACAGCTGCCCATGACGAAAATACCTCTGAACACAGCTTCTGTTTGTCCCTTCCCAGTTGAATGTGAATAAGGCTCATCCTAGGCAAATCTATAAAGATGAAGAAGATTCCTTTATTCCACCTCAGTGGCAAATGTCAGGTGTTCTCTTTTCTCCCTTTCCTGTTCAAAACAAAAAGGTGGCTGCTATCAGTCATTTACCCTCATTCGTAGATTAGTATTCATGTGAATGAGTTTCAATATAGGATTACATTTGTATCTTAAGTCTTTCATATTTAATTATAGGAACCAAATGTTTTTGTCATTAATATACATTTCCATCATTAGATAGTAGACAGAGAGAAATGAGGGAAGTTAAGAGAAATCTGGGATATCTTCTTTGTCTTCCTGAGACATTAAGAGGATGAACTTGGAACTGTAAAGCTCTTTCCCCCAAACCAGTGACTTACTGGAGAGCGGATAGGAAGGAGTGGAAATGGGATCTCCCAGAATCTCTGCTACCCATCCTCCTGCCAATTCCCCAAGTAAACATATAGATAAAATGAATGTGTCACATGGCAAACAGAATTTCAGGACAGGTATTCAAACCCAGCTCAACCAGATTGCCATCCCTTCACTCTTTCTTTATAGAAATTTTGGAATGGTGAGTGTTCCAGACCTTCTCTCTTCCCTCTTCCCTCTTCCCTCCCTTTCTTACCTGACTGCAGATTAAGCTTCTTCCTCCAGCCTAGTAGTAGTATAGGAACTTGGACTTATTACTTAGATACCCTAATTTTGAAAAAGAAACAACATCTCTTTCATTGGGGGCAGTCTCAATCATAGGAGTTACTATAGATAAGACTCCTAGGACAGGGCCTGCACGTGGTAGACACAATAAATGCTTGTTCATTCATTCTAGTTGTCAGTCTGCTATTTGGCCAGCCCTTAACATAAACATTAGTTGGACCTACTCTGAGCCAGGCATTAAGCTGGCCACTAGAGATACAAAGACAAGCAAAACACTGTTCCTTTCTCATGAAACGTATAGCTTAGTGCATTGGTTCTCATCCTTGGATACAAATCACAACATCTGGTAGAGGGAGGTTTTCCTGGATCCCACCCCAGTCTCCTGACTGGGAGTCTCTGGGAAGGACAGTGTTGTATTAAAACCTCCTCTTATGTTTCTGATGCACAACCTAAGTCAAGAACCACTCTGGGGTTAAATCTCTCCTCTTCCTTTCCCTGAATCCACCTGCCAACATTGACTCTGCTTTTTCCCCTTGCCCCAGGGAGATCGTGCAGTTTAGATTTCTGATCTATTTTTTGATATTTTAGTTACTATTTTTATTTTATTTAGTATTAAATATTGCTTTGATCATAATTTGTGTTGATTGCCCATAAATTTCTATCCCTGGTAATAATGTTTTTGATAGAGATGTTCATCATTGAGATGTACCTCCTTTGTTAATAATGATTATGCCTGTAGACTTAACAGTGATGTCTGGTTTAGAGCTATGGTTTTTCTAGGGCACCAGTATTCTTTCCTGGTCTTTGCCTCCCTATCTTTAGACCCTACCATAAAAGCTGGCTTCCTTCAGTTCATATTAATTAATGTAACTAACTGTGGTAGTTTGGAGCTCAAGTTCCCCATCTAGATCAGGATAGTTACTGATTGGCAAAACAATATCTTTGGGTGACAGAGGCCAAATATAATTACTAAGTTCATACCAAGTGCTGTAATTACCATGATGATTTATCACTCAAAAAAACCCCTCAATAGTACAACCAAGTCCTTCAAAGATCCAACCAATTTAGCTCTGAATCAATACCAAATGTTATCCAAAAGTCAAGTTCTGTTGTAAGACACTAGACCCTTGACTGATCAATGGACAGATAGACAGATATGCAGGCTATAGGCTGGTCAGTTATAATTCTAAGCTGCCAGTTAAAAAAAAAGGGAGGGGGGAGAGAAAGGTTAAAATCTCTCAGTTGGATGGAGTGGGCTGAAGTGTTTTCAAATGGGTTTGAGAAACTGAACTGTTCCCAGGCGGAAAGATAAAACGTGAAGCTGCAGTCAGTCTGTCTTTTTGGCTTGCCTAACCTTTTTACTGCCGGATAATGAGGAATCAGCTATAATTTAGGCACAGTATTCTTTTCACAGATTATATTGAGGTTCAGAGGGTGGAAGAGAGGAAGGGGAAGAGAGAGAGACTGACTTTATAATCTTGCATCATCTCCTTCCTCTCTCCAGCAGAGGAGACTAGTATGCCCTCCCCAAGAGGCACATCAAGGGAGCGTTGCCTTCTGCATGTTGTTGTGACAAATTTCAAGTCAAGAGGGTGCTTGAATTGGATTTATTACAATTGGAAGAAAAGGAATTGTAATCTTTATGAACCAACGACTTGGAGACCTATAACAAGAGAATGAAGGATCATTTCAAATTTAAGCAAATTAGATTACTGGGGTCAAATCCTTCAGTAGAGACATCATGCCTTTAGAGTGTTGCTCATATATTTGACATCCTTCACCCTCCCCCAGATTTTGCATTAACATTTAAGTGCTATTTATTTATTTATTTTAAAAATCCTCACCCAAGAATGTGTTTATTGATTTTAGAGGGAAAGGAAGAGGGAGAGAGAGAGAGAAACATGGATGTGAGAGGAAAAACATTGATCAGCTACCTCCTGTATGCAACCTAACAAGGATCGAAACTGCCACTGGGGTATGTGCCCTGACTGGGAATTGAACCCACAACCTTTTGGTGTACCAAATGATGCATCAACTGACTGACCATTTAAGTGCTTTTTAAGAATATATTTAATACTCTCATGGAGTGAAAGCACCCTAAAAAATATTGAATAAATGGGAAGAGAGGAAGCTCAAAGAATTCACTAATCCATGTGTTAAACTAGGGCTTGCCTTCATTTACTTCTAGACCCATAAGAAACCTCACCAGGTCATCTGGTAAAGCACCAAGTCTCTAGGTAGGAAGTCACCTAAGCCATTTAGGAAAAAGTGTCACATTTTCAAATTTTTCATAGAAGGAAATTTTCTAGCTTTTTCACTTGCTTGTTTTACATTTCAATGTTTGAACAAAACCAATAAATTCTGCCTTGTGTCTTTCTAAACTTTTGCCTTACAGTCTAGACTTTGTCTCTATCCCTACAAAAATATCTTAACCCTTCAGAAATACCCACCACCCACATTGTTCTGGTCAGGGACATGGCTATAATTAAACTTCATTCCCAACCAAAGATCTTTCCCATAATATCATTTAGCTTTTAAGGAAATGTATGAAGTGACATCAATATGTGATATGTGCAATATGTATCCATACTGTAATAAATCTGTTCTTCCTCTTTCCCATCAAAGCAGAAGCCAGTGTGGCTCCTCTCCTTCAACCCCAAGTCCAGCTCTGTATCCCTGCCTTCATTCTTGGCAATGACTCCAAGCTTCTTGGGATCAATCTACTTTTCCATTTTCCATTTCTTATGTCTCTCAAGAAGTTGGCAAAGTAATAAGAAAAAGATTCTAGTTCTAATCAGGCTGGGTCTGTGCTCATTGAACACTAAAACAAAGAATTTGAACCCAGTTTTGGTCATGGAATTACTCAGGTTTGGGAGAGACAAGATGGAAATAAAGAGATGACATTTTCAATTTCCCTGCAGTTTTAGCACCAGAACAATGCGGTGGCTGAAAGTTCAAAGCTTTTTCTCTTTTAGCTCTGTCCAGCCCGTGGGTATAAACAATGATATTTCCCTTCTAACAAATGGTCTCAAAATATCTTGTTCACATATCTCAACAATTATCCCCATTACAGGGGCAGAGGTTGAGAGACAACAATTAGGAATTGGGGCAAGCTGTTTTGGAAAGTGGGGGCCAGAAGTAGAGTCAAGGTTCTCTATTCCCGAGACTACCTACCTTTCAGCCAATTCATCCCAAAGAGACTCCCCTTGCCCCTTTCACCAGCATCTCCCTTGCAACACAAATGGCCAACAAGATCCACAGTCAGCTCTGGAACAGTAACTTCTCTGCCCCTAAGAAAGTTCTCTCTAGAGATTCTTTGTGCCCAGTGGTGGTTTAGATGATCTAAACATTTAAGTGCATCTTGATTGCAGTCAGATACTGTATACTGACCTCCATCACAAGCTCTGGGCTATATTTCTCTGGAATACTCACTTTTTATGCATTAACCTTCTTCCAGCTCCTTATGGAAAAGAGGACAGAGGTCTGTACAGGAGTTCAAAGTTTTACCTCTGGAGCAGTGCGGGATCTTGACCTTGAGGACTGGGTTTTACATTAACTTAATACTGATACCGATTCTTTTAAAAAAGAATGGGTAACTGTTATACTTAATTTGCTCATTTTGTCATTCTTATTTTTAAAAAAGAAGACTAGGAAACCCACTCCCCAACACCAAAACTACAGGTTTCTCTCTTTATCCAAGTTGTGAGGTTATCATTTACTGACATCCAACTCTGACTGTGGAAAGGGTAGGGACCTCTAAGAAATGCAGACTCTACAGACACAAAAAAGAAAGGAGCTTATAGGTTATGGGGAGAAAAAGAGGGTGTTAAGTTATGGAAGCATTATCTGGTTCAGTCAACCACATTCAGACAAGGAAAAACATTAGACTTTTCTTTTATCTTGGGGAAAGGGGGTCCTGATGAGGTAATTGGTTAAGTTGCTTCAAAGTCACACATACAGCTAGTAACTGTCAGGAGTGGCCTCATACCCTGGTGCCCTGTCTCCATGTATAGTGCTTGGCAAAGGAGAACAGAAGGGCTGTAAGTATCCGGTCTTTTATCAAAAAACAACTACCTTCAGAGCAGATGGCTGGAGTTATAAAATTAATATTAATTTTTTTCCAAAAATTCTTTTTAAAATGGAGTAGTGTGATTGAAAACTCTGTCCAAGAAGCATGAGACAGATGCACATAGGACATGACGCTATCAAGGACAGGCTGGCAGGAGGCCTACAGGAAGCTTCATAGACTTCAAATTATTATAGTGATTTCCATCAGCAGGTGGGATTCCACAAACAATAACATTTACAATGTAATCTCCATTCTAGGTAATAGCAATTTCCCAAGAGTCCATTCGTGGGAAGGGTATAGCCATACCAAGGAAGGTGCTTCTCCTTCTGAATATCTTCCCTCCCTGCAATTAGCTTTTGGTTCAATGTAAGCTCAACATTCTTGTGTTTACCGACACACACACACACACACACATGCACATGTAAACACATAAGGCTCCTCAAAAGATCACAGGATAACTCACCTACAGGATCTTAATCACTATACGTGTAAATCTCAGACTTGCTCTACCAATAGTAAAGAGCAAAACAGTGCTGGGCAATGATGTTCCCGTATCAAAGAACAAAGTTGAAACTCCCATACAATTATGTTTGATCACAGTAGAAGGTGAAATCATTAGATATTAGTGAGGTGCAGTAGAATAAAAATGATGTGTTAGCGGGGGTTCATTACACTGTATTTTCAGAGCCAGGAAGATCAATGTGTTCATGCATCATGAATTAGGCTCCGGCTTTAGCCTTCCCTGCTCTCTGGAAACCCAACATGATCTATCACCAGCCATACATCACCGTTTCAGGATTGCACATTAACGAGAAAGCTGCAGTTTCCGCTTGTCAAGCTGACCAGCTGCCTCTTTCTCTGCAGAAGGGGGAATATTTCTGGTTCAGGATTTTACTTTTAAAACAAAAAGGGGCATAAGAGATCAGTGTCAGTTGGACAGTCGCATGGTCTGACCTTTGTGTTAAACCAGTGCTTCATCTGATGGTCCTCCCTGGCCTCTGACAATTCTGGATCCAGGCCTGCAGGAATTCACTGCTATGGCTTTAGATGTTAGATAAGTATATAGGCCCTGTGACACATCTAGTTTTCTGGGGTATGCCCTCTGTCCTCCAGGGTTTG